>BSBK01004256.1:0-327500 GCA_027943335.1 Chamaecyparis obtusa
AGCAAACAAATGACTACATTTTTAATCTTGAGTTCTTAAATCATTGCATGCAACATATCGGGGTTTGTGGATATACCTAGTTTACATGGAGAATGCTTACCAAGTATTCTCCAGGTATTGACCCCTCTTCATTGCATGTTCTATTATTGAGGGTTAGAAATTTTGTAGACATCAATAGTTTGATAAAGGGCCCTATTACTACTTCTCAAAATGTCCCTTTTCCTATCATTTTCTCAGTGGTTACTTTATTAACATCTTCCTTGTTGAGGGACTTAACTCCCCCTCTATAACTTACTAATTAGTTTTAACCAAAGAATTAAATTCTAATAGCAGGGCCACAAAAAATTGAGATAATTAAATGTAGACATGTTGCCACAAAAGAGATAAGCCATGTTGATAATTAAATGTAGATATATAAAACAATAACTATTAAGTGATGATAATCCATTGCCCAACATTAAAGCTAAAAATATAACCCAAAGGATGTGAATGATGACACTAGGGAGTACTAATAAATTAGAGCAAAATATGCCACCACATATGTGTGGGCCAACAAAAATCTTCAAGACTCAAATACCATGTCCATACCCTCCATCTACATCCAAACTCTTACTTCTCTCTCCTATGGGAAATTTCTTTTTGTTCAAGCCTTATTTTTTTATAGGGAATTTATGAATTCCCTTGCGACGTGTCTTTGCGGTGCCTTCCTTCCCTAACTCACTTGTTGAGCTTGGAAATGGACTTTCACATGTGCCTTTGGCCTCAATCTCAACACTCTTCCTCACCTAGGGTAGTTATAGCTCTCGCACCATGTCATTTGATCGAGTAGTATCTTTGATGTCTCTTCTTGAAAAATAGGGCATAAATCCATGAAAAAATAAAATCAAAAGCCTCATATAAAATAATTTAAGTAACTCCTTTGAAATAATTTAAGGGCGCCCTTTTCCAAAAGATTGTAATTTGCATTGAGGTGATTGGTATCATGTAAAACTAGAGAGATATGTCTATAAATGCTAATGCAAAATTATGATCTTTTACTAGATGATTTTATTAGTGATCCCTCTAGAGATTATAGATAATCATAATGAATTAAGGATTGTCAATTTATCACATTTGAATGCAAGTCATATTATTTTATACTGAAAATATTGAGCAATGACTAGTTAAGAGGGGCCTAGCATAGTTGCTACAATCTAAGCATTGACTTGCTTAGGGTGTGCTAACCCATGGGGCCCACTTAACTCCACCTATCCCAAGCCCTTTTAAGAGATTTCATTATTGTAACATTTTTCCTTCCTTGGTTTGTGTTCCTTGTTCCCTTTTTCCATTCCTTTCACATTTCAATTTATTTTGGAATATCTTTAGTCCCACATTTAGTGCAGGCTTCAAATAAGTGGAATAAACCTTCTATTAATATTGTGTTTGAAAATGGAAAGTGAATGTGGACTAGAAGGCTTTCTTTTGCTAAAATACTAAACACAGGAAACAACTTATATTAACAAGGTTTCCTTTCATATTTATGTTAACAACATTTCATATCAAATATTTTTAAATTCCATGTTTAAAATATTTTCTATGTTTTTTGAAATTTTAAAAGAATAAATATAACATGTTTATACAAATTTAAATGATTATTATTTTATGTTTTTTAAATTTTGGAAGAATATATATTATATGTTTTTTTTTTTTTTGGATCTATAACAGGATAATATATTGATAATGATAAAAGAGGATTACATCAAGTTTTGACTATACAAGTCATGACTTCTAAACAACTATTAAGTCCACCATTATACATTCAAAAAATAGACATAAAAGCTCCAGTTGATAACTACATTAAAACACAGACCATCTACAGGATTATAACAGAACTACCAACCAAAATTGTGCTTCACAAGTGCACACTGATCCATTGCTCTTTCGAGCATAGTCGAGGCTTTAGCTTAAACTCAATCCTTCCTAGCTTATAGTAAGCAGCCTCTATCATTCTATAAGTTCTCAAAAAAACTCCTCCGTCCTTTAAATTCTTTTTATCTTTACCCTCGCTTCATTAAAAAAATAGGGTCAAAAACTTTTACACCTACCACTGTGTTTGTTAATTTGGGGTGATTCCATCACTAGAGGTTCCTTTCCTTCTCCGCATCCCTCTTTTCCGTTGAGGCACACTCACATAAATCACCCGAACATTGCCTTCAGCCAAATCCTTTGCTCTGTCCAATTCAATCTTTAAACGCCTCCATTTCCTCCCCATATCTACACTGTAGGATGCTTTGTCAACTTTCCCCCACCATTGCAAAAAATGGACTCTGCCATAAAGATGCCCATCATTTTTGTCCTCAAAACACTCCTCATAATTGAACCCTATTCCTAGATAAGCACATTCAAGAATAGAATCTAGCCCATCTAACAAGTCCTTATCAAAAGGGTCTTTAATCACCCTTTTCACAACCTATTATGGCTCCCTTAACTGTAAAGCCCAAGCTATCACCATTGACACCACATCTACATTGGACCTCCATTTTTGCCTTTGTTCCTAAAATTGATCACCCAAAACATCAATAGCCACCATGGCTACACCATCATCCTTTATAATCAGCATACCCATCATCATTTCTTTGCTAACTGGGCCCTCGAAAGCTTTCTACTGTTTCTTGGTTTCCACTGAGAAGGTCGCCTTCATTGCCTCCGTAGATAAAAGATAACTAAGAGAGACCTTCACAAGAAGCAATCAGATAAAAACTAAAAACACTACATTAAAATCTCAGAGATTTAGCCCATTTAAAGTGAACATCCCATCACCCAACTCCTTTCATTACATGCATGCCACCTTTCTTTCCAAATCTATAAGCACCGCCAACCTCACAATATGTCATGAGGTTTACTCATTATAAGATGCAACATTCCCCATATGATTAAAGAGGGTAGAAAAGGGGAGAAAACATATAGTTGCTGACATCACCAACATAATTCAAAAAGCACTTAAAAAGCCATAAATAACTTTCATCATATTGGAAGGGAGCCCATTTGAAAATTAACAACCACACCACCAGTTAGCAAAATCCTCCAAATAAATTTCATTAATATTATCCAAACTTATTTCCCACTTGGATAACACATCTACCTCTCAATTACCTTCTCTCCTTATATGACTTAATTTAAAATCATGAAAGGAGACAAGCTTAGCATTGATCTCCTAGACATAGTTTTTTAAATCCCAAGCCTTCATCTCCTGATTACTTAAAGCATTAATAATTATTTGAGAATCACCTTCCAAATGAAGATTCCTTACATTCATTTTTATCCCCAAAATTACAGCTAGAAGTGCTGCCCGCATTTCAACTTCATTGTTTGTCCCAAAATTCAATTTTTGAGCTGCAAAAGTGACTATATTGCCTTTCCAATCTTTAGCAATCACACCAGCACCAGAAGGGCCAAGGTTACCCCTTCAAGCCCCATCAAAATTAATCTTCATCCAACCTTCCTCTGGCTTAGTCCACTTAACATCCTTCGCTTCTTTTGATGAAAAACAATGCCCTAGAAGATCCCCTCTGTTTAACCTTAAACAAGGCCATTCTGCATGCAACTTCCTATCCTTTGTTGTATAAACCAAGGACCTTTCTTATGTGAATATTGCAGCCTTCATCACTTCCTCTATTGAAACATAAATTCTCAATTTTAATTTATCCATAGATTCAGCTCTATCTTGAAAGATCCTCCTATTCCTTTCCTTCCATAACTCCCAAATAATAATAATAATGGAGGGGCAAATAAACCACAAACGAGTGATTACTGATTTAAGCTTAGGGATAGGCCAACACTCAAAGGTTTTCCTAATAGTATTAGGGATAGGGCCTATCCAATTCAATTTGGATCTAATAAAATTCCAACAATCATAAGCATAAGGACAGTGAAGCAATAAATGATCCACATCTTCTGTAGCAGAATTACAAAGAACACACTTTGTGGGTCCATGGAGACCAAACCTTTTTCTTCGCTCACCTGTCAAAATCCTTCCATGGACTGCTAACCATGCAAAGGAGTCTGCCATTGGTAAACAAGATTTATTCCAACATAAGTTCACTGGCCAACCATTTAAATCCACATGGTTATCCAGAGCCTTATAGCCTAATTTAACCGAGTAAGGAGTAGAAGATGTTGCACACCAAATGATCATGTCATCTACAGAGGTTATGAACATTTTCCTAGATTGGAAAAGGTCCAACATTAAAAAAATTTGTTGTTCATTTAGACCCTGTTGGTACTCAAAAATACAACACAGGTTTCTGAGTACCTTGTTAAATTTTTTGCAGTTTTGCCCCCTTTGAAGTGCTTTTGTGCCTAATTTCCTGTATGAGATTCTGAGCTCTACCATGCATGTCAGGTGTTCATTACCCTTTTTTTATCATTTGAAGACATCTCAGGTCAGTAAAGTCAAGTTTCAAGTTGTTTCATGAAGTCTTGTTTTCAGCACTTGTCCAAATCTCCATTGCCTAAGTGTTAATTTGTTGTAGCAAACCTTGTTTGCATTTGAATATCTTTTGTCTTGTGATTGGTTGTGACATACCAGTTGTGGAATCATGTTGTAGACATAAGAGTGAGTCATAATGCCAATTTTTAGCCCCCCATGTGCCCATTTGACCTATTTGCCAATGTCATTCCGTTTGCAATTTATTAATATCTCTGTAACTGCATTGTTCAAAATTCTAAATGGCTTACTTGAAGGTTTTGTAATTCATGCCTTGTGTGAAGTCTGACATAATTGAGTGTGGTTCCATACTATAGACCTAGAAGACTAAGTGTCTAGTGATTTTCAAGTCTCTACCAATCCATTTGACCACTTTCCCAGGCTAATTCCAAACCCAATTTCTATGATTTTCAATATTTTATTTCCTGAATTTTACTAATGGGTTGACTTTGGCATTTTATTATGATCGACATTTTGAATTTTTGAAGAAGCTAGTTATGGATTCATGTTCCTTGTATGAGGGAGAATCAATGCCTAAGTTGTCAGGTCTTGAAAGTTTCTATGGGTGAGTTTTATAAACCGGTTCCAGAGCTGATTTGTGCAGTTTGACAGCATGGACGAAATCAGTGTTGTGAGTGGCCACATTTGGTCATTGATATCTTTCAGCTCGAATCTTTCTAACTATTTTCCTTTGACTGGCGTGTTGTGTTGTTGGAATTCAATTTGTGTTTCTGACGATGCTTTCCTATGAAGCCATTTGGTCAGTTTTCGAGGCCAATTTTGAGAGGCCAGTTGATGATTCATCATTAGTTTTGCCGAAGTTTGAAAAGGCAATGAACTGGTTGAGTTTCCACATGGTATCAAGCCTATCAAGCTTGGAAACCGTTGATATATCAAATAATGGATTGACATCTTTGCAGTCCTTGGAGTTGTATTCAATGAGGGCTCTCAGGAAACTTAATTTATAGCATAACAAATTGTGGGATAAATGTCAAATTTCTACATGAATGGGTTGTGGCTTAGTTGGAAATGTCATATTAAGGAAGGATTGGAGGTTTCCAGTATGCAACAGGGAGAATGTGTGAATGTCAGGAAGCCTTGCGGTAAATTAAAAACAAAGAAAGGTAATACAAGGATGCTAGTGTTTTACATTGGGTACCCAATGTAAAGAGGCAATTTACAAATCAAAAGGGGATGCATGGCCTTGCATAAAAGCAGGTGGAGGCTCACATTTTGTTTTGAGAAAGTATCCAGCGTGAATTCCAAAATGAGAAGGTACATATGTTGTTGAAAGGGCATGTTTCATGCCAACATGCCAGAAGCAAATGCCAAGGAATAGAAGTTCACGCACCATATGGACAATATAATGGAAGCCCATCACACGTATAAGGGAGCCAACATGAGCCAAGGTGGGATGTTGTGTAGAACATTTTATAGATAAGCTAAATGATGCCAACATGTTTGCTAGTAAATAAAGTAAGTGTTGCTTCCCATCAATGGTGGATAGCCCTCACTCAAAACAAAGGATGCCAACAAATGTGAATTAGCTAGGTGAGCTAACGTAAGGAAGAGGGGCTGCCTGTGTTGAATCAATTGGAGGTAGCCAGCATAAAATAGAGAGTTTGTGAAAACATGACATTAACACTAGATCTAGATCTAGCAGAGATGATGGATGGAGGCGCATGGTCTCTCTCACTACTGATTGCAAGTGTTTTAATTGGGAGCCTGTGCTAAACACAATCAGTAATGGTACAAGCATTAATAACAATGGCATGAGATGTGAGCAATAAAAGACCAATTGGCAATGCAGGTCATCACCAGCGTATGAGGTAATGAAGGACATTTTTGCATTTGGCAGTAGTCTGAGCCAAGACAGAGTTAAGTAGCAAGCTACATGAGGCATTAGGGGCTGTCCATGAGCTAAGTAGGTGTGCCAAGTACCAGCATGAATTGAAGTGTGAGCAAGTGCCCACGATGAGGATAAATGGTAAACAAAATTGTGGCTTGCGTCACTCCCTTGTGTGGTGACATGCATATTGTAAGGAATCCAAACTACTTGCCAATGGAGTGCATAAACCAGAGGATGAATAGCAGCATGCCCACACAATAAGCAAGGCTACCTTGCGCAAGCCATTGGAGCTGCCAGCAAGTAGATAGGGGGCTTACGCATAGCAAAAGCATGGAGTGCCAAGCTTCTTGCCCAATGTATAGTGGATATGAGTGAAATGGGAAAGAGATAGCAGGTTTGGAAAATGGAGGATGTCAACTCATACACAAGGGATGTGACATTGCAAGTATTGAGGGATGTGGTATGCTGCCTGTTGCGTGATTGAGCTTTCATTTACAATTTAATGCCTTGCGTAAAGAAATAGAAGGGTGCCTCACGCAAGGGGCCTGCATATACAAGGGTAGGATATTTGCTTGATGACATGTAAGTTGCGCGATGTAAAAGGGCAACGCAAATGCATGGCAGATTGCTCACGCACAAGAAATGGTAAGGATATAGGGAAATACAAGAAGCTATGTATTTGGGATATGTCCCACATTCTTCCTGCTACATGTGTATTAGTTATTGATAATAAACAAAGCCACAAGATGATGTAAAGATGAGAAAGAGAAGATGCTTGTGTGTCCTTTGTCTTGTGGGCTCATGCCCCTGCTCATGCTAGCTGGCATTATGGGCAATCTTTTAATACAACATTTAAAACTTTCAAAATCAATTGTCCCACATTCATCTAAAATGGGGAAATTGTAGTGTTTATATGCAACAACACTCACTAATGAAATATGAAGTTGAAGTGGAGGCTTTGTCCATGCATGCAGGTGATTGATGCCTCAATTTTCATGCCAGTAGGCCCGCAAGTAAGAAATTTTACAGAAAAGTGGTGGCGCATTGACTAGGCGAGGTGGACATGTGGCAAGCATTCACGAGGTTACTAGATCAAGCTAACAGTTAGTGAAAAAATTAGAGATTTAGAGGTGGCGGTCAACTAACCGCTAGTCGTGTGATCACCAGATGTTAGCAATTAAGGGTCGACCATTCCCAGATTAAGAGATAACCCAGTCGCATGATCTCCCAATGCCTAGTAGTCAGAGGATAACATTCAGAGAATTGGAGGTTGAGCTAGTCACCAGTTCTCTAGATCTCAGTAGTTAGTGCAAAAAAATTTGGAGATTGGGAGAATGGGCTCAGTCGCCCATTCTCCAAATCTAACCTAGGGTCAAGGTCTCATCCGAAGATTCAGAGATAGGCTTATTCTCATGGTCGCCAGGCTTAACCATAGTTAAGAAATATATTAAGAGATTATGAGAATACAAGCCAGTCACCAAATCTCCCAATCAGGGGTTAAACTTGAGTTAGTCTGAGCAATGAATCAAATGGTGACAAGTGGCACTTTCTGGTGACTCCTGAGGACAAAGTGCAAAAAATGATTAAAAATTACAGATTTAAAAGGATTTAAAAGATTAATATAGTTCAAAATATAGTCAAATCATTCAAATATTTAAATGCCAGAGCTACTCACAAATTAATTGCCTGGTGATTCATTTTTGTCTGAACATATAAGTGTTATATGTTTTCAGAAATGGAAAAAGACGAGGAATCTATTGGCAATCATGATTTTTAGTTTCAGAGTGATGGGAAAGAGCAGTTTGGGTTTGAAATCTGAAGATCAGAATTAAATTAGCTAGGAAAATGATTGCAAAAAGTGGTTCAGATGTGCAGTAGGAGAAAGAAAAGAGGAGTCCACATTGTCTTATTACAAGAAATTTCTTGTTGCATGTAGTGAACTTCTTGTGGGTTTAGATTTTCAAGAATCCCAATATGCTGAGATGTTTCTTGAACTTACTATGCCTGAATCAGTCATTTGGACTGCATCCCTAAAAAATGAAGCATTAGAAAGTGTTAAAGAATGGATGGGTTCCTTTGTAGATGCTAAATCTACTCATGCTAGGTCTAATTGTGCTAAGGATGTTGAGTCCTATGATGGTTATAGTACTGGTTATTATGCTAATGATGAAGTATATGAGTGTCAAGGAGTGGAAGATGAATCTTCAGTTGATAGTGATTTCCTTGAGCTTGTAGATTTCTCTTTCTCTCGGCATGATGATAATGGTTCCTTGTTTCAACTTAATGGTGTTTTTTGTGAACTTGAGAAATATGATTATAATGCAGATGATAGTTCCTACAGTGGTTACTTCACACAAGGTAATGCGAGACAAGTGAATTCAGTCCCGGTTTCAAATGGGGAAGTTATTTGCAGCATCAGCAGTGAGAATGAAGAAATGAAATGTGATGTTTAGTGCTCACTAAGTAGTGAGCAAATTTCAGATCTCTTGGATATGGAGTTTCAAAGGTATGGTACTAAGTTTGTTTCAAAATTTCCATGCCCGGTAGACATAAATTTTGACAAAGATTATTCAAATGATGGCATGATGAGTGAAACATCTTTTGATGTCTTTTCTCCAATTTTAAATAAGCAATGTGAAAGTGCATTTCATTGTGATGATTTTGATAATGTTATTTTTTATGAATACAATGATGAATGTACTAGTGAGTATTCAAATTTTCAAAAGCCTCTTGTATGTGATTCCAGTTTACATTTTCATGCTGAAGAATATGGTAAATCTGAAAGTGTATTCTCAGATTTGCTAATGACTAATGAGTCACTCATTGATGAAGCTTGTTCATTTCTAAATGTTACTGATGTAGTTTGTGAACATCAAGATGTTTCTGGTTTTATGCAATCAAAGATTTGTTTTGAGAGGTTCTACCATAGTTTGCAAAGTGATGATATAGAATTATTTTATTATTTTTTGCAAACTAATTATCAGAATGATAATATTCCCAGCCGTGATGTTGAGTTGCAGTGTTTTCTTTTTCAACATGGTAGTGACAATGAAGAGTGTGAAATTTTAATGTCATAAAATGATCAGTACTCATGGCATCTTGATGGCTTTCCCTTGCCAAATAATGGTGAGTGTGTTGACCATTTTTCTTATGATATGCTGAAAGTGGATCAAAATGTTTCTGACCAGCTGGATCAAACATGCAGTCTTAGTTTGCCTCTATTGTATGGAGATGAGAATCATTTATTTGATAGAGGTAAAGACTGACTGAATTTTTGGGGCTTTGAGCCTTTTTGTAAATATTGTAAGTTCATGTATAGTCGCTTTCCCTTTCAATTGTGTGTTTGGTTTCAATAAAGGGATTCTCTGTTCAAAATTTTGAGAAGTGTCAAGCTGATTCTCTTTGGGTGGTCTGTTGTACGATGAGATTCTGGAGTTCTCTGCATGCCCACATGGGGCCGGCATCCACAGTCAGAGCCATTGTTGGTACTCAAAAATACAACATGAGTTTCTGATTACCTTGTTAAATTTTTTGCAGTTATGCCCCCTTTGAAGTGCTTTGGTGCCTATTTTCCTGGATGAGATTCTAAGGTCTACCATGCATGTCAGGTGTTTATTACCCTTGTTTTATCATTTGAAGACATCTCAGGTCACTAAAGTCAAGTTTCAAGTTGTTTCACGAAGTCTTGTGTTGAGCACTTGTCCAAATTTGCATTTTTGCCTAAGTGTTAATTTGTTGTAGCAGGCCCTGTTTGCATTTGAATATCTTTTTTCTTGTGATTGGTTGTGACATACTGGTTGTGGCATCATGTTATAGACATAAGAGTGAGTCATCATGGCAATTTTCAGCCCCCCATGTACCAGTTTGACCTGTTTTCCAGTGTCATTCTGTTTATAATTTATTAATATATCTGTAACTGTCTTGTTCAAAATTCCAAATGGCTTACTTCGAGGTTTTTTAATTGGTGCCCTATGCGAGGTCTGACATAATTGAGTGTGGTTCCATACTGTAGACCTGGAAGACTAAGTGTCTACTGATTTTCAAGTCTCTACCAATCCATTTGACCACTTTCCCAAGCCAATTCCAAACCCAATTTCTATGATTTTCAATGTTTTAAATCCTGAATTCTACTAATGGGCTAACTTTGGCATTTTATTATGATCAACATTTTGACTTTATAAGGAACCTAGTTATGGATTCATGTTCCTTGTATGAGGGAGAATCAGTGCCTAAGTTGTCAGGTCTTGAAAGTTTCTATGGGTGAGTTTTATAAACTAGTTCCGGAGCTGATTTGTGCAGTTTGACAGCATGGATGAAATTAGTGTTGAGTGGCCACATTTGGTCATTGATATCTTTCAGCTCAAATCTTTCTAAGTATTTTCCTTCAACTAGCATGTTGTGTTGTTGGAAGTCAATTTATGATTCTGACGGTTCTTTCCTATGAAGCCATTTGGTCAATTTTTGAGGCCAATTTTGAGAGGCCAGTTGATGATTCATGATTAGTTTTGCCAAAGTTTGAAACGTGATGCAGGAGCATCCTAAGTGTAAGAGCAATCTTGCATCACACAAAAAAATTTCTATTTTTATATTCAATAAGGGCTATCTTGTGCAGAGCTGCTATTTATGGAAACTTGCTATTTTTAGTAAGTTGGTCATCCGATCTCAGAATGTTCTGATTTCTTCCCTGGAGGTTCATTTTGGTCATATCAGTCTGCTAGCAAAGTTTCATTGACAGATCAAGTCTAGCTTTATAGAAATTGAAGATTTTCGATATTGGCAATAGGGTACAAAAACTTTGAACTCAGTTTTGAAGGCTTTAGAGGCCCTGGATGAGGTCAAAAATTTGGGTGACATGCACTTACATGAGTTATACCTATAGAGAACTTCGTGGCCTTTCCGAATTGGGGTCATAATAGTCAATCAGGTCAACAGGTGATGACTTATGGTCTCCGGAAGTCGGGCCACCTAAAATGGCAGAAAATAATTTTCTTTCAAAACTTCTATTTGGGTTTCA
Organism: Chamaecyparis obtusa; assembly: GCA_027943335.1. Lineage (NCBI taxonomy): Eukaryota > Viridiplantae > Streptophyta > Pinopsida > Cupressales > Cupressaceae > Chamaecyparis > Chamaecyparis obtusa. Next base: position 11,329 of record BSBK01004256.1, read on the forward strand.
AAAGTTGTTTTGAGCCAACTTTGATGTAATAAATTGAAAGATAGAATACTTCTAAGTTTGGTCGGCCTTAAGGGCTAAAATTTTGGAACCTTCCCAGGCAATGGAAAATTGCCTATATATGGAAGGTCGTAGTGTTGTCTTAGGCAGTTTGGGGCAGTTCTAGGTAGATCTGGGTAATGATTCGAGGCTTTGTCCTACAGAATATTGTAAAGGGAATGCCCATGTGGCTTTTCATATTGTAATTCTAAAATTTTTAATCCCACATTTGTGGAGATAATAAGAAGCCCATTTTCTACTCTTGCAAATTGTTGTTGTTTCTCTATTTTTGTTATGTGTTTGTGGTATTAAGGGGAGCACCCTTCATCAAGTGGTATCAGAGCAGGAGTTCCTGAGTTTGTAAACAAATCACCGACTGTGACGTAGTTTGCACCAGGACCATGGTTAGCATTTCAGCGTGCATCGTGAAAATGCCTCCACCAAGGGAATGTGGCGGAAGAGTGAGTGTTGTAACACCTGAGGTTAGAGCGCTCTAGAGACAAGTGCGAGCATTGCAAGAAGAGATTTGTAGAGGAATGAATCTTAATGTGAGAGATGAAAGTGAGGATGAAGCCGAGGGAGAAGGAAATTCTGATCAAGAAGAAGGCAAAATTTTGAACCAAGAGGAAGAAAGACTTTTTTGGGCCATTTCCAAGATTGGAAAAACACCTAAGATTGAGGTTCCTGCATTTTCAAGAAATCTTAACCCAGAAGAATTGATCGACTGGATCAATGAATGTGAAAAATATTTTGAGTATGAAGATATTTAGGATCTTGATAGGGTCAAATTCGTGAAGGCTAGACTGAAGGTTCATGTGAAGATCTGGTGGCAAGAGATTCAATTGGAGTGAAATAGAAGAGGAAAGGATAAAATCACAATATGGGATCGAATGGTAGACAAATTGAAGTGACAGTTCATTCCTGTTGATTATGAGCTTGACCTACTAAAGAAGATGCAAAGTTTGAAGCAAGCAAGAAGATTTGTTCAAGAGTATACAGAGGATTTCTATCGAATCCTCATCAAAATAGGCCATGCGGAAGCTGATAAAGAGAAAGTTGCTCGTTACCTTAATGGGTTGAGGCTGAGCATTCAAGAGGAGCTAAATCTGGTTTGAATGAATAGTATTGAAGAGGCATACCAATTTTCCCTAAAAGTAGAGGAAAAACTGAACAAAAAGTTTGAGAGAAGACAAAGCGGAAGAGGTCGTGATGGAAGATCTGGTGGAAGGTCATATGAAGATCGAAATGAAGATCCAAAAAAGTAGGATGAGGCCAATAACAGTCAAAATCAAAGAGGAGATAATTTCAATCATTTCCATGATCAGAATAAAAGAGATCAGAGAGGAAGAGGAAGAGGACAGGGATCTGGAAGAGGAAGCTTCTGTGGAACATGTTTTCACTGTGGAGAAGAAGGTTATAGGGCATTTGAATGTCCTCAACACCAAGGAAGGATAGACAGGAGAAATGAAGGCCAGGCCAGAGTTGCACGTGTAGATGAAGATGCCAAATCATCACATTCTAAAGATGCTGAAAGATGAGAAATGTTGATCAACAGAAGAGTCTTGCTGGGTGGTGAGAATGAACCTGAGCAAAGGAGGAGTTTGTTTCATACCAGGTGCAAGTGTGAGGGTAAGTGTTGTGATGTGATTATTGATAGTGGCAGTACTGATAATTTGGTGTCAGAAGAGATGGTGACAAAGTTGAAGCTCAAGAGGTAGAAATATCCACATCCATATCAGGTTGCCTGGGTGCAGGATGACCACAAGGTCATCGTCAGTGAGCAATGCCTAGTGTAATACCCCAAAAATGGGCTATAGGTCCATTAACCTCCTACATCTTCAATTTGAATGAAATCGACATCAAAGTCCTAACCTAAGGCACATCTGCACATTATCGAATCCTAATTGACTTTATCCTAAATTCTACATCGAAGAATATTCCTTGAATATTCCTAATTTATCCTAATTATTCTTAATTTAATAATTATTTGGCGATAAATCTCATTTATCCTAAATTTGATTAATTAAATATGATGAATATTTAATTAATTAGATTAATACTGCCAATTAATTATTTAATTATATTTAATTCTATTTATTCCTAATTATATTATTTAATTTTGACAATAAATCAAATCTCCTACGAATAATTGATTAAATATTTATTTAATTGATTAAATCCAAGTTGTCAATATTTAATAATATAGTTTTGAATAAAAGTTTGATTAAAATAATTGATTAACCTATAAATCAATTATTTTTAAATTTAAAATCAGTTAAGTTGAAGATAAATCACTTTATTTATTTAATTAATTCATGATTATTTGTGCACATTCAAAGAACAGTTAAACTTTAAATCGGAAAATCAATTCAAGTTGTTATCTTTTCGAAACTCAACATCTATTTTGAGTTCAAAGTTGATCTAAACTTCTAATTTGAGTTAAAAAGTTGTTCTTGCATGATTTTGCATGATTTTATGAGTTATCTATTTCTAATTTCTTGTTAACTCAAAAATCAACCTGAGTTCATCAAGAGTGATTTATGACTTTTTCCATGCACCCTCAAGCCCTAGATTTCTATAAAATCAAGGCTCAGCTCTTTACAAATTATCCACAAAATTTCCATACTTACTCTAGCGAATTGACATCAGAGGAATCATCAAGCTTCTTGCGAATCAACGTTTTGTGAGATCAATCTTGTTTTCAATTCATTCTAGTTTCATATTTCATATCATTGTTAGCTTAATTTGCATATCCTTTCAATCCATTTAGATTAATTTATTATCAGTTTTTCTCATCTTATTGCATCAAAAATTTAAAAAATAGATTAATTTGCATTCATATTTTATTGCTTTCATCATTTAAATCCTTTGTTTAGGTGTTGCATTGTCACTGATCTTGGTCTAATCTAAGAATACCATACTCACACCTACTAGAAGGTAGTAGATTGCCTAGTTAGCTATATTGTTCTTATTTGTATATTTTAATTTTTGATAACCTCTAATATTTTATTGAAGTATTGTGTCTACAACTAGGTACAAAATTTACACACACATTTCTAGCACCCACCCATCTAAATCCATCTCCTATCTTTCCTCAAGATCAACATAGATGCATACCCTTGAATCCTTTTCATCCACCCACCCATCTAAACCATTCATATCCTCCTTCTTCCACAAGTCCCAAGTCTTTTGGAAGTAACTTGAATGTTCAATACAAGAAAAAGAAGCAATACAAGAATCCATCAAAAAAAGAAGATCACCATGTCTCCTCTAATCAACATGGAGGTATAAAGTCAAAAGAGATATCTAAGAAAAAACTACAAGACAAGTATGGGTTCTAAAATCCATCATTAAAGATATTCTCTCTAGATCATCAAAAGGAAATGAAAATCCTAAGACTATATGGATTCCAAAGTCTCTCTTGAAAGAATTTGGTGTTGAGAAAAAAGTGAAGTTGACATTCAAGCTTCCAAAGACTTCCACTTCATCTTCTTCCAAAAATATTCTTCCATTCCATGCGCCTAAACCACAACCTCTGCTATCCGTTCACTATATTCCTTCATGTATTCCTTCATTCATGTTTCCTCCATCCTCTCACCACCCTTCAAGGTGTGTGTTGATGTTGATCTTGCCTTCCTTTCCATCTACCCTTTCACAATCCTTCCATTCATTATCCTTCTACCTTCTATCATTTTTCCTCATTTGCCTATTCCTCCTATCTTCCAACCTCACTTGTTTTACATAAAACTTTATCCTCCATTTTTCTCTTCCATCTTCCTTTCCCTATTAGCATCTTTGAGCATATCATTTTGAATCCTTGGAATATCATGGTTTATCCTTTCAAGGAGCATTATCTAAAAAGCTTGCCTTCTTCCAAAAAAATAAAAAATGAAATGAAAAATAAAATAAAAATGTGCCTTGGTGAAAACCTGGAAATAGGCGCCTTGGTAGCAAAAGTAAAGAGAAATAAATTCATCCTATGGTGAAAACCACTCCCTTGTGGCACCTTGGATAAGTATCATGATGAAAACCTGGCAATCAAGTATCACGCATAGTTGTACATATTTCATCCATTCCATCTTCTCTCTTTGATCTTGACAATGTTTACCTATACAAGAACATTTGGATATCTTGTGAGCTATTTTACAATGATCTTGCTTTCATTCCTTTCATGTTTAGCCTTCATGTCTATCTTCCTCCATTCATTTTCACCTATCGCTATCTTTTTCCCCTTGGGTCTTGATTTAAAAAGAAAGAAAGAAAAAAAAAAGAGTAAAACACGGTGCTATGAAGCTTCTTGACATGTCTACTCCTTTGGACTGCATCCTTTCTTGCTCTTGCATTATGATTTTGTAACTTATGCTATGTTGGCCTTTCATTGCTTGTCTAAATGTGCTTTACATGACATTTTTTCCCTAGCTTGGGTATTCTTGAGGAGTTTTCCCTTGAGGATTTCTTCCCTTCATTCTCCTTCATTCTCTTGTCTTCCATCTCTTCCACCAGCTTTCCAATCCCTCTTATTCTCCACCTTGCTACACATTGGGACTTCATGATATGATTTTGCTTGGGAGTTTGTAATGGAAAAAGAAGCTATCAAATTTGCTAAGAATTGTCAAAAGTGTCAGATACATGGTAGCTTGATTCATGCTCCAGGGAGAGATCTAATTCCCTTCACTACACAATGGCCTTTTCACCAATGGGCATTTGATCTTATAGGAGCTATACATCCTCATTCTTCTAATGGACATACCCATATAATCACAACTATAGATTATTTTACAAAATGGGTAGAAGCAGTCCCTTTGACACAAGCAACTGGAAAACAAATATCTATATTCATCTTGAACTACATCATATGTCAGTATGGTATTCCACATTCCATAGTCACATATAATGGTGGACAATTTAAGAACAAAGACTTGGATAATTTATGTGCCAAATTCAAGATTACACAATATTGGTCATCTATCTACTATCCTCAAGGGAATGGACAAGTAGAGGCTTCTAACAAAAATCTATTGAAAATCTTGCACCGTACAGTTAATAAAATAGGAAGAGACTAGCATCTCATGATCAATCTAGCTCTCTGGGCCTATAGAACAAGTATCAGAACACCCACTAGGACTACACCTTTTGCTTTAGTTTATGGGTCTGAAGTGGTACTACCTATTGAGGTCAAAATCCCATCACTAAGAATCAGAATGCATGGTCTAGTAATTGATGATGACTACAGAGTGTCTAGGTTGCAAGAACTTGAAATACTAGATGACCGCAGACAAGCAGCGTATGATCATCTCAGAGTATATCAAAAGAGAATGTCTAGAGGTTACAACAAGAAAGTCAAACACAGAATTTCAAGTTGGCGATCTAGTCTTGAGAGAGAATCCTAAAAATCAATCACATAGAGAGTGCAAGGGGAAGTTTGAACCCAACTGGTTGGGTCCCCTTGTTATTGTACACCTCAAATAGTGCACTTCTCTAAGTCATTATATCCAAGGGAATCCATGAATGGGATACCTTAGAAAGTGACCTAGAGCTCTCTATGTATGGAGTTGCAAGATTATTTGATTGCTCTCAGCTAAAGCTATTAAGCTTATGACCTTGCTAGTCAACCACACAATGAGAGATTCAAATGAAGACAAGAGCAAGAATGCCAATATCTTCAAGAATCAAAATGAAATGCAATGTAAAGCTATGCTATGAATGAAAATGCAAGCTATGCAAGCTAAGCTATGAAAGGAAATATGCAAGTATTACAAAGCCTCTTAATTAAGCTAGATGAAGTAATCTAAAGCATAAAGGAAACTAAGCTAATATGAAGCTATGAATGCCATGACAATGCAAAAAATGAAACTAGAATAGCATGTAGATGCAAAAGCCAAGAATGCTCCAAATCTTCAAAAGTTCCAAAGTGACCTAGAAAACTTGCAGCATAACATTAGCATAAAAAGATTGATTATGCAAATGAGGAAGAGAGCTCTTCTTTTATAGGAAATGAGAGAGAATGGACCATGGAGATTAAGAGGCAAAAGTCTTAATCAAGGGTGGAGCTTGAAAGAGGAGCAATCAATGTGCACAAATCTCCTCCAATGATAAAATAAGAGTTTACTTTTGTGTCCATATGAGATAAAAAGTGTTTTTTCTTCTTTTTATAAAATAAGAATAATGTTTTATTTGTGCAACTTAGGATAAGAGGAAAAGGTGGGGGCTTTTTATTTATTAAAAGAGGAGGAAATTCCTTTTAAATAAATAAAGACTTTAGGATAAAATGGTTAACCCAAGGAAAAAAATCAAAAATGATAAAATAGGACTTGATCAAGAAAATTGATATAATTGATAAAATGTTGATTTTTGAAAATATTGATTCAGGGATTTGATAAATTGTTGAATGGGGGCCCAAAGTCTAGGCGACCATTTTAGGGTGCATACATTTTCTGCTCTTTGACTAATGTGTGATCATTCTGGGAACATGCTAGGACAAAATAAATCGGCTGAAAGACAAGACCAACACTGTTACTGTTAAGTGACAGTCAAGTTTCAAAATAAGAGATAAGAATCGAAAGACAAGACCAACACCATTACTGTTAAGTGATAATCAAGTCTCAAAAATAAAAATCTCAAGCTGAGCTGAATGATAAAGCTGAGTCAAAGATTAAAGCTGATAGGTAATTCCCCCTCAAAATCAAAATCAAAATCAGGTAGAGGAGAAACAATAAACTGATAAACTTGATCAAAGCACTAGAAATCATGATCGAAGATGAAGCATGATAGGATAACGAGTAAGCAGTGAAGATATGCCCCAGTTTGACTGAGAAAGATATAGGATAAGGATAAAGTCAAACCTCAGAGAGATGAAGATGAATGAAAATGAATGAAAGACTAGAAGTTTTGAAAGAGATGGGGATGAAGAAATAAAGATGCCACAGCGAAGATTGAAGGATCAGGCCTCAAATGGTCAGCCAACTGCGTAGAAGAAGGGGAACTCAGAGAGATGAAGATGAATGAAAATGAATGAAAGACTAGAAGTTTTGAAAGAGATGGGGATGAAGAAATAAAGATGCCACAGTGAAGATTAAAGGATCAGGCCTCAAATGGTCAGCCAACTACGCAGAAGAAGGGGAAAATTTGAAATGCAATTTTGACTATTAAGATTAACTCAAATTTTGATTTCGAGTCTGAAAATGGATTTAGGAGGAGATGACCTAAGGGCCAGGATCCAGGCACTAGAGGCAAAGATACAGTAGCTACAGATCATGATAGCTGTCAGAGAGCAGCAGCTGACAGATCTCAGGGCAGAGATAGAGAGATGGAACAGAGCCATATAGGTGGCCACCGCAGAGAGTCGGAGAGAGGTAGCACAAGCTACATACTATCATGGGCTCTACATTCAGGCTGTACCAGAGGGTCATAGGGCTCCATCGTACTCCATGATAGCTAGCAGATTAGATATGATGCTAGATGAAACACCACCTCCTCCTCTACTAGCCCCACATGATGGTGCCAGCCAGAGCTAGGATTAGGATCTAGGCTTAGGTTTTTAGATATTTGATGCATATCATGAGACTTTGATCCAGATTTTGGGATCTCATTTTGTATATTGTACTATGACATTCATATATATATATGAGATTACTAGATTTACGATGTATCTGTGTTATTGTCTCACTTGTGATGGATGTTTCAGTTTTGATATTGTCTTGTCATATTGCTCAAAATGTATGTTTATATGCTCATATATACTCTCTCTCATAGATGTATGTTTTAATTCTCATGTGTATGATATAGACTTATGTTTCTAAAAATGATCTCTTTAATATATAGATATGATGATAAGATTAACCCCTTGTGATGACAGGAATAGGATGTGATGTGAAAAACAAGGAGCAAAAGACATGATCAAGAAAAGAAAAGGTGAGCATAGTTGACCAACAGGTCCGTGAAAGATAAAAGGAGAGCTCTCTCCACATGCAAAGTGCAAAAACTAATCTAACATGAACATAGGAATGCAAGCTACTATGAAAGTGGTTGACTTTGCAAGGTCACAACGCCAATAGACATCTAATAATCATCATCGAGCTTTATTGGTAGCGTCGTAAGATCATACAATACACACTAGTATGACTATGGGTATATGAATATAATCTATATCAGATAGAATGCAGAAATCCCACCTAGGCACCAAAGACATGTAGGTCAAGATGACTAGTGTAGTGAGATTACCTAAGTTTGATATGGCAAGATTATACTCACATCGAGACACAAGGAAAGTCAAGATGACTATAAGTATGCACTTGCATAAACAGTCAAGGATAATACCCTGTAGGTCTATTGTCAAGTGGATCAAGCATAAATGCTAATGACAATTAGGACCAACAAAATATACCCACAAGCAGAAAAAGAAATAAAACATGTCCTCATGCCCTCAGTCTTCTAGCTATGCATCATTGAAAACTATCATAGGGAGAGAACATTCATCAAAGAAATCATCATAGACAACACACAAGGAAAACAAAGTCAAACAAGTCTCAGTGAGTCAAGTGTTTAAATGCATGTGTGTAGGTCATAGAATCAATCTTTGAGTATCACAGCTGCCAGTGAGAAAATATCATATCATGCTAGACTATGGGTAGGATATATGATAAGTGTTGAGAAACACTTTATGCTACAGTAGTGTTGAAAAACCAGTTTGGGGTGGTGTTGAAAAACACCATTTGCAAGATGTCCTAAAGACCGACGCATCCTAGAGACCAAAGCTAACATAGTTATTCCCCCTAGACAAAGACAAAGACCAATTCCAAACCAAGGCAACAAGGTCAAGGCATGATGGAGAAAGGCTAAGTGTCGAGGACACATGCTAAGAAACAAGGGTGCAAAGGCCTCAAGTAGTGCTTGTTTCTAGATTTTCACCACTTGGAGATTTTTTTTATTTTTCAATTTTTTTGTATTTTTGCTACCAAGGTGCCTGTTTCCAGGTTTTCACCAAGGCACTTTTTCTATTTTTTTGAATTTTTTGCATTTTTTATATTTTTTTCAGGACTTTATATGCTTTTTAGGATTTTTTCAGCATCATATATGAAAAAAATTTTGAAATTTTTTCAGGATCAATAAATATGTACAAAGGATGCCCCCAGACGGAATAGGCATCATGGATAGAACTTCTTTAGGTGCAACACATTGATAGGATTAGGGAGCTGCTCTCCCTTTTCATCAGATAGTAAGTAAGCACTTATACTAAAAGCAGTAGTAATAATGTATGGTCCAAGCCAATTAGGTTCAAACTTCCCTTTTTGTTCTTTATTTTGTTGGTTCTTAGGGTTTTCTCACAAAACAAGATCCCCCACTTGAAATTCTCTAGGGCGAACCTTCTTGTTGAACGCTTTGGACATATGCTTTTGGTAAACTCTCATTTGATCAAAAGATATTTTTCACTTTTCATCTAGAAGTTCCAGTTCTTGTAACCTCATGGCACGGTAGTCTTCATCTGTCACTAAACCTTTGAGAGAGACTCTAAGTGAAGGGATCTCTACCTCTAAAGGTAACACTGCTTCAGCACCATAAGTGAGGGAAAAAGGTGTAGCCCCTGTTGGAGTACGAATACTCATTTTGTAGGCCCACAAGGCCGGATTTATTTGTAGGTGCCAGTCTCTACCATTCTTGTGTACTGTTCTATGGAGGATGTTGAGAATGGTCTTAGTTGAAGCCTCTGCTTGTCCATTTCCTTGTGGGGAGTAAATGGAAGACCAATGTTGTTTTATCTTGAATTTCTTGCAGAGATGTTTAAGGTCCTTGTTTTTAAACTAACCCCCATTGTCAATGATTATCTCAGAAGGCACGTCGTATCGACAAATGATATGATTCAAAATAAACAAAGAAACTGTCTTGCCTGAGGCAACAGAAAGTGGGACAGCTTCTACCCATTTGGTAAAGTAATCAATAGTAGTAATAATGAATTTGTGTCCACTTGATGAGTTGGGATGAATTTTCCCAACAAGGTCAAAGGCCTAGCACTGAAATGGCCAATGAGAAATAGAAGGAATAAGCTCCCTGCCTGGAGCATGTATTAGGTTTCCATGTTTCTAACACTTTTCACAAGATTTAGCAAAATCTACTGCATCTGTCTGCATGGTAGGCCAATAATACCCTGCCCTAAGCAACCTTTAGGCCATGGAAAGACCATTAGAATGTCCTCCACAAATGCCCTCGTGAATTTCAACTAACACTTGGTTGAACTCATCCTTTTCTAAACACCTAAGAAGTGTCCCATCTAAACCCCTCCTATACAGATCACTAGAGATAAGGGTGTGGCAAGAGGCATTTCGGATTAGGTTTCTTCATTTAGAATGATTGAAGGTTTTGGGAATAGTATCATCATGGAGATATGAATAAATGGCACTGTAGTGAGATAATTCATGGCCAATAAGGGCGCAAACAACTTGGCTTTCTTGGGAGTCATAGATAGGGCAACGTAGCTCTTCCACCAAGAATTCAAATTTGGACTCATGTTGTTCTAGCTAAAGAAGTGAAGCTAATGTAGACATAGCATTAGCTGCTTTGTTCTCTGCTCTAGGGATTTGTTGAAATATAACAAAGGTGAAGTGTCATCACAATGAATCAACCATTTTCTTATAGGGTACCAGTTTTTCATCTTTGGTTTGGTATTCTTCGTTAACTTGGTTGACTATCAATTGTGAATCCCCATAAATATGTAGCTCTATGATTCCCCATTCTATAGCCATTTTTAGTCCATTTGTTAAGGCCTCATACTCAGCAATGTTATTTGTGCATGGGAATAATAGTTTGTAGGACTTAGGAATTGTGTACCCATGAGGTGAAACAAACAACACTCTTGCGCCTGAACCATTTTTCTTGAAAGAGCCATCAAAGAACATCTTCCATGTTCTTGCAATCATGTATATTATGTGCTCATCTAGAAATTCAACTTGAATTGGTGCTTTATCCCTAATTGGAAAATTAGCCAATTGGTTTGCAATGGCTTGTCCTTTTATAGCCTTACGCTCAACATATTCTATGTCAAATTCTGAAAGAATCATCATCCATTTAGCAAGTCTACCCGTGAGAGCAGCCTTACCAAGCAAGTATTTTAGAGGATCAATTTTTGCAATGAGGTGTATTGTATGCGCTAGCATGTAATGTCACAACTTTTGGGAAGCAAACACCACCGCTAGGCAAGATTTTTCAATACTAGTGTAGTTGACCTCATATGACACAAGAGTACAATTGATATAATATATGGCTCTTTCTATTCCAGTATCATCAAGTTGAGCCAATAATGCCCCCACAGAAGATTCTATTGTTGAGACATATAATATAAGTGGTTTTCCTGGGATAGGAGGCATTAAGATTGGAGGATTAGCCAAGTACTATTCGATTTGGTCCATGCTTTGCTGACATTCCTCATTCTAGACACATTTAACCCCTTTATGCAAAGTCTTATTAAAGGGTTGGGCTCTATCAGCTAGTTGTGAAATAAACCTCCTTATAGATTGAAGGCATCCTTGAAGACTCCTCATTTAACTGATGTTTGTGGGAGGCGGCATATCCATTATTGCTTGAACTTTTTCTGGGTCCACCTCTATTCCTTTAGCTAAAATGATAAATCCTAAGAGTTTGCCAGAGGTAACTCCAAATGCACACTTGTTGGGATTTAATCTGAGTTGAAATTATTCCATACAATCTAGAATTACTTCCAAATCAGCAAGGTGTGTATCCCTTTTCTTGGATTTTGCCAAGGTGTCATCCACATAGTCTTCCATATTCTTATGCATCATGTCATGGAAAATAGTAGTCATAGCTCTTTGATATGTAGCTTTGGCATTTTTTAATCCAAATGGCATGATGTTCCAGCAATAGGTTCCCCATGCACAAGTGAATGCAGTTTTCTCTTGGTCTTTAGGAGCTATTTTGATTTTATTATACCCAGAAAAGTCATCCATCAAAGAATAGATCTCATAGCCCGCGGTCATGTCCACTATCATGTCTATGTTTGGAAGTAGAAAATCATCCTTTGGGCATTCTTTATTAAGATCTCTAAAGTTTGTGCAAACATGAATGGACTTGTCATGTTTTGAAACTGGTACAATATTGGATATCCATTTGACATAATCAATCGCTCTTATGAATCCTGCACTGAGGAGTTTCTCTAATTCAGCTTTGACAAGGAGAGCTATGTGAGGATGTATTTTCCTCAATTTTTTTTTTACTTGGTTGATACCTAGAGCTATAGACAAGTGATGCATAATGAGACTAGTGTCCCATCCTGGCATGTCTGAATAAGTCCAAGCAAAGTTAATTTTCTTTCTTTGTAGGAACTTGGTATATGCCTCTTTTTCTTGTGTTGATAGAGATCGAGCTAAATGTATAATTTGTGGAGCCTCTGGTGTATTTAGATTAACTAGTTGTGTAGGCTCAACAAGTACTGAAGACCTGTCCTAAAAATAGCTTGGAAGATGATCAAGTAACTCATCCTTAGGTACCTCAAAGAGGTTTTCACCTTCGGATACGTCTTTTATTTTTACTTTTTTAGGTTATGACATCATCACATAGTGGTTTTCACCATCAGAACTCCTATTTTTTGTTTCTTTTCTTTTTATTTTTTGACTGAGGTACTTGACATCTTGTTCTATCATGCTCGTAGTTGGTTTTCTAGTGGAAGAGACTACGGGTTCAAGGGCATCTAAGTAGCATGCTATTTCATAGTCATTTTGAAAATTTAGGAGCTGAGGCTCTTGATAGGGCTGAGACCAATCAATTAAGTGAGGATTGGCAAGGGGTAGGTCAATGACTGGTTCAATATTGTGTATGCGAATGGTATCATCTCTGGTGATTGCAGAGTTAGGATCCGTCAAGTATCCCTCTAAGGTACCCAAATCAAGACTTATCCTACTAAGCAAAGCATCATCCACTAAAGCGACTCATGAATTCCAATCTTCTAATCCTACACTAGACTCATTAGCTACCTCGGATTGGGAACTATATGTATGGACAATAGTAATGACCATGTCAACTATAGAACAATCAGAAAGAGTCTCCCACTCATACTCATGTGAGTTCATATCTGAATCCCAATTGGGATGCTTACACCAACCATATTTTTTAGGCCTTGAGGTAGAAGCTTTGATGTCACAAAGGGTAACACCCTCTTGAATGCCATTTGTGTATTGAATATGATCTTCAATAGTGGATTATTCTTGTTCTAGGTATGAAATTCTTGGATTGTCAATTGTGGTATTTAAATCTCCCCAAAGGAGATTGGTGGAAGGGACCCAATATTCACACCTATCTTGTTGATTTTGCAAATTAGGTATGTATTCATCATCACTATCTATCACAGCTAGGATAGGGGTAACTTTCTTGTTCTAACTTTCAAAACCTAGGCCAACTATTGTCTTAGATCTGCATCCAAAAAGAGCATGATTGAGTGGTTCAGCCTTAGCATCTAATCTATGACTGAGAGGACCATGATCTGGGTAGCCCATATTTTTGACCAAAGTACATCCTCTCACATAAGCCTTAGGAGATGGGGAGAAATTTTCATTATGTTTGTATTTTTCTTCCTTGTAAATCCAATCTCTAACAGCTACCTCCTCTTTCTCATCCTATATGGGCACTGAGGACTCCACAAACATATCAAATAGAGTCATTTTTGAAGAGGAGGGATGCATCTCTTGTGAAGGTTTACCATAGGATCTAGGTGAGACTGGCAGCTTTGTGAAGGAGTCAATGTGATAACCCCCCATACCAAGGTCTATGGTTTTGAACCTATTCTGACATTGTACCAAAGTTGCATCAAAATTTTCTACTTCCCAATTAAGAGGAACATGGGTCCCTACTGAAATTGCATTAACATACAGTGTGCTATCCCTGGGTATACAAACTTCTACTCCATTATAGGGGAACTTAACACATTCGTGGTAGGTGGATGGCACTGCTTGCATGTCATGGATCCACGATCTACCAAGCAGAATATTATAGGCTAAATTACCAGCATCAACAATTTGGAACAAAATGTCCTTTTCAACAGGGCCAATCCTGATAGGAAGGATGACCAAGCCTTTGGAGCTTCTCTCTACCTCATCATAGGATTTGATGGTTATTTTCTTGCGAGTATCAATAACTTGCTCTGAGTAACCCAGTATTTTCAACAAACTCAAGGAACAAATATTGAGCCCAGCACCCCCATCAATCAACACACGCCTGACACGGGTCTTGTGAATCATGACTTCAATATGAAGGGCAAGATTATGTGGATGGCTCAAGACTTTGTCATCTTCTTTTGAGAATGTGAGGTAGTGTGGGATGGAAAGGTGGTTAACCATGTTTTGGAATTGGTCAACATCTATGTTGTTGGGGACATGGGATGTATGCAAGGCATCCTCAAGGACATGCTTATGTCTTGGAGACAATTCTAGGAGCTCAAAAATTGAGATTTGAGTTGGTGTTCTTTGTAATTGATCAACAAGATTGTAGCTCATTTCTGGATTGACTGCTAACTTGGTGGTGACATCCTTGGATGTCACTTGCTTTGGTTTGCTAGATTGGTTGGAATTAGGACCTCGGACGATCACAGGACCTTGACTTTGGCTTCTGGTGATAGCATTAAGAGCTTGGGATGACCTTTGAGAGTGAGGACCTCTAAGCACCACCATGGGCTCCTTATCAAATATAGGAGAGTCCACATCATGACTATAAGAATCTTTGTTTCACATCATGTTGACATTTTCATCCACAGCTTCAAGCATATTGATAACATTCTCTGCAGACGTATAGGTGTAGTTGATTGCAGCTTTGCCATCTTTGGGTTTAGAGGTTTCCCCCTTATCATATTTAGGCAAAGGTTCTTTAAATGCTTTGTGATCTGCATTGGTTTTCAATCCATCAATCTCAAGTTTTCCATTTTCAATGAGATCTTGAATGAGATGTTTAAGTTTCCAACAGTGTTCTATGTCATGTCCAATGCCATTATGAAATATGCAGTAAGCTTTTTCATTCCACCAATATGGCTTAATGTTAGGTATGTAGAACTTTGCTGGATCTTGTGGTTGTGCAAGATTGTTATCAATAAGCATTTTGAAAACATCCTCATAAGAGTCCCCAAGCTTAGAGAACTGTCGCTTTTCCTTTTTGGATTCGTCTTGATATCTTTGTTTATTCTCTTGTTGGTTAAAGGACGAGTTAAACTTCATAGCTTGAACTGCACTGGACAAATGAAGGACACCTTGATCCTTTGGTTGGGAACAGTCAACAACTCCATCATTGACTACTTGCTTATTTTTATTCTAGTGCGAGTTCTTGCTTTTGTCCTTATGTGAGTTGTTATTATTTTGACTATTGTTGTTATTATTTTTTTTAGTCAAAATACCTTGCTCTTTTAAGACATCCTCTATTTTGCATGCAGTTTTGACCATGGTGTCGAATGAATCAAAGACCATCTTTTGAACCTCATACCGCATCTCAGGTACTAAATTGCTCACAATGATATCAATTCTCTCATGTTCAAGAATTGTCCTAGAATAATGGGAGCACAATCATCTCCACCTTTGTAAGAATGTAACAAAGGATTCCCCTTGATTCTATTTCAAATTGCACAAATCAAGCATGGTGACTGATCTTGACAAGTTGTAGGCAAAATGTTGCACAAATCTATGGACTAGTTCTTTAAAAGTTTTGATGGGAGGGGTTATGTTGGTAAACCACTCCATAGCTTGACCTTTTAGACTCCTTGGGAATAATCTCATCAAATAAGAATCTTCATGGTGGAATTCAAAACTCATGGTGTAGAGCTGATGCACATGATCATGTGGGTGACCATTATCGTCATATTTGTCATATTGGGGAAATTCAATTTTCCTAGGAAAATCCTTCATGCTCACACTCCTATCAAAAGGATTAGGATAAATAGAGTCAAGGTTGAAAGAACTCTTAGGAGCCATCATTTTCTTGATTTGCTTAATTTCTTCTTCTTGTGAGGGACTTTTTTCTTTATTTTTCTATCTACATCAAAATTATAAGGGAACCTCACACCCTTGTTAATTAAACTCTCTAGGAACCTATCTTTATTTTGATCAAGGTACTTCTCCACATATTGTTGGAATAGTGGTTCTTGTTGCATTCTCATAAAATCTTGATCATCGAAACTTGTGCTACTTCCTCCATGTTGAGAGCCATGATGAGCTCGTTGGGAGGGTTGTCTTAAGTTCCTAGGAGGTGTTCTTCTCCTATGTTGTGAAATTCTTCTTCCTCTAGGACTAGGAGATCTTGAAGGAGTCCTTGATCACCTTCTACTTCTTGGGGTTCTTGAGGGAGTAGAGGGTGGAGAGTTGTTTCCACTGTTGGTACCCCTATTGTTGAATTGGGCATTAAGTTGTTGAGCTAAGAGCCTATCTTGTTCTTCTTGTGCAGCTCTTCTCTCTATGTCCAACAAGGCTCATTGTTCCTCCTCTAAAAGCCTAAATGTTTCTTCTTTTGCAGCTTGTTCATTCAAGAAGGCTTGTTTTTCTTGCTCAATTATTTTTAGCCTCTCACTTGTATATCTTGAGGTTGTTTTTAGTGCAGAGCTTGGCCTTGAATGATTGAACAAGTTAGCTACATTCACATGAGCATCATAAGATTGGTTGTTTTGGTCTTCATGTTGTGACCGTGCATCTTGGTGAGCTTGGGCATAATGTCTTTCAGCTCATTGATGAGCATCTAGATATCTTGAGTTAATAGGGGGTGATTCAGGTTGATTGTCATCATCAAATGGCATGTTACCCCTATGTCTTTGGAAAATGTCATCAAGAGTTTGATCCATTGCTTCTCTTTGTCTCCTAGTCAAAGTGTAGCTCATGTCCGTATTTGATTGAGAGGATGGTAAAGAAGTACTCAACTAACTAAGGCTGCTCTTAGGCTCAAACCAAACTTCTAAAGCACTCCTAGGAGATTGATCAAAGACAGGTTCCTTCCCCTTTCACTTTTGATGAGTTTGGACTAAAGGTAATTGTTCAAAAAATACTTGAGGTTGTTTTCCTTGACCCACTTGGTATCTTTTTGTAACTGGCATGAAAGAAAAGACCCTTAGTGAGAAGATAACCTTATGAATTGCTAATTGTAAAACTAGGATAGTGAAAATATTCAATTGTCCAAAAGAGAGATGATAAAATAGAAAGTTGACAAAAGGTATAAATCAACACTGCCACAATGGTGCATAACAAAAGGATTCCAGTATCCTAGCACATATGGATTAGGAGGATGATTTAACCAAAATATATTGAAATTGAATTTATATGAAAATGGATTTGGACAAAAGAGTACTCAAACTCTCCAAGTGTGCAATCAAAGAATCCAAAGGTGAGTCTTGTCAACAAGGATGATTCCTAACTTACTAATGACAAGAAAAATCTTTGGTGAAGTCAAAGGTTACTAACTCAAGATGTCTAGAGCCAAAAAATTGAGGTACAAACAAGCTTTTAGTTGCAGGGTACAAAAATTACTAAAATCTAGTCAACTAAGAGAAGGCTAAAAATTGCATGAATTAGGTAGACAACAAAAAGATTTTGGGCGATAGTTTCCAGGCTAACAAGGTGACAGTTTCAGACCAGGTGATATTTCATGTTAAGCAGGGCAATATTTTTTGGATAGCCCGGGCGATACTTTCCATGAAAATGGTGTGATAGTCTTCTAGTGGTGAACTATCGCACAATATTTCTTAGTACAGGGTGTGATACTATTCTAGTGTCATACAATTCTTGACCAGTGAGTGCTACAAATCTCAGTTTTAAGGGCAATTTGGTCCAAATTTTAGTTTGAGGGTTGGTTTTTTCGATCTCAATCATAGTGATATCAGTAAATTGATAGGTTTGCAAATAGTAGGTGATCAAGCATGTCTTCAAACACTTGAAACAAGGGGCAAAAGAAACCTTTCCAAGACAAGCAATTGTGATATCAAAATTGAAAAATCCTATGAACACTACCGTGATGTTGAATATGCAAGAACATTTACATAGGTATATCACAACGAGAACACTTCAAGCACTTTCTAGCCTAAAAAGACAATGGCTCAATACTTAACAACTTGGCCCACATTTGATGCTCCATTGCCTCACATAAAGTGGTTTCCCATAATAGATATTGGCTTTTTCGTGGAAGTGTCAATGACACAACCAAAGGAGCACAGATGGTGAGTAATCTTGGGGTGATCTGGGTTATTCCACTTGGATCAATCCTTGCACCAAGAAGCTAAGCAGAAAAATAGGGTGGCCTCTATCTATGGTTCTTAGTAAGGGCTTCCGTTTGTAATACCCCTCGTGCTCCCCAAAGGGACTCCTTACCTTGTGGCAAGTAACAGACCTCACGGCCACAAGAGTACCTTAAGCATTCTTGCTCAACATTTTCCTCATGGTCACAATCCCACAAGTACTCACATCAAGCGAAGACAAGTACTACATCTACCAAGGTTTTGTGTCCTTGATAGCCTTGAGTTTATAGTGGGTTGGAATAGCTGGCAAAAGGCTTGTCCCCACTTGGGTCATTTCTCTTGATTCCTCAAGAGCAGGCCCGCTAAAGGATTCTAAAGATCTAAACAAAGAGTGGATCAACTTATCAGGTTCAAGGTTTTTGTTTCACCACAAGGGTGAAGAGCATACTCCCCTATCTCAAAGTTTTCTCCCAAACACACCAAGCAAATGTTCAATTACCCTTTTGCTTTCAAAATCCAAAGATGGGTCAAGATTTTATGGTTCACCACAAGGGTGAAGAGCGTACTTCTCCTACCACCCAAGAATTCCTACAACAAGATATTATGTTTCTATGAAATGAAACAACTAGTAATTGCCACACTTGAAATGAAATAAACAACAAGCACTTTTCTTTTTTTTTATGCTTTTGGGCAGCCCTGCGAAAACTGTTAGTAGCCCTTGTGCATGCAATTTTTGGCAAAATATTCAAGAAAAAGGCACCTACAACCATAACTTGTTAGCCCCATAATGGTTAGAAAAATCAAAATCCAAATGAGAGCTGCAACCTAAATTTATCTAACCACAACAAACTAAACCAGCAAGCTAACTAGATCCAAATTCGGCAATAAAGAACCAAGAAACAACTCACTGCCAGGTATAGGTGACAGTACAGTCACCAGAAATATCACGCGATACTTTACAGCATACTGGGGCAATAATATCTTTCTGGGCGATACTTTACTGTACCTGCAGGTGACAGAATGTTCTGAACAGTGCGATAAACCCTGCAAAGGCCGTGCGACACTTTAACTAGTAAAGTATCACCCTGGTATATAGAAAACTATCCCACGATACTAGAAAATTATCACATAATATTTTGAGCCAGAAAAACCAGAGAGCTGAAAATGATGCTAAAATATGTGGAAAATTTGACGAAAATGCAAGAAATGAAAGGCAAAACAACAATGTTCTACCCCATGATGGGTGCCAAAAATGTACACCTCAAATAGTGCACTTCTCTAAGTCATTATATCCAAGGGAATCCATGAATGGGATACCTTAGAAAGCGACCTAGAGCTCTCTATGTATGGAGTTGCAAGATTATTTGATTGCTCTCAACTAGAGCTATTAAGCTTATGACCTTGCTAGTCAACCACACAATGAGAGATTCAAATGAAGACAAGGGAAAGAATGCCAATATATTCAAGAATCAAAATGAAATGAAATGCAAAGCTATGCTATGAATGAAAATGCAAGCTAAGCTATGAAAGGAAATATGCAAGTTTTACAAAGCCTCCTAATTAAGCTAAATGAAGTAATCTAAAACATAAAGGAAACTAAGCTAATATGAAGCTATGAATGTCATGACAATGCAAGAAATGAAACTAGAATAGCATGTAGATGCAAAAGCCAAGAATGCTCCAAATCTTCAAAAGTTCCAAAGTGACCTAGAAAAACCTACGGCATAACATTAGCATAAAAAGATTGATTATGCAAATGAGGAAGAGAGCTCTTCTTTTATAGGAAATGAGAGAGAATGGACCATGGAGATTAAGAGGCAAAAGTCTTAATCAAGGGTGGAGCTTGAAAGAGGAGCAATCCATGTGCACAAATCTCCTCCAACGATAAAATAAGAGTTTACTTTTGTGTCCATATGAGACAAAAAGTGTTTTTTCTTCTTTTTATAAAATAAGAATAATGCTTTATTTGTGCAACTTAGGATAAGAGGAAAAGGTGGGGGCTTTTTATTTATTAAAAGGGGAGGAAATTTCTTTTAAATAAATAAAGACTTTAGGATAAAATGGTTAGCCGAAGGTAAATAATAAAAAATGATAAAATAGGACTTGATCAAGGAAATTGATATAATTGATTGTTACTCAAAAATACAGCATGCAATACAATAAGCATAAGTAGGAAAAGGTTGCATTTGTTTGTCTAATTAACACTACCTTGCAGGTTTTGTTAGTTTACATGTCATTATTGCATTCATTCTAGATGTCATTATTGCATTCATTCTAGATGTCATTATTGTACTCTAAGTATTGATCAAGCATTACAAAATCCAAAATTTATCAATGATCATTACATTGTGCATTCATACTGAATGTAGTATACAAATGTCCTTTCTTGTCTCATATTTCAATTCAATATTTAGAGTACATTGCAGAATTGAAAAGAAAGATTGAAGTATGGAAGAGGGGTCCCATGTATTGCCTTGTCTTGTCTTTGAGTCAGCTGGTTGCATCTAGGTCTTCATTTGCATTCAGGTCTCCATTTGCATTCAGGTCTCCATCTACATCTAACTCTTCTAGGTTTTCATCTGCATTGAAAGGAAAGAGAAATGATTAGATCCTGAAGGATCTAAGCAATACATGTGATCAAATAACATACTGTAGCAATCAAGTTTTTAATATTGCATCAATCTAGAAAATTAAATGAAATAAGGAAATGTACATTGACACTCACTGCAAGGAAGTGTTAAAGGGACTTGTTTCATACACGAAACCTTTTACTACTAATGATCATTGTGGTGTATGTTGTCCTTTTTATTAACTAGGTATCTGAATTAAAAGGACTTAGTATGTTTCCAAACTAAGAAAACTTTTTCAGATAATGTATTTCATGCCATGATGTTATTTGAAAACTTAACAGATTATCTTGCAAATAGTAGCTAACTAGTGCTCATATTCAGTTATTACCAAAGATACAAATCAAGCTAGTTTGAATACAAAAGAATGCTACAAGAAATGCCAACTTTCCAGTTTAAGATACAAATGATGTTGCATAATTACTGGTATAATATGTCTTTACTGTCATTTTTCAAATAATAAACATATTTGCTGCTGAATACAGAAGAGTGCTTCAAGTTATAAAATCATAAACTGTTTACAGTTTGTTTTTATTGAGTGTCATGAACCCATCTTCGAACCTCATTAGTTAAACATTCTAATGTTTTTGGATGTCACGAGCCCGTGCTCAAACTTCATTAACAGTAAATAAACATTTTTCATCTTGTTGTACTTATCATACTAAGGTACAGATTTAGTATCAATGTGAATTATTTACAGTGGACAAAGCTGCAGAATGTAAAAGTTGAACATAAAAGAAAAGCATGTATAAAATGGAACAGAGTCTGAATTGCAAAGTAGAGAGTTCATTTACTCATCATGCTTATAGCTGTTGACAAATAATTATTCATATCAGCAAAGGAGAGTCAAATAATCTGAGTGCTCTATGTTATTAACAGAATATGCTGAGGATTGATAAAGATGTAGTTGATAATAATTTAAGGTTTTATTAATATGATGTCAATCTTAGAAAATTAACCACAAGCTACTTACTGGGATTCCAGTTATCAAGTTGTAAATAGGTTATTCTCTTTTAAGAAACTGTTGAGCCTGTTACTATTTATGATAGTCATGAACTTCATCAAATGCTTCAAGTGTGTTATAGTTACTACTGTGGTAAAAGTTCAAGTTCATAATCTTCGAACCAACATAAAAAAGTGATCGAATGATTAACTGTTACTATTAATTGACATTATTAGTAACAGTCAAACAATCGAGTTGGACATCACTGATGTCAAATATTAGCCACAATATACACTAATAGCGAGCTCAAGAAATGCTCGAGAGACAGAATACCAAATGGAGAACAATGAAAGTATGGTAAGAAAGCTTGCGAGTAGACAGAGAATATCAAGAAGCAACACTGATTGATAATAAATCAAAGCCTTGATCTAATGCTCAACAGTGAGTATCAAATAGTGAAACAACATTTCAAACCGTGGGTGGTGAGTCATAAGTAGAACGACAATGGTGAGCTCGCAACATATCAACAGTCACAAATGATGGTGATACCATGGCATGGTGAGTATAAACCCAACTCATGATACAGTCACAACATGGTGAGCTTGTGGCATGATAAAAGTAATATTCTCAACATGATAACCCATCTCGAGTGAAGGATAATCCCAACATGGTGAACTCAACATGATAACAGTCATAAAACCCAACTCAAGGCAATAGTTACAGCTCAGCATGATAACACTCAAAGAAGAATAATGGAGCTCGTGACAAGAAGAACAATCACAACATGGTAAGAGATCAACAATAAAGCATAAAAATGACATGTGAACTTTAGCAAGTTTGAGTTCATGAACACTTTAAACCCGCATGCACAATATAACTGAAGTAACAGATAGAGAATAAGAAAAGAAAAACAATATTGCATGGGGCCGTGAAGAAGATGACCCATATGTTACGCAAGAACAATAGAGAAGCCGCCGCATCAACACAAGCAAATGACAAATAAATAGCAAGGAAATAGTCAAAAATAATGAAGCATGAGATGGGCTCGTGATTAAACAGCAAGATAACCTTCAGTAAAGCAGAGTAGGCAAGAAATGAACTATAACTTGTCAACTGTAACTATGAAAAGCAGTATAAGAGAACAAGTAGTTAAACAAGCAAAAGAAGTGCATGCGTATTTCAAAGATAAACAGGGAGTTAGAATAATGAACTTACAGTTTGATGCCAAGTTTCCTGTGTAAGTTCAAACTCAAATATGCAAACATCAATTATCTCCAGTACAATAGAGGGTTTCTCCAACAGCAAAGTCAAGCTTCTCCATGGTAATGCTGAGCTTTCTCAGCAAGTTTTCAAGCCTTCTCCAACATGTTAGGGTTTTTCCCTAAATTTGCTATGAACATCAAATTAACACAAATGCCAAAATCAAATGGAGGTAATGAAATTTGGAGTCCACCAAGCTACAAGAACCGTTAATGTTTGTGCAGTTGTCAGATACAGCAAGAGGTTTGAAAACTGAAACATGCCACCTATTACTCTCATCGATACATGCATTGCAAGTGGATTGAGGGTCATGTTGACCTCTTCACTTTGTAATAGTTTTCACTTAGATTTTTATCTAGGTTATCAAATAAGAGTTAGGGTATAGGGGTAGTGTTTAGTATTAAGTTTTATATTTAATATTAATTTCTTGTTAGAATTTTGGCATGTTTTATTTGTAAAAGGATTTATTCCTTATATTTTTAGGCCAAATTTTAGGAAGAGATGCATGTTTTGGAGAATTCATTGTAATAGCATATTCTTTGGCATGTTTCTAGGCTAGGATAGAGGAGTTTGATTTTCGAATTGGAGGCTAGAGTGGCTTATAAAATTGATTTTTGAGAATCAATTAAGGGTTGCAGATTTTGGAGAGAGGGCATTTTAGTGAACATATCATTCCTAGATGCTTCAAAGGACATTTTTGTAATCATCTTGTCAGATTTTTGAAGAAATGAATCAGATTCTTTGACTCCCATTGTGTGTACTTGTTTTCAATATCGAATCTTGTTTCATCTTTTCTAGCAAGTGTTAAAATTGGTTATTATCTGAAAGAAGTGAATGAAATTCTATTCCTTCTTAAGAAAATTAGCTATCCCTAGGCCTTGCATGAGAAATGTATGTTGTTAATTCTCCAGGCTGTTTGTGGTAGAACCCTGATAGCATGAGTTTATTAACCTATATGTTGAACAGAGAATCAAATTGTTAAAAGTATTCGTTTGTAAGTCAGGGTTGAAATTCATCTTTTTCGAGAAGTCTAAATTATTCATTGGTGTATCACCCTAATCTTTTTAGTTTAGTATTTTTTTCCCTTTTCCCAATAGTTTGCAGATCAAAAAAGTGATATTCCATATTTTATAGGAACCGGCCTAGAATCTGAAGATTCCTCTTCATTCATAGTCTACCCAGAGCTAGGAGAGGTTTCCATTGATAGGATAGAATTGTTGTTAGCCTTAATGCCTGATGTAAGGTAACAATTATAATAAAAAATGATAAAATAGGACTTGGTCAAGGAAATTGATATAATTGATAAAATGTTGATTTTTGAAAATATTGATTCAGGGATTTGATAAATTGTTGAATGGGGTCCCAAAGTATAGGCAACCATTTTAGGGTGCATACAGTTATCACTACTACTTTTGGCTCTGGTGCCTATCAACTCTCAGAGACTGAAGGAGAATAGCTCTGAGAACCAATCAACATTCTCCATATGAAGAAATTCTACACCTAAGGCATTCAGTCTATGGTAAAATGTCTTGAAAAAATCTTTAAAATTGGAAAAAGTCCTAAAAAAATGAACATCTTGGTGAGAACCTAGCAATAGGCACCTTAATGATTCACAAAAAAATAAAAAAATGGAAAAGTACAAAAAAATTTGAAAAAATGAAAAATACAAAAAAATGAGAAAAAGAAAAGTGCCTTGGTGAAAACCTGGAAACATGCGCGTTGGTAGCAAAAATAGAATCTCTGCCAAGATGGTGAAAATCTAGCAAATGGGTGCCACTTGTTTCAAAATGCTCCATCTATCAGTGCAATCTTGGTCTTTCCCAGCTTTCAATCTTGCTTTAGTTTGTACATATCTCTTGGTTTGTTCTTGCATTCCTATTTTCAATAAGTCAGTCTGTACACCAATCAGCTAAAGCGTCTGTACCCTATCAATGTTCAAACTTGGGGGCAATCAAAGTCATATCCTATGGCCTCCTATGTATCTTAGATGTATCATATCTAGTCAAAGTGCTTTGAACCTTCATCCGAGTCAGTCAGTCAGTCTCATCTCTAGAAAGGATTTTGCATCTACAACAACACAATCAAACATCAAACAAAACTGAAAACAATCTATACTTTTTACATGCTTTTTATCTCCTTGTATGCTTACTGATTCACATTGAGATTTTTGCATATTTTGTTCCCATGAGCTCTTCGATGATGTCCTTTATAAGATTTAGAGAGTGATGACTAGGGGGATAATCTTTTCTTTATTTTCTGCTTGTATGTGAAAATCTAACAACTTTGGAAATTCTAGATTGAAATGGTGTTTTACTATAAGAGTCTCTATCTCGAATTGGATGGCCATGCGTACCTCGACCATTGATACCCAAAAAATTCAAAAAAGTTTGATCTAACTATTATCTTTTTTGAGTGAGTTCTTTCTCCTATTGTGAAATGTGATCTTACCTAAGGATGTGGATGATAAACGGTCACTATAGGTAATTCACATTGGATTTAGAATGATCTCTTGATTGTTTGATGTGTTTGTACGCAAGGCGTATTCTAGTCATCACGACGACTATGTTTTGATGCTTATACAAATTGCTATATCAAAATGGACATGATATTCAGGACATCCTGGCATTTGTGCCTTGGTGCTTATATCTAATCTGACATTCTAAAAACAAAATCATTATTCATATTTCTATGGTTGTCTAGCCAGTGGGTGTTGTATTGATTCTTGAGCATAAAAATCAATATTCATGTCTATGGTTTCGTAACTAGTGGGCATTGTATTGATTTATCCAGTTACCTAAAAATTGATGAGAATGAGTGACACATGATCAGTGACTAGGTCCTAGGTCTTAGGTTTGCATTTCATTTTGCATCTCTTTGCATTCTGCATGTTTGCATGGTCTCATAGATTTTTTGAACACTTAAACATTTTTTTTCAATCACATCTGCGAATCTAAAAAGAATTGAATCCTACAAGAAGGTCCATCCAACAAAATAGCAAGTACAATCCTTTTTCGGGATCAAAATTGAAATCTGAGATCATTTATATTATTCACTACTTGCATAATCAACCTTCAATCATCAAAGAAATCCAGAACTTGGTTAAACTATGGTCAAATCATGGTTTAACCTAGTCAAACTTGGTGTCCAGGACCTCCCAACGATGCAGAATGCATTCTCAAATGTGTATAACCACTTCTCAAATCAATTAACCTACTTTTAAACTATATAACGTTGACTTTTCTTGTCAGATTTTGATTTTCATCTCGAAGAGGGCATGGTATTGCACATCAATCAAATCTAAATCTAAAAATCAATCTTTCCTTAGTAATCAAGACAACAACCACGTCTACTTGATGATTCATTTAAAGTCCTCTTCACTTGGGGAAAATCTATTGATTCTTGGGGCATATCAGATTCATCTAGTATCCTAAATCTATCTTGTAAACTGTATTAGCTTTTCGTAACCATTGGTTCATTAGTGTTATTTCCTTGGTTCTTCGTAACTGATGGGTTCAGGATGTGATACCAATATGATTCATATAGGGATATTGAGGTCTGGAATCATTCACTCACTTCTTCATAAATCATAAGGTTCAGAATCGGGCATTTTGACACTTTTTCATAATCACCGGTTCATTATTGATATAGCTAGCATCATCTTGATTCCTGGTCATTCTGGGCCTAGGTCGATATCTCTTTTTCAAATCTTTCAAATCAGTTTCATACGTACATCAAACACAAACTATTCTTTGAACCACTACGCTTTACACAGTGATGCAAAGAGGGGCAAAATGTAATACCCCAAAAATGGGCTATAGGTTCATTAACCTCCTACATCTTCAATTCGAACGAAATTGACATCAAAGTCCTAACCTAAGGCACATCTGCACATTATCGAATCCTAATTGATTTTATCCTAAATTCTGCATCGGGGAATATTCCTTAAATATTCTTAATTTATCCTAATTATTCTTAATTTAATAATTATTTGGTGATAAATTTCATTTATCCTAAATTTGATTAATTAAATATGATAAATATTTAATTAATTAGATTAATACTACCACTTAATTATTTAATTAGATTTAATTCTATTTATTCCTAATTATATTATTTAATTTTGACAATAAATCAAATCTCCTACGAATAATTGATTAAATATTTATTTAATTGATTAAATCCAAGTTGTCAATATTTAATAATATAGTTTTGAATAAAAGTTTGATTAAAATAATTGATTAACCCAAAAATCAATTATTTTTAAATTTAAAATCAGTTAAGTCGAAGATAAATCAAATTATTTATTTAATTAATTCATGATTATTTGTGCACATTCAAAGAGCAGTTAAACTTTAAATCAAAAAATTAATTCAAGTTGTTATCTTTTCGAAACTCAACATCTATTTCAAGTTCAAAGTTGATCTAAACTTCTGACTTGAGTTAAAAAGTTGTTCTTGCATGATTTTGCATGATTTTATGAGTTATATATTTCTAATTTCTTGTTAACTAAAAAATTAACCTGAGTTCATCAAGAGTGATTTATAACTTTTTCCATGCACCCTCAAGCCCTGGATTTCTATAAAATCAAGGCTCAGCTCTTTACAAATCATCCACAGAATATGCATACTTACTCTGGCAAATTGACATCAAAGGAATCATCAAGCTTCTTGCGAATTAGTGTTTTGTGAGATCAGTCTTGTTTTCAATTCATTCTAGTTTCATATTTCATATCATTGTTAGCTTAATTTGCATATCCTTTCAATCCATTTAGATTAATTTATTATCAATTTTTCTCATCTTATTGCATCAAAAATTTAAAAAAATTAGATTAATTTGCATTCATATTTTATTGCTTTCATCATTTAAATCCTTCGTTTAAGTGTTGCATTGTCACTGATCTCAGTCTAATCTGAGAATACCATACTCGCACCTACTAGAAGGCAGTAAATCGCCTAGTTAGCTATATTGTTCTTATTTGTATATTTTGATTTTTGCTAACCTCTAATATTTTACTGAAGTATTGTGTCTATAGTTAGGTACAAAATTCACACACACACCTAGTAAAGTTCAAGATTGGTGGATACCATGATGAGGTACTATGTGATATCATATCTATGAATGTATGTCATATGTTGTTGGGTAGACCTTGGCAGTTTGACAGATGTGTTGTACATGATGGTCATGCGAATACCTATTCCTTGACAAAGGATGGAGTGTGATATAAGCTAAAACCATTAAAGGAAACAGAATAAAAGGTATGTGGTAATGCAAGAATAACTTTTGTTGATAGGGGAAGTTTCTTAGATGGTATGCAGCATGAGCACATGTGTTTTACCTTAATTCCAAAGGCTGAGAAAGAGGAAGTAGAAGATGTACCTATAGAAGTGACAGAATTATTGAATGAGTTTCAGGATATTGTATCTAATAATGTTCCTAATGGGTTACCACCAGTAAGAAAGATCAATCATCAGATGGACTTGATTCCAGGAGCCATTTTGCTAAATAAGGTAGCACACAGAATAACACTAGCAGAAAGCGAAGAGTTGAAAATAGATTTGAAGTTTAGTTCATCACATCATCCACAGATTGTATACGGAAGTAGTCCCAGAAATGCATCTGAGTTGAGGAAGATAGATAAAGGAGAAATAAGTAGTGATGAAGCTGAGGGTTTTGTAGAACACTTGAAGAACATCCATGAGGAGGTGAGGAAGCATATTACTAAGATGAATGCACAGTATAAGGCTAAGGCAGATGAGAAAAGGAGGCATAAGGAATTTTAGGTTGGAGATGAAGTCATAGTTTATTTGCGGAAGGAGCGATTTCCAGTTGGTACATATAACAAGTTGAAAATGAAAAAGTTTGGGCCATGTAAGATACTAAAGAAGCATGATCCAGGAAATGTGTATGAGGTATAATTACCTACTGAGATGTATATTTCACCAATATTTAACATTTCAGATTTGACAGAGTATCATGAGGGAGGTGTTGAAGATGAGATTATAGCAACATAGTGGAGTATTCCAGCAACCAGTTCAGATATCAAGGAGATTGAAGACATACTGGATAGTCATGTTGGCAAAAGCACAAGGAATAGGACATATGAAGAGTATTTGGTCAAATGGAAAGGATGACCTGTTGAAGATTCATCATGGCTAACAAAGGAGGAGGTTAACCATCTTAGTTTTCCTCTGCACACCTGAGTCGTGACAGGGTCACTTCTCAAATTACCTTAGGTGTCAGATGCAGGAGCATCCTGGGTGTAAGAGAAATCTTGTATCACCCAAAAATATTTCTATTTTTGTATTCAATAAGGGCTATCTTATGCAGAGATGCTATTTATAGAAACTTGATATTTTTAGTAAGTTGGTCATTCGATCTCAGAATGTTTTGATTTCTTCCTTGGAGGTTCATTTTGGTCATATCAGCCTACTAGTAAAGTTTCATTGACATATCAAGTCTAGCTTTGTAGATATTGAAGATTTTCGGTATTGGCAACAGGGTACAGAAACTTTGAATTTAGTTTTGAAGGTTTTAGAGGCCCTAGATGAGGTTGAAAATTTGGGTGACAGGTGTTTGCGCGAGTCAAGCCTATAGAGCACTTCATGGCCTTTCAGAATTGGGGTCATAATAGTCAATCAGATCAACGGGTGATGACTTATGGTCTTCGGAAGTCAGGCTACCTAAAATGGTGGAAAATAATTTTTTTTCAAAATTTTTGTTTGGGTTTCAAAAGTTGTTTTGAGCTGACTTTGATGTAATAAATTGAAAAATAGAATAATTCTAAGTTTGGTCGGCCTTAAGGGCTGAAATTATGGAACCTTCCCAAGTGCTGGAAAATTGCCTATATATGGAAGGTTGTAGTGTTGTCTTAGGCAGTTCTAGGTAGATCTGGGTAATGACTCGAGACTTTGTCCTACAAAATATTGTAAAGTGAATGCCCATGTGGCTTTGCATATTGTAATTCTAAAATTTTTAATTCCACATTTGTGGAGATAATAAGAAGCCCATTTTTTGTTCTTGCAAATTTTTGTTGTTTCTTTGTTTCTGTTATGTGTTTGTGGTATTAAGGGGAGCACCCTTCATCAAAAAGGCAATGAACTAGTTGATTTTCCACATGGTATCAAGCCTATCAAGCCACAAACTGTTGATATATCAAATAATGGATTGATATCTTTGCAGTCCTTAGAGTTGTATTCACTGAGGGCTCTCAGGAAACTTAATTTACAACATTACAAATTGCAGGATACGTGTTAAATTTATACATGAATGGGCTATGGCTTCATTGGAAATGTCGTATTAAGGAAGGATTGGAGGTTTCCAGTATGCAATAGGGAGAATGCATGAATGTCAAGAAGCCTTGCGGTAAATTAAAAATAAAGAAAGGTAATACAAGACTGCTAGTGTGTTACATTGGGTAACCAATGTAAAGAGGCAATTTACAAATCAGAAGGGGATGCATGGCCTTGCATAAGAGCAGGTGGAGGCTCACATTTTGTTTTGAGAAATTATCTAGCATGAATTCCAAAAGGAGAAGGTATGTATGTTGTTGAAAGGGCATGTTTCATGCCAGCATGCCATAAGCAAATGCCAAGGAATAGGAGTTCACACACCATATGGCCAATATAATGGAAGCCCATCACATGTATAAGGGAGCCAACATGAGCCAAGGTGGGAAGTTGTGTAGAATTTTTTAGAGATAAGCTAAATGATGCCAACGTGTCTGCCATTAAATAAAGTAAGTGTTGTTGTCTGTCAATGGTGGATAGCCCTCACTCAAAACAGAGGATGCCAACAAATGTGAATTAGGTGAGCTAACGTAAGGAAGAGGGGCTGCTTGTATTGAATCAATTGGAGGTAGCTAGCGTAAAACAAAGAGTTTGTAAATGTATGGTGAAAATGTGACCACACTTCTATGAATCCTTACATGCAAGAAAATTCAAGAATGAGCCCTCACAAATCGATCCATAGCTCTCTATGCATGGAGTTGCAAGATTTATAAAATTGCTCTCAGCTAGAGCTATAAACTCATGACCTTGCTAGTCAACCATACAATGAGAGATTCACAATGAAAACAAGGGCAACAATGTCAATATCTCCAATGAAATCAATATGAATGCAATGCAATGCAAACCTATATGAGAATGCAAATTAATCTATGAGGATGAAGATGCAATTAAGCTATGAAAATGGAAATGAAAGAGTTACAAACCCTCTAATTAGACTATGTGAGATTAATCTAAAACATGAAAGGAAATGATACCATGATTATTCAACTATGATGCAAGCTAGGATGTGATGTAGATGCAAGATGAATGTCAATGATGCTCCAAATCTTCAAAACTTGATGCAAGAATATCTCCAAAAGCTTCAAGATGACTTAGAAAACTTGTAGCATAACAATAGCATAAAATTCAAGTGTATTGTGTGTGCAAATGAGGAAGAGAGCTCTTCTTTTATAGGAAGTGAAAAATAATGGACCATGGAGATTAAGAGGCAAAAGACTTAATCAACGATGGAGAAAAAAAAAGCTTGATCCTTGTGCACAAATATCCTCCAATAAGAAAATTAGAAGTATTTACTTTATGTTGAGCATTTACTTTATGTCCATGTGAGACAAAAAGTACTTTTCTTTATTTTTTATTTTATTTTTCTTTATAAATAAAAATTAAATACTTTATTTTTGCAACAAGGATAAAAAGAAAAGTGGAGATTTTTTATTTAAATAAAAGGGGAGGAAATTTTTTTTAATTAAATAAAGTCTTAGGATAAAGTGATTTTATTATTTAATTAAAAGAAATTTTTAATTAATTAAAAGAGAGCATGTTCTCTTAATTAAATAAGATTTTTATATTTTATTTTCTTTTATCTCTTTTAAATTAAATAAGGCTCAAACCTTAAGAAATATTGAATTGATTATGATTTGATCAAAAAAATTGATATATTTGAAAAATGTTGATTTTTAAAAATATTGATTCAGGGATTTGATAAATTGCAGAAATGGGGCCCAAAGTCTAGGCAACCATTTTAGGGTGCATATATTTGCCCCTTTTTGACTAATGTGTGATCAATTTGGGAACACATGTAGTCAAAGAACGAAGTTGCAATGTGAGATCGATTTGGGATCACAAAACAACTCAGATGTGAGGTCGATTCGGGATCACATCCGGATAAACATAAATAAAAGATTCTGGACATGAAGTCAATTCGGGATCATATCCAAAATAAGAGATAAGAATCTCAAGCTTGAGCAAAAACTCATAAAAAGATGTTTGAATCAAGAAAATCAAGGAAATCAGGAATGAGAATCCCATAAATACTGCCCCCTCGGAGTCGAAATCGAAATCAGATAGAGAGGAACAGTAGATTGATAAAGATTGATCAAATCAGAATGAAATCACAATTGAAGATAAGGGAGCATGATAAGATAACCATCAAACAGTGAAGATATGCCCCAAGTTGACTAGGTTTGACTGGGAAAGATATAGGATAAAGATTAAGTCAAACCTCAGAGAGAGGAAGCGAAAGGGGTGAATGAAAGACTAGAAGTTTGAAAGACATGGAAAGGAAGAAATTTCATCAAAGATCAAAGAATTATGCCTCAAAAGGTCAGTCAACTGCATAGAAGAATGAGAAATCTTGGAAACGCGACTCGAATTTCAATTTCAAGTCTGAAAATGGATAGAAAATGATGTGACATGAAAGATCAGAAATGAAAGATATGATCAAGAAGAATCAAAAAATGAGCACAGTTGACCAACTAGTCTCTAGATGATAAAAAGAAGAGCTCTCTCCATATGCAAGATGCAAAAACTAAACTATGATGAACCTAAGAATGCAAGCTACTATGAAAGTGGTTGACTTACAAGGTCACAATGCTTATAGACATCTAATTATCATCATCGAGCTTTATTGGTAGCATCGCATGATCATACAATGCACACTAGCATAACTATGTGGATATGAATATGATCTTTATCAGATAGAAATGTGGAAATCCCACCTAGACATCAAAGACATGTAGGTCAAGATGACTAATGCAGTGAGATCACCTAAGTTTGATATGGCAAGATTATGCTTGTATCAAGACACATGAAAGTCAGGATAACTAGAAGCATGCACTCACAAAACAGTCAAGGATAATACCTTGTCAATCCATAGTGTCAAGTAAGACTAGTATAAATGCTCATGACAATTAGGATCAACAAAATATACCCATAAGCAGATAAAGAAAGAAAAAATATTCTCATACCCTCAGTCTTCTAGCTATGCATCATTGAAAACTTCTTAGGGAGAGACCACTCATCAAAAAAATCCTCATAGACAACACACAAAGAAAAATAAAGTCAACATATCTCAAGCGAGTTGATTGTTTAAGTGTATGTGTGTGTTGGTCATAGAGTCAGACTCTGATTATCACATCTAAAAATGAGAAATATCATATCAAACTTAGACTATTGGGTAAGACATCTGATAAGTGTTAAGAAACACTCGACGCAAGGGTAGTGTTGAAAAACACTGTTTGGGTTGGTGTTAAAAACACCTGTTGTGAAATGCCCCAAGAGACAAACACACCTAAAGGACCTACGCGAACAATTATCCCCCCTAGACAAAGATAAAGACCAATTCTAGACCAAGTCAAATAAGGTCAAGGCATGATGGAAAGTGGCTAAGTGTCGAGGACGCATGCTAACAAATAGGGGTGCAAAGGCCTCAAGTAGCATCTGTTTCCAAGTTTTCACCACTTGGATTTTTATTACAATTTTCTCTTCTTTTTTTTTCATTTTTTTGCTACCAAGGCGCCTGTTACCAAGTTTTCACCAAGACACTTTTTTTTTTCTTTTGTTGAATTTTTGAATTTTTTTATTTTTTATTTTTTTTCAGGACTTTTTATGCTTTTTAGGATTTTTTCAGCATCATATATCAATTTTTTTGGTATTTTTTTTCAGGATCATAAAATATGTACAAAAGATGCCTCCAGATAGAATGGGCATTAAACTCATGAGCAAGATCACATCGTGTAGTCCCAATATCTAGCAATGTGGAGGACAAGATGGATGAGCAAGCTGGTGAATGAGATGGAGGAAAGGAGAATGAAGGCAAATGGAGGGAAGAAATCCTCAAGGTCAAACTCCTCAAGAGTACCCAAGCTAGGGAAAAATTATGTCATGCAAAGCACATTTGGATAAGCAATGAAAGGCCAGCATAGGATAAATCACAAAAGTGTAATGCAAAAGAAGGAAAGGATGTAATTCAAAGGAGTAGACATGTCAAGAGACTTCATAGCATTGTGTTTACTCTTTTTTTTTAGATCAAGACCAAGGGGGAAAAGGATAGCGAAAGACTAGAATGAATGGAGGAAAATGAATATGAAGGCTAAAAATGAATGGAATGAAAGCAAGATCATTGTAAGATAGCTCACAAGATAGCCAAATATTCAAATATAGGTCAACATTGTCAAGATCAAAGATGGAATAGAATGGATGAAACATGTAGAAGAACTACGCATGATGCCTGATTGCCAGGTTTTCATCATGGTACTTATCCAAGGTGCCACAAGGGAGTGGTTTTCACCATAGGATGAATTTATTTCTCTTTACTTTTGCTTCCAAGGTGCCTGTTTCCAGGTTTTCACCATGACACATTTTCAATTTTTTTCATTTTTTTCTTTCCTTTTTCATTTTTCTATTTTTTTTTAATTTTATAATTTTTATTTGGAAGAAGGCAAGCTTTTAGACAATGCTCCTTGAAAGGATAAACTATGATATGTCAAGGATTCAAAATGATATGCTCAAAGATGTTGATAGAGAAAGGAAAATGGAAGAAGAAAAATGGAGGATAAGGCTTTATGTAAAGCGAATGAGGTTGGAAGATAGGAGGAATAGGCAAATGAAGAAAAAGGATAGAAGGTAGAAGGATAATGAATGGAAGGATTATGAAAAGGTAGATGGAGAAGAAGGCAAGATCAACATCAACACACACCTCGAAGGGTGGTGAGAGGATGGAGGAAATGTGAACGAAAGAATACAAGAAGGAATATGGTGAATGTTTAGCAAAGGTTGTAGTTCAAGCACATGGAATTGAAGAATATTTTTGGAAGAAAATGAAGTGGAAGCCTTTGGAAACTTGACTGTCAACTTTACTTTTTGTTCAACATGAGACTCTTTCAAGAGAGACTTTGGAATCCATATAGCTTTAGGCTTTTTATTTCCTTTGGATGATTTAGAGATAATATCTTGAATGATAGACTTTGAAACCCATACTTGTCTTGTAGTTTTCTTCTTAGATATCTCTTTTGACTTTATGCTCCCATGTTGATTAGAGGAGACATGGTGATTTTTTTTTTTATAAATTCTTGTATTAGTTCTTTTTCTTATATTGAACATTCAAGTTACTTCCAAAAGACTTGGGACTTATGGAAGAAAAAGGAAAATATGACTGGTTTAGATGGGTGGGTGGATGAAAAGGATTCGAGGGTATGCATCTATGTTGATCTTGAGGAAAGATAAGAGATGGAGGGATGTAAGGACCTAAGATGGATGATGAATTAGGAAAATTAGGAGGGGAAAGTGAAGGAACATAAGGGCCCAAGATGGAAGGAAGACGCAAAGCCCTTAGTATTGGTGGAGGAGGTCCAAGGATGGACGTGGAAGATGCAAAAGGATAATCATTAAGTTCATCAACATCTATATGACAACCAAGGACATCAGCATCTTTAAAGTGAGCATTAAGATTTTCAATAGTATCATGAACATCTTGAATAGGAGCAACTTCATTGATAGGATCATTCAAAGCTTGCGAAGATTTAGGAAGAGTAGAAAGAGGAAGTGAGCATGGAGTGGTAGAACAAGAAGATGGAAGACTTCGATCTTGACAAGGATCTTTGGATAGCATAAGCATATCAACTTTCTTTTGATTTTCAATAGGCTTTACATCAGAAGTAACAACACCATTTTTAATAACCTTAATGGAAGTCTCATCTTTGGAAAGCGCAAGTGTGGTAAGGTTATTTTGATTATCAATAAACTCAATAGTGTAAGTAGTAGCTTGATCTTGCTTAGGAGATGGTGGAATGAATGCGGAAGAGTGTAGAGGATCAAAAGAACCATGAAATGGAGGAGATACATCATGAAGAAAATTGGATGACATGGAAGGTTCTTGATCTTGATCTTTCTTTATGTTCTTTTCTTTATCATTTTTAGAGTCCTCTTGACATGGAGCCACTTCTAAGGACAAGGAAGTAGGTTGGATTTGTACGAAAGACTTTGGAGATGCTGAAAGACTAGCTGAAGTAGGCATTGTAACATATAAAGGCTTAGGCTCTTTAGGTTTAGCATTATTGAAAGTATTTTTAGCCAAATGAAGGTTAGCTTGAGTTTCTTTAAGAGGTAGCCCTTGAAGATAACTATAGGGAACTACATGGAAAGCCTTAGGATCTTTGTTGGATGAAGGATTTGTGATAGATTTGGAAGACCCAGAAGCTTTAGGAAATGTATGGGCATTGGAGGAAGTAGAGGATGGAAGGGAACCATCACAAGACAAAGGTTCAACATTAATATGATCTTGCTTGAGAGTGCAACTTTTATTTTCATCATGAAAAATTTTAGAGGAGAGATTCTTTTGACATTTGAAATCAGTGTGGTAGATTTTCTCTTCCTTAGTAGGAATATTGTATTGTTCGAAAAAATCATCAAAAAAAATTTCAAATTTAGAGTCATATGGATCACCATCACAGTCTACCCAATACGACTCCCCCTTAGAAATCACAAGTGTACCACGAGGATGATGCTTAGGAATAGAAGTTTCATGGGCATCACTACATTGTCCATCATCATAGTCATCATAGGTGGG
Source organism: Chamaecyparis obtusa (assembly GCA_027943335.1). Taxonomy (NCBI): domain Eukaryota; kingdom Viridiplantae; phylum Streptophyta; class Pinopsida; order Cupressales; family Cupressaceae; genus Chamaecyparis; species Chamaecyparis obtusa. The sequence continues at coordinate 48,236 of BSBK01004256.1, forward strand.
TGTGTCACTCTTTGTGGAAGAGACATCATAAGGACTATCACATTACTCTTTATGGTATGTCTTCTGAAGAGAAGTAAGACTCTTGGGAAAAGTAGAAGAAGAATGAGATCATGAAGAAGAGGAAGTTGAAGACTTAGTGGAAAAAGAAGGCTTGGATGATGAGGAATTTGAATGATGTTTAGAAGAGTCATGATAAGATTTGGAAGATGAAGAATGTGAATAGTGTTTAGAAGAATCATGATAAGACTTAGAAGATGAAGAATGAGAATGATGTTTGGAAGAGTCATTATAAGACTTGGAAGGTGAAGAAGAATGAGAAGATTTAGATGATGAAGAATGTTTGGAAGAAGAAGATCGTTAGATGATCATGTTTATGATTCTAGCAAAGGCATCTGATTTAATCATCTTTTCTTTTATTTTTGCTATAAATTCATCACTCATGAGAATTTTGGAGGAACAACACTTTTCGAATATGTCAATGAGCTCAAAATCATCTATTCTTAATAAAGGTTCCAAAACCAAATAGTCAAGATTCATGGTTATAGAAGAGGAGGAATCAAGCATGGAAGAAATGAATAGATGAATAGAAGAAGGTAGAATAGATAGTAAGAGGAAAAGAATCAAGAAGAAGAAAAAGAATTTCCCATGAGAATAGAAGACTTTAGAAGAACATGGGAAATGGAGAAGAAAGAAGAAGACTAAGAGTCATCTTGTGCAATTGATACCATAACATTCATTGAGATGTTGAGCAACATGACAACACTTAGGATCTGACCTGGACTGACCAAGGAAGACCAAGCTTCTAAGGAGAACTCACTACAACAGGACGAAACTTAGTTTCAATATTCCAAATAGATCTTTCAAAAGATTTGGCAATGATGATCAAGCACATAGAACAACAACCAGGGAGTTCAAGCAAATAGTCTTCAAGCAATGAGCAAGGGACAAAGCAACCTTGTGCATGAATAGAGATAGTGACTTAGTATGCTACTCCTTAAAGATTCTACTTGTGTATGTTCTTGACAATATTTTAGTAGGCACTTAGAACACAACAACACCTTATCAAGCTGTTTACAAGGATATACATGGCTTTTCTAAGGAGTCTTCGATATACACAAAGTACATGAGGCCCAAATCTATAGATGAGAAGAATCCAAAATCACACAGCTAGGGGGAGACAGTAACCCAAATCTCCTCCTTCACTTCTCAAAGGTATAAAGTTCTTTGAGGCTTAGCCAAGAGTGATATCAAACTCAATTCCCAAGAGAGGTGTCTTTGGATTCACCTCCTGATATTTATACTCCGCCAGAACACAAGAGTTAAGTTCATCCCTTGAGGTGGTGTGTCCCCAAGCAGGCCTTCTAGAAATAAAAATTAAGTAATTCACTATCAAAAGTATTTAGAGCACTAAAGGTGGAACACTTAACTCTTCAAGTAAATGCAAAGTGAGTCCAAAAGTAGAACATTTAACCATTTAAGATAATGTGAAGCGAGTCCAAAAGTGGAACATTTAACCCTTCAAGAGAATGTGAAGTGAGTCCAAAAAAGTGGAACACTTAACCCTTCACATAAACTCAAAGTGAGTTCAAAAGTGGAACATTTAACTCTTCACACCAACTCAAAGTGAGTCCAAAAGTGGAACACTTAACCCTTCACACAAACTCAAAGTGAGTCCAAAAGTGGAACATTTAACTCTTCACACCAACTCAAAGTGAGTCCAAAAGTGGAACACTTAACCTTTCACACAAACTCAAAGTGAGTCCAAAAGTGGAACATTTAACTCTTCACACCAACTCAAAGTGAGTCCAAAAGTGGAACATTTAACTCCTCACATCAACTCAAAGTGAGTCCACACTTTAGAAAATAAGTGAGTTCCAAAAAGCACAAAAGGGTTGCCTAGTGGAGCAATTAACGCTTCTTTCCTGTAGACCCCTCCCCTTTAATGTGGCGCTGATCTTGCAACTACAGGGCGGAAACAAGGGGCTGATGGATTAGCGAGTCCAATAACCCAAGATAGAAATCTAGATCAATCACAAGTAATCTAAAGTTGCTTATCAATACTACTCACAAATGACAAAGGGTTGAGTCAATGGAATATCCAAGCAAATATAGAGTGAGTCCACAAAGTGGTGCATTTAACTCCCTATGTAAACAAGGAATGAATCTATGCCCTCAATCACTCAATGAGATATTTGATATTGAAACCAAGAATTACTTAAGGTTTAAACACAAGCATTCACTTACACAAACTTGGAAAAATAAATCTATGTTCTTTCATTTCCCATTAAGAGCATCAATTGAAATGTGTTCTATGAAAGCATGTAAACACTCAAGCCAAACATATGAGAGGTTCAATTTTAATCCCAAGATTCAAATTTTGTAGAGTTATAACAAAATACCTCAAGTCCAACGCAACGCGCTTAGTATATTTCACCCTTTTTTTGTTTGTTTTAAGCATTTTTAATGAAAGCAAGCCATGCACCTTCAAATGAACAAGACAAGAAAATAAGCAAACAAGATATGCAATGTATATCCAACTTATGCAAACCATAGGGTTAGATCTGAAAATTAATTTTTAGAAGGAATGATAACCAGCAAATAATCCAAATGATAACTCATATCATGCATTGAGAAATGAAAAATAGTGCATACCCATCACAAAATTTATTTATTTTTGCATTTGACCTAGTCAACAAGATCTGATTTTTACCACATGAATTCAGACCCTAAACCCAAAATGCAAAAAAGAGGCCTCTGTCAAAAAATAAAGAGCTTTTCAAAAATGTAAAAATTTTAAAAAAATCTCTTCATTTGTGCTCTAAAGACCTATTTTACCAAAACAGACCAATTTTTATAAATTGACCAAATGAGCTATGATATGATTTCTAAATTAAAAACATAATGAATAGACCCCCTATAGAATTTCAAGAACTTTTCAGAAATATAAATTTTTTTGAAAAATATGTTGATTTGCGCCAAAAATCAATTTTTTATGAAAAATTAAGAAAAAATCATAAAAAATATAAATTACCTCCAAAAATTTTGGAAATTTTTTTGGAGCTTCTCTGATATGTCGCCAACCTACAAAAGAAATTTCAGACCAAAACACCAAGCCATTTGGGAGATATAATCAAATCTTTCAAATCTAAGGTTTTTTTGTCTCCAAACAAATCTGCACAAAGGTTAGCTCCAAAAATAATCAAAACCAGCATGCAAGAAGTGGGTGGCCCCACGGTGGGCACAAAAAATGTGTGCTAAAATGTTGTCACACTTTTATGAATCTTTACATGCAAGAAAACTCAAGAATGAGCTCTCACAAATCGATCCATAGCTCTCTATGCATGGAGTTGCAAGATTTGTAAAATTGCTCTCAGCTAGAGCTATAAACTCATGACCTTGCTAGTCAACCACACAATGAGAGATTCCCAATGAAAATAAGGGCAACAATGCCAATATCTCCAATGAAATCAATATGAATGCAATGCAATGCAAACCTATATGAGAATGCAAATTAATCTATGAGGATGAAGATGCAATTAAGCTATGAAAATGGAAATGAAAGAGTTACAAACCCTCTAATTAGACTATGTGAGATTAATCTAAAACATGAAAGGAAATGATACCATGATTATTCAACTATGATGCAAGCTAAGATGTGATGTAGATGTAAGATGAATGTCAATGATGATCCAAATCTTCAAAACTTGATGCAAGAATGTCTCCAAAAGCTTCAAGATGACTTAGAAAACTTGTAGCATAACAATAGCATAAAATTCAAGTGTATTGTGTGTGCAAATAAGGAAGAGAGCTCTTCTTTTATAGGAAGTGAAAAATAATGGACCATGGAGATTAAGAGGCAAAAGACTTAATCAAATATGGAGAAAAAAAAGAAGTTTGATCCTTGTGCACAAATATCCTCCAATAAGAAAATTAGAAGCATTTACTTTATGTTGAGCATTTACTTTATGTCCATGTGAGACAAAAAGTACTTTTCTTTTATTTTTTATTTTATTTTTCTTTATAAATAAGAATTAAATGCTTTATTTGTGCAACAAGGATAAGAAAAAAAGTGGAGATTTTTTATTTAAATAAAAGGGGAGGAAATTCTTTTTAATTAAAGAAAGGCTTACGATAAAGTGATTTTATTATTTAATTAAAAGAGATTTTTAATTAATTAAAAAAGAGCATATTTTTTTAATTAAATAAGATTTTTATATTTTATTTTCTTTTATCTCTTTTAAATTAAATAAGGCTCAAACTTTAGGAAATATTGAATTGATTATGATTTGATCAAAGAAATTGATATATTTGAAAAATGTTGATTTTTGAAAATATTGATTCAGGGATTTGATAAATTGCAGAAATGGGGCCCAAAGTCTAGGCGACCATTTTAGGGTGCATACAGTGAAAACATGACATTAACACTAGATCTAGATCTAGTAGAGATGATGGATGGAGGTGTATGGTCTCTCTCACTACTGATCGCAAGTATTTTATTTGGGAGGCTGCGCTAAACACAATCTGCAATGGTACAAGCATTAATAACAATGGCATGAGATGTGAGCAGTAAAAGACCAATTGGCAATGCATGTCATCACCAGCGTATGAGGTAATGAAGGATGTTTTTGCATTTGGCAGTAGTCTGAGCCAAGACAGAGTAAGTACCAAGCTACGTTAGGCATTAGGGGCTGCCCGTGAGCTAAGTAGGTGTGCCAAGTACCAGCATGAATTGAAGTGTGAGCAAGTGCCCACGGTGAGGATGAACGATAAACAAAATTATGGCTTGCGTGACTCCCTTGTGTGGTGGCATGCATGTTGTAAGGAAGCCAAACTACTTGCCAATGGAGTGCATACACTAGAGGATGAATAGAAACATGCCCATGCAATAAGCAAGGCTGCCTTGCGCAAGCCATTGGAGCTGCCAACGAGTAGATAGGGGGCTTACGCATAGCGAAAGCATGGAGTGCCAAGCTGCTTGCATAATGTATAGTGGAGACCAGCGAAATGGGAAAGAGATAGCAGGTTTGGACAATGGAGGATGCCAGCTCATACACAAGGGATGTGGCATTGCAAGTATTGAGGGATGTGGTATGCTGCTTGTTGCATGATTGAGCTTTCATTTACAATTTAATGTCTTGCATAAAGAAATAGAAGGGTGCCTCATGCAAGGGGCCTACATATACAAGGGTAGGATGTTTGCTTGATGACATGTGAGTTGCACAATGTAAAAGGGCAGTGCAAATGCATGGCAGATTGCTCACGCATAGGAAATGGTAAGGATAGAGGGAAATACAAGAAGTTGTGTATTTGGGATATGTCCCACATTCTTCCCACTACATGTGTATTAGTTATTTATAATAAACAAAGTCACAATATGATGTAAAGATGAGAAAGAGAAGAGGCTTGTGTGTCCTCTGTCTTGTGGGCCCGTGCCCCTGCGCGTGCCAACTGGCATTGTGGGCAATTTTTTAATATAATATTTAAAACTTGCAAAATCAATTGTCCCACATTCATCTGGAATGGGGAAATTGTGGTGTTTATATGCAACAACACTCACTAATGAAATATAAAGTTGAAGTGGAGGATCTGTCCATGCGCACAGGTGATTGATGCCTTGATTTTTGTGCCAACGGGTCTGCAGGTAAGAAATTTTGCAAAGAAGTGGTGGTACGCTGACTGGGCAGGGTGGACACATGGAAAGCATTTGTGAGGTTGCTAGATCAAGCTAGCAGTTAGTGAGAAATTTAGAGATTCAGAGGTGGCGGTCAACTAACCACCAGTCGCATGATCGCCAGATGTTAGTAGTTAAGGGCTGACCATTCCCAGATTAAGAGATAACCCAGTCACGTGATCTCCCAATGACTAGTAGTTAGAGGATAACATTCAGAGAATTGGAGAGCTAGTCACCAGTTCTCTAGATCTCAGCAGTTAGTGCAAAAACATTTGGAGATTGGGAGAATGGGCTTAGTCACCCATTCTCCAGATCTAACCTAGGGTCAAGGTCTCATCTGGAGATTCAGACATAGGCTTATTCTTGTGGTCACCAGGCTTAACCATAGTTAAGAAATATATTAAGAGATTATGAGAATACAAGCCAGTCGCTAAATCTCCCAATCAGGGGTTAAACTTGAGTTAATCTGAGCAACGAATCAAATGGTGGCAAGTGGCACTTCCTAGTGACTCCTGAGGACAAAGTGCAGAAAATGATTAAAAATTACAGATTTAAAAGGATTTAAAAGATTAATATAGTTCAAACTATAGGCAAATAATTCAAAAATTTAAATGCCAGAGCTGCTCACAAATTAATTGCCTGGTAATTCATTTTTTGTCTGAACATATAAGTGTTATATGTTTTCAGAAACGGGAAAAGATGAGGAATCCATTAGCAATCATGATTTTTAGTTTCAGAGTGATGGGAAAGAGTAGTTTAGGTTTGAAATCTGAGGATCATAATCAAATCAATTGAGGAAATGATTGCAGAAAGTGGTTCAGTTGGAGAGAATCAGTTGCAGATCAAAGTGTGGGAAGAACTTGGAGATATTTTCATGCCAAGAATGGACAGTTGTCAGTTGGCTTTCAATTGACCACATTCTCCTATATCTCAGTTTTTCTTCTCATTTGAAAAGGATGTTGAAAATTTATGCTGCTAGGACAACTTCTAGGCTTTTGAGTCTTATTTTTGTGTTCAAAGTCTTGCAATGTATAGTTTTAGATGAATTTTAATGAAAACAATGGAATCCCTGTTTAGTTCTTGTTTGATGTCTTTATATGCATTGTCTTAATTCTTGTATATTGAATTATAATGCATGTTAATATACCAATTATAAGGTATCTGTGGGTTTGAATTTGATTTTCTTTCAAGGAGAGAATAAGTCTTGATTTCAAATTCTGAGAATTCTAAGTTTGCATATGAATTTGATGTCCAAGTATTGAAATGAGAAGAATGGTTTGCAAGGCATTTCATTTGGGTTTTTTGAGTTTGGAGTTAGGGTTTTCTGGGAATGCACATTTGTATGACTCTGTTGCCCAATATATAACACACTGGTCTGTGCTTGACTGGTAGTTTTCTTCATCAAATCATTAAATCAATTCATTTTACATTTCCAGTTTAAAGAGCATAAATGTTTGTAAATTGCATTGAATAGTGCAAATGCTTTTGGTGATTCCTTGTAGAAGTGAATCTAATAGGTTAGCCTGCCTAAGCCTCCAGGTTCGAAGAGAAGAAGGGTGAATATCCTTGTTACTATCCACTGATTTTCATGTCTACTTAAAGGGTTTAGTGAGAGAGTGTTTATGTATGCAGATTTAGTTTGCTTTAGGTACACCCGCCTGGGTCTGTGGAGCCCAAAGTGTAGGAGGATTAAATCCTTGTTAATTAGCCTTTTCCCTGTAAGAATCTAGAATTGGGAGTCTAAGAGTCAAGCTTAATAGCTATATAGTGATTCTACATGAAAAAATGCTAACATACCCAAGTTGTCTATATTTCTCCAAGTCCAAAAGGGACCCACATAAGACTCCTCTAAAACCAAATAATCAGCCACCTTATCACCCCAATGTGCAGTCATAATTCTATTTAATTCTCTATACTTTTCCTCATTGAGCACAGGGGCATAGCCATTCCAAGAGTTCTTCCAAAACAAAGCCTTCGTATAACCACTACCTATTTGCCAAGTAATATTATTTTTTATCACATTTCTGCAATCTAGAATAAAATTCCACACTACCGAACTTTTTGGAGGATTTCTAATCTTTAAAATACCCTCATCTTCTTTAGAATCTAGATATTTCGCTCTTACAATTTTAACCAATAGTTTAGATGGATCATTATAAATATTCCAAACAAGTTTAGAACCAAGAGCATGATTCATCTTCCTCCAATTCCTAAGTCCTGCCCCTCCATTCACCTTTGTGCTACAAATTTTATCCAAAAAAATAAGTGGCCATTTTTCTTCCTCTTGATTTCCACACCAGAAAAACTTTCTCATCCTCTTTTCAATATTATCCAAGACTTTGTGAGGAGTCTTAGGTAGCTCATAGAATAAATAGGAATGGCATAAATAATTGTATGAAGAAGTAAAATTCTACTTGCAGAAGACAACCATCTGCCCTTCCAACTTTCCATCCTTTTAAAATAGTGATTAGTTAAATCAGTCCATAGATTAGGCTTGCAAAATCCTTCAAATAAAGGGACACCAAGAAACTTACCTGGAAGAGATCCTTGTTTCATTCCCAAAATAAGACATAGTTGTCTTCTCAAAGTAGCACAAGTATTAAAAAAAAATTATCATATTTTCTCCAATTCACACACTGCCCAGAAGCTTTAGAAAAGGAGTTTAAAGTGGCTTTATAACCCTTGTTTCCCTAATAGTGGCATCACCCATAAGAAATTTATCATCCACAAATTGTAAGTGGGTAGTTAGATCCAAACCCTCTGCAATTGAAATACCTTTCCATACTTCATTTTTCCTTTTCCATGTGATCAATCTCCTGAAAGCTTCTGCCATTATAATAAAAAGAAAAGGAGAGATATGATCTCCTTGCCTTAGTCCTCTAGAGGTCTCAAAGAATCCTTGAGGGCTTCCATTAACAAGAACTGAGATCCTTAGGGTGTTAATACATCCTTCAATCCATTTTAACCAAGCTTCACAAAAATCAAATTTCTTTAGAACTTCAATAAGAAAAGCCCTGTTAACATGATCATAAGCCTTCTTGATGTCTAGTTTAATCATCATTTTGGCTACTTTAGCTTTCCGGACTGTATGGATTGCTTCATGAGCTACAATAATACCTTTAAAAATAGATCTATTAGGAGAAAAACCACTTTATTTAGGGGATATAATACAATTCAACAATGGTTTGAGCCTATTCACTATCACCTTTGTGATTACCTTATAAATTTTATTACATAAGGTAATAGGCCTAAAGTCTTCGAAAGAATGACACACTCCTTTCTTTGGAATTAAGGAAATAAATGTATTGTTGAAATCTTTCAGGATAAAACCACCACACCTAGATTCCTCCACCACTTCCCACATATCATTACCCATAATGTCCCACAATTTTTGAAAAAAGAAAGCCGGAAAACCATTTGGTCCCGAGGCTTTATCCCCCTAGGTTAAAAAGAGCAGATCTTACCTCATCTTTAGAAACCGGGAGCATCAATCTTGAATTCTGTCCCTCTTGTAAAATTCTTGGAATTCTATCAAGTAAATCCAGAGATCCGTCCAAGGGAATTGAATTGTTCAAAAACATATTCTTGAAAAAATATGTTTTTTAAATTTTAAAAGAATATATGTTTTTGAATTTTAAAAGAAGATATGTGATATATTTTTGAAAATTTAAAAGAATATAATGAAGGGTGTTAGAAGAATGTAAAATTGTATATTAATGGATAAAAAATATAGTTTAATAATAAAATAGTATGGTCATTATTGTTATGCCTATATTTATTTCTTACCTAATCAAACATGTAATATTATATTTTGTTAATTATTGTCATGCTTTTATTTATTAATTCAGAAACTTAACTCTTATGAAAAATCTAAGAATGCTCCTCAAAGATCTTCAATGTTGTTATGCTTGATGGACTCTTGCCTTGAAGGATGGATAGATGAATGGATGTAGATGGACAAGGGATCTTCTTTCTTGATTCATAACTCCTGTACTTGGCCATCATGGGAGAGAATCTTGCTAAAATGGAGTGGATTGCCTTCAAAATTTGTCTTAGAATGCTTAAAACTTGATCTTGGATGCATAATTATAGGAGAACAATTGAAGTCTTGATCTTCTTATCATGAACTTGGTTAATCTTGGATGTCCAAATGAGGAGAGATAGATTTTTTATATACCTCTCACAACATTTCAAAGCTCAAAAATCAAAGTAGGCCAACACAAAAGAAGAAATCCTACTAAAATCTTGAAATGAGCCCATGGTTTGTATTTCAGGCGAAACATTGGGGAAGATAATGCACTTTGCAACCTCTTTCCAATAAAATGATGTATTTTGAAACCTCTTATCAGGACGAGGATGCTTTTTGCAACCTCTTCCCATCAAAAAAGGATAAAATAGGAAGTGGGAAATGTGGAGGGAATTTTCATTCATCCCTCATGTCATTGGAATCATTTGGAGCCCCTTGTTAGCCTCCCAATCTTTGAGAAGCATCTTGTACTTATGGTTACATTTTAAAGATGGGTGAGCATCCAATATGGTAGGAGACCTAGGAACTATCATTTGTCTAATCTCTAGTCATGAATAATGAGTAGAATATGAGTAAAACATATTTTTTAGACTCTAATGTAAATTATTAATTCTAGCATAAAATGTGAACTCCAACATAAAATTGGATGCCTTTGGATTTTTTTTTGGCATCCTCTTAATATGTTAGAATCCTCCTAGCCTCTCTACACCCATTAGTCCACCATTTTATCAAACAAGTACATCTAGACATTTTTTTGAAGAAAATTTGTATAAATTTGTTCCCATTAGTTGTGTGATTATATTTCATTTTCGATTAGTAGAATCATTTGATATTTATGTTTTCCTTTGCATTAAGAAGCATATATTTATAGGAAAATGATCCTTTGTCATTCATATCAATGGAGGGCGTGCATATCCTAGTTTGCCAAGTACTTGGAGTTGGATTCTCTGAGGTGACATTAAGTACAGTTGAAAAGTTATGGTAAAATGCTGCACACAAATTTGAATTTTGTCTCCGCCAATCTGCAGCTTTTTCAACTTGTTTTAGGGTAGCAGAGATGCGTTCATCCTACTTTACACTTGGAATGTGTAATCATCATAATTCCTTCCATATTATGGGAAAGAGATCCGTGAAGTACAGAAGGGCATGAGACTATTCAGACAATAATGTCGGTTAATCCCACATGCATGAGAGGAAGAAGGGAGGGGAGAAGTGAGAGTAGAAGGCAGGGGAGAAGGGGTGTTAGAAAGCATACTTACCTAGGCGGGGTCAATCGGTGATCAAGAAGGCAGATGGCCTAGGGAAAGCACCTTCATTGCACTGAGAAGGGGGCTTTGCCTAGCCTCTTCCATTGTGAAGAGTGTGCATCATAATTTGTGACAGAGGGGGCTCGCAATCATGTGGCCCCCACACAGTTTAAATACCAAAATGATATTTGATTTTTTATAAATGAATCTTCGTTTGAGTCCAGGGAATTTTTAACAATGGAGGAATCCACTGGTATTCGAGTTTTTATAAATGAATATTTGTGTTTTAATTTTTGAGTTCAGGGGATTTCTAACAATAGAGGAAACCATAGAGATCAAATACCAAACTGATATTTGAGTTTTTATAAATGAATCTTTGTGTTTTAATTCTTTGAGTTTAGGGGATTTCTAACAATGGAGGAAATGAAACATATGTGCAAATGACAGTTCTCCTTGTGGTGCTGCAATTTATATGGGGTCGTAGGGTAAAGTAAACTCAACATTTAGCATTAGTACGGGCTGGGGAAATGATAAATCAATGTTTGTTTGATCATTCACCTTGTTACAGTCCAGTCTAGGGGGTTGTAGATGTTAAACATCTATGTCGCCTGTATTTATAGAATAGAGGAAAATGTTTTAAAACCACAAAAATCTGAGCCTACTTCACCCAATTTCCAAAACTGAAGTGAAAAAAATCCCCAGGAAATACCCAGTTCACCTATATATCAATGGCAAAATTATTTCCAATCTATTTATTTATTCTATTGGCTCCTACATGAAACTGCCAAACTAAGCCTCATTGATAGTTCATGAAATCAGTCATCTATTTTTCGGTCTATATGTTGTGAGATTAATGTGGGACTACCTTGTACTCACAACTTGAGGCACCTAACTGTACTACAAACAAGACTTACATACCTTGTGACCTCTCTTTCAACATTACAAGTTACATACCTTTTGACCTCTTTTTCAACATCACAAGTTCTCCCCCATTAGACTAACTCAGGGGAATGATCAAGCTGAGGTGCTCAATATTATAGCGACCTTTGAAAAATATGTGATAGTGTTCTTGTCTTGAGTTCTACTTCCAACCTCCAACCTCAATTCCATCATTTCTCGTTTTTCCAATCTATTGAGGATGTGGTATGACATCTTTTTCAAGGAATGAGATTGTGTTGGGAATTATCATTTATTTATACCCTTGTAATATGCTGCGAACAAAATGAATTGTGGTTACAAACAAAACTTTGGAGAAGTTGAATTAGAAGATGCAAAGCAACTCTAGTCAATTTTCTAGGAGAGGAATTCAAATGGATAGGTAGGTTATTTATGTAATACCATTGGACAAGTAAATGAATATATTTTTATGTAATTCTATAAGACAAGTAAATGAATCTATTTTTTATTTTATCCCATTGGACCAAGTAAATGAATATATTTGATTAGCACCTTGTTTTGAGTATCACCCCGGAGGTAGAAATTCACCTTGTCTCGGACTATGAACCCCATTTGGGTATCTTGAATCTATTGGTTTATCAAATCCATATGGGATTACAACTAATCAAAATCCAGATGTGTACACAAACAAGGTTAACACTAAATTACTTACAATTGAATGGTAAAACTATGCTACATTTTATAATAGTACTAAATCCTAAGAATATTTATATAAATGCTTGATAAATTACCCTAAGAAGAGATGACATAACTATGCTTCTACTATCACTGTTTTGTATGAGGAAGAATTTGACAAAGAGTTTGAACTAGTGGTGAGAGGTCCATTTGTTTAATTTAGAGAGTTCTTTATTCAACCGTTGTAGACTAAAAGTGGTGAGAGGTCCATTTGTTTAATTTAGAGAGTTCTTTGTTCAACTATTGTAGACTAAGTAATAAGATCCACACATAATAATACAAATAATAAATTTTAGAAGATAAATCACACATCGCAAGAGGTATTGATGGTCCAAAATGCTCTAACATTTGACCTATGATGCAAAAATAGGATAAACCCTTGAGATAAGGTAACATCTTGCAATTATTCTTATGGAAGAAGCTATTACATGTCATTATCTTCATGAGAATCCAAACACATATCACACTCTTTTATACATCCTTACAATCATGTTAGCCTTCTTTACATAGACCTCTTAATAAGACAATGAAGGAGAAAACAACCAACCCATGTATGCCTCTTAATTATCTAATATAATTCATGATACAATTTAACTAATTTGAGGGATGTGTACCGCATGTCAACAACTCCATGCCCTATATACATTATAATATAATATACTTAGGTACATAATGTGCTCCATCCTTGACATATTTCATCCCTAAAAAATGAGAAGATGGACAACAAGATTGTTGCAATTCATTACAAATATGACCTCATGTAGTACCATCCAACCATCCATTTGTGATCTTTGTGGTGGTTTTAGCTTGACAATACCTAGATTGCATCATTGGTTACATTTTGTTGTACCCATTTGATTACATTCTTCATCATAGTATGTTCTCTTGTTTTGCCATGCACAACCAACACTTCTATGATGCAATTAATCATTCTAATTGTTCATTTGATTTCATGCAGATCTAAATTGATTAACTTGTTGATTCCATGTATTATCATGCCTCCAAGATGGTTTCCTCCATGATTCTCACCTCTCATAATAATGTGAATTCCTATATATTGCACTCTTTACTATCCATGTAATCTTTGATTATTCACCATTTGTTGTTTCCTTCTTTGTTGACAACCAAGTTGTCATAACCGATTTTGTAGACTTATGTCTTTTCAGTTACTTTGTGACTTTTGTGGACTTTTTGACTCAGTCACGTTTGAGCAACCTGAGTTGAATAAATGTCCTTGCTAGACGTTATGATAAAATATGTTTATATGTGAATTTGCTAATTTGTTAGAATGATAAATTGAATGCAATTAATGGTTATCATGTTTATTATAGTTAATATGTTATAAATATCATTTTTAATTTATTACATTAGAAATGTACATGATGTCAATTTTGCAAGCTAAATTGGTTATTTATTTCAGGAAATAACCTACTGATGGAAAACTTGAGTGTTCAATTTGTGGATAGGATCTAAAGACGAGGGTGTGGTTGAGGTAGGGGAGCTTAGCTCCTCGGTAAGGATGTGATTGGAAAATATGGTTAAACTACACACCACGTAGATTATTCTATTTACGTTGTGTAGAAACTATTTGTTGTGTTTTAAATTATTTGGTAAATTATGTGTGTTTTATAAATTTTAATGATAGGACTATTGTTGTGATTATAATTATACTCTATTTTTAATCAATATTTTGTTACTTCATTGTCTTGTCTTCATTTGGGACAAAAACTTGCTAAGGAATCATAGGGAATTAAAGCTAGTAGATGCCTATACTCATCTAAGTCTTTCATGCTTAATCAATGGCATGAATTAGTGATAAGGAAATTGGTTCATTTATGTAAACTCTCACTTAGAGATTAAAAACTAATCTTTTATGCCAAATGAGTTTATTTTGTTTTAGCAGAGTTTAAATTAATTTAAATCTAACTACCATTTTCTAGAAGCACACGACTAGAGTTCACCTCCTTGAGTCACTGCAGTTGAATTGCATAGGAAGAGAGAAATTCTGCTATGACTTAGCAATGCTTGAATAAAAGCAGTATATCTTGGAGGAAAATGCGCGCTAGTAAGGAGGGTGGAAGTGTTATAGAGCATGCAACTAAGCAAAGGAGAGGATCGGTGAAGGGAGAGAAGGGAAAAGAAGAACACAAAGAAAAGAAGTGTTAAGATGGGAGAAAAAATGTAGAGAAGAGAGAGTAGAACATAGGAGAGGAAGTGTTAGAAGCCAGGCAGGTCATAGAGAAGGAAATGTCATGCCAAATGCAGTGAGAAGAGTAGAAAACGTAGGGAAGAACAAATTAAAATGTAGAGAAAGATTATAAAAGAATTAAACAAAAGGTGAAGGGGGTAGAAGGCACGAGAGGAAGGAAGTACGTGTTGAAGGAGAAGTTAGTGCACAAAGGAGAGGGAACACAAGTGAAAAATAAACAACTGTGTCCAGAGTAGGAAGGGAACAGAATGAAGGTAGAGGCAACGCATAAGAAGGAAATACATCCATTTAGACTTTCACTCAAGTTTTCTTCTATGTTTCTTTATGTAGAGGTAGAATTATAAAAGAAAGAATAATATTCAGCTTTGAGTATAGTTAGTTGGATTAGCTTTGAGATTCTATTATGTCTTTGTTTTAAGCCATCGAATTCTTGTCCCTCACATATTGAATGTTGATGCGGAATTATGTGTTTAATTATGCGATTGATTCTATGTTTGATATTGTATTTGATACTGTGTTTGATTCTATGATGATTCTGTGAAAAATGTCTGTTCTTCAAGATTTTAACAACTCATTGGTCATTTCCTTATCCTTGCATACTGCCTGAAGATGTATTTTTTTTTTAAATTGTATTAAAGAAAACCATGTGCAGTATAAACTGGAGTCCATGCTTTACCTTATATGACAATATTTTGTAATCAATCCCCTGAGCTTGAGAGTGAACTGTATCCCTTGTGTAGAGATGACTGTCTGATTGTACGAAAGTCTAAGAATGTGTGATCTTTATTAAAAACTAGTCCATCAAATTCTTAGTCCTCTTAATTGAGTTTAATCATTGTCCCTTGTTGGCTGAACTATTGGTGCAGAATTGTGTTACTGTTAAAAATCTTAATGAATGTTTGTACTATACATGCTAACTAGTGATGCTAGTGCTATGAAATTCTCTTACATTAATAATGTTCATTTTCTTTCAAAGCTTGGCATTCTGTTGATAGTTTGCTATTCTGGCATTCTGATTTCTAGTTAAGTTATGTTTACTGTTCAAGCTTTTACCAAATATATTAAGTGATCGTGCACTTGGTTAGAGCTTAGGTCTCTTGATCGGTTGAGTAATCCAGAGGTTGAGGGTTCGACTCTCTCTCACACCATTTGCTATGGACAGCTGGGTATATATTGTTGCTGTATAAATCTCTATTGATTTTAGTTATTATTTATACGTATGTTGAACTTTGTTAATTTTATATGTACATATTACTTTCTTGATAGTGTGTTTCTCTTTTATGCACATGGTTGTTAAAAAAATAAATTTACAAAAATCTGAACATGTCTCTATTTTGTTTTGTTATTTATCTTGAATTAAAATTGGCATAAAATTGAATTAAATAATTACAACGAATAAGCTATTTGCAGTTTTAGAAAGTCATAGTTGGTTATTTAACTTTGCATATGAGGAAAAATCAATTAGAAATACTATTATATGAATAAACCCAATAAAACTACCTATGAATTATATTTTGTTTAGAATTGATGCATAATGTGGAATAGACAGAGAAGGGTAATTTAGCTGTTATTACCTATTAGTGAAACTAATTCTGAAAAGATACTTTGGCCAAAGTTTTCATTTCGAATATGTACCTTTAATATGTTTGGTTAGATATGTAATTTTTCTCTCTGCCACCTTGTGATTAGGATTTCTATTTAGACTAAAGAATGTTAAGTAGTTAGATTCACAGTTGCACCATATTCTTCCTATCCATCAATGTCGGGAAGCTATTCCCCTCGAGCAGGGTTGGTGCACTTTCCATTTCAGGATAAGCCCCAGGGGAGCTAACCACTCCATGGTTGGGTAGAAAAGCACTTGGGCCACACTCCCATCTTAGGATTTGTAGGAGGACGTGCTATCTAGAGTCTTAGGAGACATGGATTACTGATAGTGTCGTGCCTTGTTATCATGAATTTGACGGTTTAGGAAAATAGGTTTATCATTGATTATTGTATCTTTTTTATTTATATGGATTGGATCGACAAAAGGTTGAAATTTTTTAATTATGATGTATTTATACTCCTATATGATTGTATTTTTTGATGTTTTGGTCGAATGTTGTAAGTTGTAACTCTTTTTCATCATTATTGTATATCAACATTTTTGGTCGAATAATGTATCATAAATGACATACATGGAATATTATTCTTTGACCTTGAGTTATTTTAGGCTTGTATTATGTTTGTTTCTTTATGGGAATTATGGTCTTTACATGTGGTATTAGAGATGTGTTTAAACCCTAGGGCCTTGGTCTTCTATGCTAAAGTTGTGTGTGTGCATGGTTCAGGAATACATTGTCATCATGTAGACCCAAAATAGTAGCCAATCTAGAACTAGCAATGAACAAAATGGTTTTCCAAATCAAAGGCTAGATGAAATCATAGCCCTCTTAGCTAAAGAGAGGAACATCTTGCAATAGAAAAATGATCGGATGAATGTCAGTGAAAATGACTTAAGGGGTAGACAGAATGAGGGTCAGTAGGATGATGAAGCTCATAGGAAATAGGTGGAAGATCAAAGGCTTGAGGCTCAATGGAAAGAGGAAGAGGATAAGAGGATTGAGGAACAACATAAGAGAGATGTTGATATTGGGGCAAATGTAGGAGATCTAAATAATGACCAGATAGATGAGGAACTAAGGACCTTAAAAAGGTCATACCACCTAATTTTAATGGGAAAATAGGGGATGATGTAGAGGCATGGATCATCTCCATGGAAAAGTACTTTCATGTTCAAAATCTTTCTAAATAGTCTAGGGCCTTATGGGGTGCTTTCCAGCTGATTGGAGAAGCAACTACATGGTAGAATAATGAAATGGCTGAGCATAAGTTGCGACCAAGACAAATATCTTAGGAGGACTTCCTAGTCCTCTTTAGGAAATGATGGTTACCACAACTATTTTATGGCAGGAAAGTGTCTGAGTTCCAAAATCTGATCCAGGGGGTCTTGTCAATGACCAAGTACCATGAGAGGTATTTCCATTTGGTGAAATATGTTCCACAATATCTACAGGATGAACATTTCAGGACACATAAGTTTGTTTTGGGACTACGTTCAGAGATTGGATCTGAGGTTGAGATGCATGAACCAGAAACTATGGAATTGACATATGCTAAGGCATTATTACAAGAGGAGAAACTAAAAAGGGTACCAACAATCAGAACCTCACAACGAAATGATAGTTCACAAGGATTCAAGAGGAAGTATGATAATGATAAACCAAGGAACAATGGATGTCAACAAGTGCAAAACTTGAGAGGTAAAGGCAGGGGTAATGGAGCCAGAAACAATAACAACCCTCAGAATCAAAATCAGAATAGGGGTTATAATAGGAATGAGAATAATAGGAATGGAAAAAACTGGAGGAATAAAACCGAAAATAGGAAAGGACTGAGAAATGGATGTTTCAATTGTGGGGGTAATCATTATGCTACTTATTGTCCTCAAAAGATGACTCAAAGAGAGGGTAAAGCTCCTCAGGCTCAACACCAGATTCATGTAGTAGTTGATCATCACTAAGCACATTTTCTGGCAACTCCCATTCAGATAACTGGTAAGCTCTATGGTCTAATTGATACTGGAGCTACTGAATGTTTTATAGATCCTAATTTTGTTTCAAAATTATCTGTTAGATCTGGTTATTTATCTAAACCATGGATTGTTGAATACGACAATAGGATAGAGCGTAGGGTTGAGTAGTGTCTAGCATGTAGTAATTTGGAATTTTTGAATTTTCAAACACAAGTTAATCTTTATGTCGCTCCCTTAGGATCTTATGATGTTATTTTGGTCATAAACTAGCTAATTGAGCATAAGGACATTGTGAATTGCAAGGAAACATCAATTCAATGTCTAGATGATTTAGGTATGCATATAGTTGTTAAGGGTATTCAGAAGCCTTTGGAGCTAACACTAATTTCTGTAATGCAAATGAAGAAAGCCCAGAAGAAGGGGTGTGTGATCTATGTAGCTTATGCAAAAGACTTAGACACTCCTAGTCTAAATAATTATCCTATCTTGTAAAAGTTCCAAGATGTGTTTCCAAAAGAACTACCTGAATTTCCTCCTAAGAGAGAATTTGATTTTTCTATAGATGTGTTGCCTAGAACCGAACCTCAATCCAAGGCTCCATACAGAATGAAAACCATTGAAATGTATGAGTTGAAAACTCAGCTATAGGAACTTTTAAACAAAGGGTTCATACACCCTAGTGTGTCACCATGGGGAGCACATATGATCTTTGTAAAGAAGAAAGATGGCACCTTGAGGTTATGTATAGACTACTGAATGCTTAACAAGGTGACTATAAAGAACCGATATCCGCTTCCTAGAATTGATGAACTATTTGATCAAATGAAAGGAGAAACGATGTTCTCAAAAATTGACTTAAGATCTAGATACCATCAACTTCGGATCAAGGAGGAAGATATAGAAAAAATAGCTTTCAGAACAAGGTATGGGCATTATGAGTTCATAGTATTATCTTTTGGTTTGATTAATGCTCCTACAACATTCATGAACTTGATGAATAGTGTGTTCTGAGATTTCTTGGATAAATTTGTAGAGGTTTTCATTGTTGATATATTAATTTATTCCAAGAATCTCAAGGAACATGAGGAGCACTTGTGTATAGTTTTGCAGTGCCTCAGGGATAAGAAATTGTATGAAGTGTTTATTTTATCAAAAATAAATTCATTATTTGGGGCATATAATTTATGCTAAGGGAATTGCAATGGATTCGAAAAAGATTCAAGCTATACTTGAATGGTCAACACCACAAAATGTGAGTGAAGTAAGAAGTTTTATGGGGCTTGCTAGATATTACAGGAAGTTTGTGGAGAGATTCTCCAAGATTGTGACACCTATTACATCCCTTCAAAGGAAAGGAAAGAGGTACAAGTGGACAAAGGTTTGTGAGAAATCTTTCCATTTATTGAAGTAGAGACTCACATCCACCCCCATTCTATTTATACCAGATCCTAACAGATAATTTATTGTTATCACTGATGCTTCAGGTGAGGGTTTAGGAGGTGTACTTATGCAGAATGGTAAAGTAGTGGCTTACAAGTCACAAAAACTGAACAGTACGAGGTTAACTATGCACCTCATGATTTAGAACTTGGTGTCATAGTCGATGCACTTGTGATGTGGAGACACTACCTTTTAGGTAAGCCTTTCGAGTTGAAAACATATCACATGGGTTTGAGGCACATCTTCACTCAACCCAACCCTAATGCTAGACAGATGTGATGGATAGAATTCTTGATCGAGTATTATTTTGGTATTGAATATATCAAAGGGAAAGAAAATAGGGTAGATGATGATTTGAGCATAAGGAGACACATTGCAGCTATTTCCACTACCCAAACATGCCTAAAGGAACAGGTGTTGCAGAAACTTCAGGGTGATGACAATTATGAGTTGGTCAAATCAACATTGCAGAATGATCCGACAAACAGCCGTTTTGATGGTTATTCTTTTGATGAGGATGGTATGTTGAGATACCAAGGGAGGATGTATATTCCCAAATAGGATGGGTTGAGAAAATTGGTTTTTAAGGAGATCTATTGCACTCCATTTTTAGGGAATCTAGGAGTGATTAAGATGCTTGCTAATATGCAACCATTGTATTTTTGGCCTAGACTTAAAAGAGATGTAGTAGCATATATAACTCAGTGTCTAGAATGCTAGTGGGTCAAAGTTGAGCATGTCCATCCAACTGGACTTTTGTATCCTCACAACAGACCAGAATACAAGTGGCAGGTTATCACTATGTACTTTGTCCAAGGTTTGCCCATGACTAGGTGCAAACATGATGCAATCTTGGTTGTGGTTGATAAATTGACCAAGGTTGCTCATTTCATACCAGGTAGTTTGAGGGATGGATCCTTGGTTTTGGGCAAGAAATTTGTTTAAGAGATTTTTAGACTTCACGGAGTACCTGAGACCATAATATTTGATAGGGACACGACGATGACATCCAGGTTTTGGACAACCTTAAATACTTCTTTGGGAACTAGGTTGAACTTCAACACAGCCTATCATCCTTAGATAGATAGGAAAATTAAGAGGGCACATCAGGTTCTTGAGGACTTACTGAGAATGTATTGCATGGATTAGTAGGACAAGTGGGAGGAGTATCTTCCTTTGGTTGAGTTTGCTTACAATAATTCTCATCATTCTTCTCTAGGTATGGCTCCTTTTGAAGCACTATATGGAAGAAAGTGTCGAACACCTATAAGTTGGGAGAAGGTAGAGGACATAATCATTGTTGGTCCTAAAATGTTGAGGGAGATGGAAGAGAAAATGACTCTTATTCAAGAAAGGTTGAAGGAAGTTGTTGATAGGCAGATGAGTTATGCAGACAAGAACCGTACTTTCAGATATTTCTTAGTAGGGGTCAAAGTTTTTCTTCATGTGAGGCCACACAAGAGTTTTATATCTTTTGGCAAAGCTTCTAAGCTTGCACCTAGATATGTTGAGCCTTTTTTATGTTTTGGAGATTATCAATCCTGTTGCATATAGACTGGCCTTGCCACCCACTCTTGTCTGTATTCATAAAGTGTTTCATGTATCTTTACTAAAACCCTACCACCCCGATGCTTCTCATATCCTTGATTGGCATGCTTTACATGTACAAGATTCAGGAGTGGTGTTAGTGGAGCCATCCAATATCATTGATCAACGTATCATCAGGGTATGTGACAGAGATATCTTGTAGAATAAGGTCCAATGGGACGGGACCAATTCTCTATTAACAGTGCTACATGGGAGGATGTAGATGATATGACTAGATCTTTTTCGCATTTACTTCCATTGACTTATATATATGTTATTTGATTAATGTTTTTTAGTTAGTTTATGGTGTGAGAACTTATATTATATTTTTCATAAGACATCGAGACAATGTCTTCTCTTAGAGGGGAAGGATGTCATAACCAATTTTGTAGACTTATGTCTTTTTAGTTACTTTGTGACTTTTGTGGACTTTTTGACTTGGTCGCATTTTGACGACCCAAGTTGAATAAATTTCCTTGCTAGACATTATGATAAAATATGTTTCTATGTGAATTTGCTAATTTGTTAGAATGATAAATTAAATGCAATTAATGGTTATCATGTTTATTACAAGTAATATGTTATAAATATCATTTTTAATTTATTACATTAGAAATGTACATGATGTACATTTTGCAAGTTGAATTGGTTATTGATTTTTGGAACTAACCTACTAATGGAAAACTTGAGTGTTCAATTTGTGGACAGGATCTGAAGACAGGGGTGTGGCCGAGGTAGGGGAGTCTAGCTCATCGGTAAGGATGGGTAAGGATGGGATAGGAAAATACGGTTAAACCACACGCCATGTAGATTATTCTATTTAGATTGCATAGAAAATATTTGTTGTGTTTTAAATTATTTGGTAAATTGTGTGTGTGTTTAATAAATTTCAATGATAGGAATATTGTTGTAATTATAATTATACTCTATTTTTAATCAATATTTTGTTACTTCATTGTCTTGTCTTCATTTGGGATGAAAACTTGCTAAGGAATTGTAGGGAATTTAAGCTTGTAGATGCCTATATGCATCTAAGTCTTTCATGCTTAATTAGTGGCATGAATTACGGATAAGGAAATTGGTTCATTTATGTAAACTCTCACTCATAGAATAAAACCAATATTTTATGCCAAACGAGTTTATTTTGTTTTAGCAGAGTTTAAATTAATTTAAATCTAACTACCTTTTTCTAGAAGCACATGACTAGAGTTCACCTCCTTGAGTCATTGTAGTTGAGTTGTGTAGGAAGAGGAAATTCTTCTATGACTTAGCAATGCTTAAATAAAAGTAGTATATCTTGGAGGAAAATGTGCACTAGTAAGGAGGGTGGAAGTGTTATAGAGCACACAGCTAAGCAAAGGAGAGGATCGGTGAAGGGAGAGAAGGGAAAAGAAGAACACAAAGAAAAGAAGTGTTAAGAAGGGAGAAAAAACACAGAGAAGAGAGAGTAGAACAGGGGAGAGGAAGTGTTAGAAGGCAACCAAGCGGCAGAGAAGGAAATGTCATGCCAAATGTAGTGAGAAGAGTAGAAAAACATAGGGAAGAGTAAAGTAAAACATAGATAAAGATTAGAAAAAAATTAAACAAAAGGTGAAGGGGGTAGAAGGCACAAGAGGAAGGAAGCATGTGCTAAAGGAGAAGTTAGTGTGCAAAGGAGAGGGAACACAAGTGAAAAAGAAGAAATTGTGTCCAAAGCAGGAAGGGGAGAGAATGAAGGCATAGGCAACATGCAAGAAGGAAATACATCCATTTAGACTGTCACTCAAGTTTTCTTCTATGTTTCTTTATGTAGAGGTAGAATTATAAAAGAAAGAATAATATCCAACTTTGAGTACAATCAATTGGATTAGCTTTCAGATTCTATTATGTCTATGTTTTAAGCCATCGAATTCTTGTCCCTCACATACCGAATGTTGATGTGGAATTCTATGTTTAATTCTGTGATTGATTTTGTATTTAATTCTATGAAAAATGTGTGCTCTTCAAGATTTTAGCAACTCATTGGTCATTTCCTTATCCTTGCATACTACCTGAAGATCATTTTTTATTTTTATTTTTATTTTTATTAAATCAGACCATGTGCAGTATAAATTGGAGTTGATTCTTTACCTTATACGATAATATTTTGTAATGAATCCCCTCAGCTTGAGAATAAATTGTATCCCTTGCATAGAGATGACTGTCTGATTGTATGAAATTTTGAGAATGTGTAATCTTTATTAAAAATCAGTCCATCAAATTCTTAGCCCTTTGAATTGAGTTTAATCATTGTCCCTTGTTGGCTAAACTATTGGTGCAAAATTATGTTACTATTAAAACTCTTAATGAATGTTTGTACTATATGTGTTAACTGGTGATGCCAATGCTATGAAATTCTCTTACATTAATCATAACTATTTTCTTTCAAAGCTTGGAATTTTGTTGATAGTTTTCTATTTTGGCATTTTGATTTCTAGTTGAGTTATGTTTACTATTCAAGTTTTTACCAAATATCTTAAGTGATGGCGTAGTTGGTCAGAGCTTAGGTCTCTTAATCGATTGAGTAATCCAGAGGTCGAGGGTTTGAGTCTCTCTCACCCCATTTTCTATGGATGGTTGGGTATATATTGTTGTTGTATAAATCTCTATTGATTTTAGTTATTATTTATACGTATGTTAAACTTCATTATTTTTATATGTACATATTACTTTCTTGATAGTGTGTTTCTCTTTTATGCACATGGCTGTTAAAAAAATAAATTCATGAAAATATGAACTTGTCTCTGTTTTGTTTTGTTATTTATCTTGAATTGAAATTAGCAAAAAATTGAATTAAATAATTACAATGAATAAGCTATTTATAGTTTTAGAAATTCATAGTTGATTATTTAACTTTGCATTTAAGGAAAAATCAATTAGAAATTCTATTTTATGAATAAACCTAGTAGAACTACCTATGAATTATATTCTATTTAGAATTTATGCATAATGTGGAATAGACATAGAAGGGTAATTTAGTTGTTATTACCTGTTAGTGAAACTGATTTTGAAAAGATACTTTGGCCAAAGTTTTCATTTCGCATATGTACCTTTAATATGCTTGGTTAGATATGTAATTTTTCTCTCTGCCACCCTATGATTAGGATTTCTACTTAGACTAAAGAATGTTAAGTAGTTAGATTCACAGTTGCACCATATTCTTCTGATCCATCAATACCGGGAAGCTATTATCCTCGAGCAGGGTTGGTGCGCTTTCCATTTCAAGGTAAGCTTCGAGGGAGCTAACCACTCCATGGTTGGACGGAAAAAGCACTTGGGCCACACTCTCATCTTAGGATTTGTAGGGGGACATGTTGTTTAGAGGCTTAGGAGATAGGGATTACTAATAGCGTGGTTCCTTGTTACCATGAATTTGACGGTTTGGGAAGTGATGTTTATCATTGATTATTGTATCTTTTTTATTTATATGAATTGGATCGACAGATGGTCAAAATTTCATAATTATGATGTATTTATACTCCTATATGATTGTATTTTATGACGATTTGGTCGAATGTTGTAATTTATAACTCTTTTTCATCATTATTGTATATCGACATTTTTGGTTGAATTATGTATCATAAATGACATACATGGAATATTATTCTTCAACCTTGAGTTATTTTAGGCTTGTATTATGTTTGTTTCTTTATGGGAATTATGCTCTTTACATGAGAAAAGGAACAATTTTTCCCTCTTTCTTCTTCTGAGACATCTCATGTTTGTCCTTTTATTACTTTTTGGTGCATTCGTTAGTAGCTTTTGGAACTTGCTCTACCTCGACTTTTCTTTCATCCCTAGTGTAATACAACTTTTTTCCTCCCACATGAAAGTTCCACAAATTGTTGCAAAGTAATGTTTATTGTTCCTAAAGATTTTAATCAAGTATATTCAAGAAGAATATCTAAACTTGTCCATATACAATGCAAAATAAGTTTGAATGCAAAAAATATTAATCCATGGAGAGCTTTAAATCTTTTTTAAAAAAAGAACATTCTTCCCACTGTTTGAGCGTCCTTAATTTTCTTTTCTTATGCATTCTAATGAAGTTATATTCACTATTACGGGTTTACAAAATAATAATTGTTGTCTTTGGAATATATTAATAGAATTGAAGGATTGTATCTTCCTTCTTTGAAGCTAAAGTGTACAAATTTGTGTCCTTCATCTTCTCTTATCATCATTTTTTCTTTCTTTTTCTTTTTCTTCTCTATCCTCCTCTTCTTCTTGTTCTTGATCATTATCATTCTTAGTTTTTGCTTATTTTTATTATCATCATATCCACATCAACTACTATTTTTTGGTACCAATCTATCAAAAATGCTTGCTCCAACTTACCAAAAAAAGAAATGTTCATATGTTGACAATACCTTTAAAAAAAAAAATAGTAAGCGATTACATTATCCTTTAAAAATAATATTACACATAATCACAAATAAAATGTGGGTGGAAGAAATCACACCCCAAATCCAAGTGAATCCAAGCCCAATACATGTAAAAAATTAAAATTTGCAAAAATATCTAACCCATTAGAGGTGGAAGGGATTACTTGTACTCTAGTTTTCTCCAGATATTAGTAGTGTTCAATTCATGCAAGAGAAGCTTTCAATAAGAAATCACACCCTCTTATTTTTCTTCTCCATATGGTTGAGTATCATAAGCAAGTAAAATAGCTAAAGCAAGCCAAGGAAGTTTACTAGAATTTGGTTATCTGAAAAATACATAGTCGCAGGCCTAGGGTGAAGTAAAATGAGGATGGGCGGGGTGGAGGGGCAAAGACCACATCTAAGTAATATTATCGCTAGTACTTCATGTTAGGAGGGTTGAGAAGCATGTGAGCTCAACATTTATCCTTATCATCAAATGCACTCCATAAAAGAAAGGTTCACGGGGGAGGAGAGACCTCTACAATGTGGAGCCACTCACCATTCTACACCACAAACCCTTCCTTGGGCTTCACCATTTCAATGAAAGGACCAATTTCATATGTCCATTCATCTCACACACATTCTATGGCTTAGACAACACAATGAATAATTTAAAAGGGTGTGACTTTTATTGCTTCATTTTTGGTTTTGGAGGCTTCTAATGTAATTTGCAATCAGACATTGTAAATGTGGATGATGTCCAAGTTGAATGATTGTAAACACTATATTTACTACATACAATGATTTTTTTAATTTTTTTTTGAAGTCAAAGGTTCTAATAGAGCTGAAACATATAAATAAGTTGAGGGAAATAAACTTTTAATATTATAGGAATAAGCATCATGTAAAGATTAACAAGAGCTACCTATGCTACAACAAGAGTCATGCCTAATGCAAAAAAGAACTAAGATTGAAAGGAAATTAGATTTGATAGTTTTGAGAAACTATTTGGTGTATACAGGTCTTCACATAAACAATAAAATAGTTTAGCAAATGAAAAGAGGGGACATTGATTAGTAGCATGAAGCATTTATGTCAACCTTTAGACATATAATAAAATAGGGACTATATTAAGAACTAAGACTTAATGATTTTTATATTGTACGAACATATAAAAACAATTGACAATTAGCAAGTTCCCCATTTTAAGTTTGGGCTCGGTCTAATTATAATTAGATATTAAAGATATGACTTTATGGGCTATACCCTATAAATAAATGTGTTTGTTTTACTCATAGTGTCAAGACTTTCAAAGTTGGTGTTGTCGTACTGAAACATAAGTTGCATGTTCTCAATTAGAATCAAGGATTTGGTAAGTTTTTTATTAATGCAAAAATAGGTTTTAAAGGGGCCCTGAAACCCTGTACAAATAAAAAGCTTAGGATAAAGAATTAAAAGTTACCTAAACAAAACAGACCAACCAGAACAAAAGGTCAATCCCTCCAAATATTATACAAAAGAATGCTACCAAAGATAAGACTTTGAAAATCAGAAACCCAAAGATAAAACCAACATTAAGATTTTTCCTTTAGTCCCCTTCTTATGGGACTGAAGAGTCATATCAAAAGAAGGAGGGGATATTTTAGAGGATTTACTTTAACTGTGATCCATCCTTCTTCCACTTTAGTAACCTCTTCCTACCAACACAAGGAATCCAAAACTAAATTCTCAACACCCATTAAGGGTCCAACACCTTGTACAGGCTCACTAGTTGTGTCCCAGAGCCTGGATCAATCCTAGAAATAGCAACAAACAAAGAGGAAGCCACAATAGTGCCAGCAGAGCTAACAACATTATACTTTCTAGCTGAAACCCTATAAAAATCTAGTAAGGAAACAATAGTAGTAGTACCAACATGAGCAACATAAGATTTATCA
The DNA here is from genome assembly GCA_027943335.1 of Chamaecyparis obtusa. Classification (NCBI taxonomy): domain Eukaryota; kingdom Viridiplantae; phylum Streptophyta; class Pinopsida; order Cupressales; family Cupressaceae; genus Chamaecyparis; species Chamaecyparis obtusa. The sequence continues at coordinate 75,945 of BSBK01004256.1, forward strand.
GGCACATAGTTTGACCCATCAAGAGATGGGACCGAATCATTGGAAACACCCACATTAACCATATCAGAAGCCACCATTGAATCCACATGACTAGAAACAATAGCTTCAATATTAGGAGCTTTAGTCCCTATAATAGAAGCACCCTTCTCATTAATCTTAGAAGAGAGCTTGAGAATAGTGTAATGTTGGAAAGAGGCACCATTCCACCATGAAGAGGGCTTCTTCGATTTCCCTTTGCCAATATCACACTTAGCATTTCAATATGCCTAGTATTAAAGCAATTTTTGTACCTGAAGGGAATTCCTTCATAATCTAAAGGTTGGACCCAACTACCCTTCGGAGACATGAGTTTAATCATCGCAGGTAGCCCCTTAGAAGTATCAATATCCACCAGGATACGAGCATAGGTCAAATAAAGAAGATCAGACGACTCATCATCCACCATCAAAAGGTCTCCAAGCACGTCACCCACTGCCTCCAAAACTGAGTCCAACCAAAGATGAAGTGGGAGATTGGGGAGTCTCACCCACAAAGGCATCTTACTAAAAGTTTCACAGGTAGGTTTGAAATCTCAATGCTAAGGTTTCACCATCAATGGGAAACAATCCTCCCAGTTGAAAAAATGATCACAAAATAATCTTTCTATCTTCTTCTGTATTAAATAAGCAATAAAAAAACCCTTAGCCATGGGATAAATCTGCACTGTATCAAAATTAATGGGTTCCCAATGCTTAGATATCCAAGCATGGAGCCCCATAAGATTAGGCCAAAAGCCCTTAAATCTACAAATAACCACATTAGATGAGAGGTCTGAGATGGTTAGGAAAATATCATCAACAGTCTCCATCCTCCGAAGAAATATCTATGGATTTACATTCTAGGAAATGTTTAATTTTAGGAAATGGAGACTTGGGGCCACATAGAGCATCCTTACCCCCACCAATACCTCCAGAAGCCACGAAGGCAACAAAGGAATCACCATGAGCCACTGAAGAAATCTCAAGCCTAGTCGCAGGTGCAACAGACATCGAAACATTACCCAACACAACCATTGAAGAACCATTAGGCCTTAAAGGGGCACCAAGCTTCCCCAAAGGAGGAGGGTGAGAAGAAATAGGAGAATCCTACATAGGAGAGTTGTCTCCATTAGACGTGCTAGAAGTGGAGACCAAACACAGAGAAGCCCAAGTTGTGTGATAAACATCAGTAGGAGAACCATCCCCACACCCCTATGAGTCGTCAATAGGAGGTTGAGAAAAGGCTCAGGAAGCAAGTTGGGTCGAAACCCTAGCCACTGTGGGAGCCAGAGCAGAAGACATCTAAAAAAAAATATTATGTCATCCAAGGATTTGGAAAGTTATGAACTGATTTGTCAAGAAAAAAATTACAGACTATTATGTACATTAATTAGTCACAAATTTCTTTCAGTTGCCTACTAATAGGTTTATTCTTGTAATTGTATTAATTGTTTTATTTAAATAATAATAATAATAATATAGAAACATATTTAATGTAGCCTTATGATTGTTCCCAAAACTATACAAGTTTACCTTCCCCACTATTCCCTTTATGTTAGGGTTGTGAATGCACAATCTTCCATTTGGTTGAAGGATGATTTTATAACTGTTGAGCCATTTCATAGCAAAAAGTAATGGTTTTATGATATCTATAAATTTTAAAATTTGATCATTTACTATTGTTTTCCAAATTATGTAACATTAGATTTTTGTAAATCCAACTATTGATCACCATCAATGAAGGGGATGTTAAAAAATAGAGCAGCCTCATCATCTATCAGCTGATGAGACCAATCAAGTCTCTTAGATATATCAACTCCTGAACCTGTGCATTTATATCCTCCATAGTACAAAGATCTAAAACACGCAATTAGAAGTCTGCATCTTAAAAATAGTGAAGCCAAATAAAAGAAAATTAATAATAAACAATTTTGACATAATGTTGATAATAGAAAGAATTGGATTCAAAGCATTACTCATCTTTGGAAGGATCAACCCAATTTGACCATCTTTGTGGAGCTACCTTATGTGTCATTTCTGTGTAGCTAAAAACTACTCTAGAGTATGAGTATTGCATAAAAATATAATAAAAGAATAAACTTAAATAAACTAAGCTTATCCTAACATATTCATGCAAACCTCAAAATATGGAAGCAAACATGCATATATGAAGAAATGAAGTAAGAAATAAGATTAAACTATTTCAACATAATAACACATGTAAACCTCCCAATGAAGAAAAGATGTTAATTTGTTGAAGATAGGTGGAATGTGGTTGCTCACAAATCCTCCAGCATGACAATGTGTGAAAAAGGCTTATTGAAGGAGGAGAAAAGCTCTCAATTTATAGGATTTTTAGGAAAATGGACTATTTGGATTCAAAGTTGGATGAAGGGCTAGAATCCTTTAGGATCAATGAGGTGGCCATGAGGTGGAGGCCAAGTAGATACCATGCAAATGACATGTGGATTAGGGTTTGACCATTCAAAGGGGGAAAGATTCTCACACATGTGTGAGAAACATTTGAAAGTGACATGTCCATGACAAAGTGTAAGAAGGTGTAAGAGGGTGTAAGATGATCAAAATTGCTCACACATGTGTGAGAAACTTGAGAAAGTGATGGCTCAATGACAAAGGTTAAGGGTTGTAAGAGGATGGGAGAACCAAGGTTGCTCACACATGTGTGAGTAACTTTGAAAAATGACATGTTAATGACATGGGTCAAAAGGTGGAAGAGAAAGAGAGAGCCAATGTTTTGGAAAGTGACATGTCAATGACATGTGGGAGACAATTGTGTAAGGGTGTGTAAGAGTCACATGTGACTTGGGTTTGAGTTAGGATTTCTTAATCCTTAGATTGAGGTTGTGCAAATGATTATGATGAGATTAGGTGGGAGATTAAGATTAATTAGTGAGAAAGTGAGTTGACTTGAGTTAGAAGGATGGGTTAGGTTAGGGAAGTGAGGTTAGGTGAGGGTTAATGTTAGGAGCCATGTGCTCAAATAGAATTAAATGTAATATTTAATTCCAAGTGGGTTAAAGGGGATTAATTAAATAAATAAGATTATTTACTTAATTAAATGGAGGATTATGATGAGGGGAAATGTGATAGAATTAAATAAATGTAAATTTATTTAATCAAGGATAAGGGATAAAGAGGAGTGTAATTAAATAAATGTGAATTTATTTAATTAAGGTAGAATAAGGCTAAAATTAAATAAATAATAAATATTTATTTAATTGGCTAGGATAAGGGTAATTGTTAGGACAATTTTTGGTGTCTACAATATGTTCCCCATGCTCTGTGCTAGTATACCTTCACTATGGACTTGTGATTGAACAACTGACAAAAGAAAAATGTGTTCGCTTTGGTAATGTTTGCCTATTGTGTGTTGTGATGCATCATGTAATGTCTTCTATGTGCAACATCTTTCATTCAAGGGGATGCATTTGGAATGCATCCCAGCTATTGGGTTACCATTTATACAACTGCAATGAGAATGGTGTAGAAATGTAGAGAATTGACCAGACATAATGAAATGGATGCTAGATTTTGCATACATGTGTATTTGAATAGTCGCATGCAACATCCGATGTATCAGAGTGCTTTCCTAGACTAGTCCAATATGCACTATATGTTATTTAACTAAGGGACTAAATAACAAAATAAATATATTTAGTTTATTAAGAATAATTTGATTTCTTATTGCAATTTCTAAAATAAAAGAAACAATATTTTGTAATTTCTAAAATAAAAGCAACAACATTTAATCAACCAAACACACACAATTTTTCTAGGTAGATATTAAAAATATTCAAGTCAATTTTCATTCTTGTACACCATTTTCTTCCAAGTTTTTGAAATAAAAGTATGATTAAACTAAGAAAAAATTAAGACTCTCTATATAAGATCCAAACTTATTATATCGCTAACACCAAAATTCTTGAATATACATAAATTTTAATTTAAAATTATTTTAATTTACCTTAAAAACCATACTATTATAAAATTGAATACAATAAACTAAATCCAATACCAAAATATATTACACTTAACAAATAATTTGAAAGAATTAATAATAAATAACTAACTCAAATTTCCTATTTTGTGTAAAATAATGTAATGTGCAACCCCTCTCTCTAAAAAAAGCTCATATTGCTAAAATATTTTAACCAATCAAATTTGAAAAAATTATTTTTTAAAAACTATTTTGTTAAAAAATCTAACACTTTACTTTTAGTTAAGATAAGAAATACAAATAATCTTTGTTATTTGATTTGTTAAAAGAATAGATATTAATAACTAGTTAAGTAGAAGAATAGAAAATTACACTCAACATTTACAATCTTAGATTTATTTTTTGTTTTCACATAAAATTTAGATATTTTTAAAGACTTAAATTTAAATTTACTTTTAATAAATATTATAATTAATAATAATATTTATCATTATATTTAATATTTAACATAATAATTATATTTTAATGATATATTAAATAACGTAAATAATTAAATTCATTTTAAAAATAATTAATAACTGTAATATATATTTTATATTCTATAATTTTTATATAATATATTGATTTTCTAGTTGGAAAAAAATATTTACAAGTGAATACATTCAATAAGTATTACATGCCCATGATATTAAATTTTTATTGGTGTTAAAAATTATTTTAACCTTGAAAAAATGTGTGAAGTTGGGAGAATTTTAATTACCTGTACTACTAAATAAAACTAAAACATTGTCAAATCACATTGCATGAGAAATGTAAACACCTGTAATTTCTAATATTCTTGGTCTAATTTGTTCATACGCAAGTGACTTGGATGCTTAGTGGGGGTAAATGGAGAGCAAGCAAAGCTTTTCCATGTTTACCATCGCTTTTATTTTTTACTGCTACTTGTAATGACTCATTTCTAGGGAATGCACATTGCGAAAACTTGAACATCATTAGTAATGAACACACATAATATTTTATGACAGGCAGATTGAAACTTTTCATTTTATAGGTTTCTTTGGTTTACATTTGTGCATTTTCAGTATTCATTTTTCATTTGGAATAGATATATTAATTATAGCTGATACAACTCTAAATTGTTGCTTGAATATTGAATTCTAATGTGTTGTTCATTTCTATTATTAAAGGAGATGTTGGGAGTATATTTTCTTGCTTTGATTGTAAGTGTTGGGATTATAGAGTAGACCAAATAGGTACTCATTTTTTAATAGTAATTTTTATGCATTTTGTTGATTTAATTTGATAAATTTTATTGAATCTTTTAATGATTGGATGAGACAATTGCTAAGGGACATTGAAATAAGTCTTTGGTAGCAGTGTTAATGACCTTACATCCTTGATGTAGTATATGAAAAGGTTGATCCTATTTTTGAATATGGAATATGTGAGAAACAAATTTTGTAGCTCTAGAATTAGCTCTGGAATGAGTGAGAATTTTTTTTGTTGTTAAATTGACAAATTTTGTAATTGTAGAATTAGCCTTGGACACTCTAAGAGACATGTTACATAAGAAAAGACATTTTGAGTGACTAGGAAAAATTATCGAAAAATTATTCAAATTCACAACAATGGAAAGAAAAATTTTTAAAAAAGGAAAAAAAAGGGTTTTGAGCTAGCTAGAGAGCTTTGGAGTTTACTCATTACACCTTTGTAGCTAGTTATTGACTAGCCCGAAGCATTTGAATTGTGAGTTAATGATTAATGCCCAAAATTTTTAAATTATGATTGTAGGACACTTTCCTTTCTTTTGGCTCTTGTTTTTATAGCTACAAGGAGATCATGGCATTCTTTACTGTGATCAGTTTTGCTATATAAAAGAAAAAAGTTTAGTCATTAGATACCCTAGTTATTAGTAGCAAGTTTTTGGCTTTTGTGGTCATTATGCAAAAACCTTTTTCAACTGTAGAAAGACCCCCAAAGAAGGGATTAAGTAGAAAATTTGAAGAGAAAATGAAATGGAATCAAAAAACATTATTAACAAGTGTTCCAAGAATATGGGTTTAACGTAGTAATAGTATATTCTTCCCCAATTTGAACGTTGCACCATAGCCAATAGATAAGAAGCTGGGTCTTGCAAGGGTTACAATAAATAGATTATTAGAAAATAAATAGATTATTTAATTTTAATTTTAAAGAAAAAAAAAACTTGATTATTAGAAAATAAATAGATTGAAGTTGTTTTAATTAGGAGGAATTTGTGATGGTTTTGAAAAAACAATTAAATAAAGCCTTCCTCTCATTAATGGTTCCATACCTAGCATATCGAGTGGAGACTTTTATGGAAGCAACCAAAGAAGAATGAAAGAAGAGAAAAGAACTTTTAGGAGGCAATGAGAGAAGCCACACACACGTGTAATATCCAAACATTAGAATATTTTCTGTTACAACAATTTGTGAGCATCTATAATCATCCTAGTATCCCCTAAAGAAGGACCTCATCAAGAAAGAGGGATACTTAAAAATTGAATTTGACCATCTTTCTTTTTAATTTTTTTCACTAGATCATTTTATATCTAAGAGAAATTTGCAATTGAAGGAGAAAAGGATTTTAGAATTTTCTCATTTTAGCTATTAAGTTCCAACCATTCTACTAAAACTCCATATAAATTATGTAAGTTTAGTTTAAATGTAAATGATATTTTTGTTCAAATAAATCAAATTATGTTAGAGTAATAAAGTATTTTCTTATTAATTGAATCATATTGATTTAATTATTAAGTCACTTATTACCTCTTTCTACTTAAGCTAAACTTTAGGCATATAATAATTAATTACTTTATTAATTATTATTGTGCAACCTAGGGTTTTCCCTTTTTAGGGTTTCTGATCTCCTTTTATAAGGATTGATCTCATAACACTTTGTAACCTTTTCTAACATTTCATTATTGATTGCAACTTTTGTTTTTGCACATCAATGATTTCTCCTCTCTCATGGATCCATACGTTTAGGTCTCCATAGTTGTTTGCTTCTCTCTCTTTCTATGACAAGTGTTTGCGTGCAGGTGTTCTTGGGAGATGTGGGTTGTTTTATCATCAACTCCAATATGGTATTACAGCTTCAGATCTACTTGTTCCTGTCCTCTTCCTGAGAGATTCAGTCGTGTTCGTCAGATCTGCATTTTTAGAGGGTTTCCTATCAGATCTGGGGGACCTATTTTTCTGGTCATCTTGGCTTCAAATGGACCTCACGGTTGCATTCATATCATCCAAGAAATCCAAGATCCATATAAAATTTGTCCAATTTGGACAAAGTTAGAATTTATGGCAAAAAAATTTTGCAACTGGCCCCGACATGAATCCCGAGGCGGTCACTATTTTTTGGAGCACTTTTGGCCGAAACAGACCTCACGATTGCGTTCGAAGCATCAGAGATACCCAAAATCAATATAAAACTTGTCGATTTTGAACAAGTTGGCTTCTGAGGCAATTTTTTTTTGTGCCAGGTCGTACCTTGTCAATTTCGAACAAGTTGGCTTCTGAGGAAAATTATTTTTGGGTGCTACGCCATAAGGCTTGGCATGCATCCCAAGACAGTACAAATCTTTTAATTTTTTTTTTTTTATCGATAGCGCTGCCAGGCGCCACCACACAGCCACCTAGATGCCATCGCGGGCTGCTCAACCAGCGGGAACCATTGACGGCCCCGCTAGCGGTCATCGCTAGCTTGAACGCTGGCGGTCACGGTTAACAAACAGTTAGTCTATTTTTTTTGTGGCCCTTGCATGGTTTTTGAAGACATTTAGACAGGCAGGCATATATTTGTGAATATCTCGAGCATCTGGGATCATAATCGAGCACGCAAGATACCGTCAGAAAGCTAGTTCCGAGCCCGATCCATTTTTTCAAGTATGGTTTCGGGATTTTTACATTTTGATGCATTTTTTGGCTATCAAAGTCAAATGTTTTCTATGATCTTGGCATTTCAGACCTCATGCATTCCGGGATCCATTTCTCTTGCATCCGGGCTCCGTTTTTGGCAAAAAGAATATTGTCGGAAAGCTCTTTCTAAGATTTTATCAGATCTGATGGTTTCATGTGTGATTCTATCCTTTTTCTAACATCACCCATCCTCATATCCTTCCAGACACCTTTTTGGGCCCTCTAGCGCAGCTATTGGTTTTTTGCTCATATCTTGAGCATATGGTGTCAAAATTTGGCAAACGAGATATCATCAGAAAGCTGATTCTGAGCTCTTTCCATATATGCGGGTTTGATTTTCTATTTTTTTCTTATTTGATGGTGTTTTCACTATCAAAGCAAGATGTTTAGTTCTACACTCTGGGAGCTCTATCTTGCGCATCTAGACTCCATTTTGGGAAAATGATATATTGTTGGAAAGCTTGTTCTCATAGCTTTCTAGTGCTATGAGTCGTTTTTCTAGATTCTGCTCCAGGTTCATTTTATTTAGATTCTTGCATTTTTGCAGTTTGGTGGATATCTTGGATATTACAGCTCCTGGGATCTCTTCCCTTTGAGGGATGGCTTGTCTTAGGCTATTCTTTTGTTTTAGCAGCCTTCCTTTTTCTTTGAGCAGTGTATACTTCACTTTTGTAGCATTCTTTTATGCACACACACTGAGATAAAGTGTCATTCTATTGTATGTATGGGATCTTGCACATGTTTGTGCTTTATGTACTCGCACTCTATTATAAAGTGCCAGGGGGTTTTGATGTTTGCCTTTGTTTGCCATCTTCTTTTGTCATGTGAGCGTTCCTCCAACAACATTAGCCTCAAGTATCTCTATATGTGTTTGTACTCTCTTTGCACATTCGATGTTTCAGATTCTTCTTCATCATGCAGTTCATATTGGATGATCTTTTCAGTGTACTTGTCATTACTCCCTTGTCAGCAATATGGGGGGGGGGGTTTCTACTAATTCCTTGGTTCGATAGTGTGAGCTATGTATTTAGTATTTGATTATATGTACTAGGCGGTTGCAGTGGCTGGGTACCTATGCATTCCGGTGAGATGGATCATTTACCATATGGACACTCTTTCTTTCCTATTTTTTGGACGCACTCTTCCAACTTTGATTGATCAACTCTTCAGACTTTTGGTCTTTATGTCATCTGTATCTTTGAGTTCAGGTGTTTGCCTTTGTTTGCCTCATGATTCATGTAGTGTTATTTGAGGGCACTCATGCAGATTACAGTCTTCTCTACCTAGTCATATTTCTATCAAGGACCTTCAGATCATCAGTTTCTTCTTAACAAAGTTTGCAATTTCATGCTTCAGTGATGTTGTACATGTTCATCTTTGTTCCTATTTTCTGGAACATTCCTAGTTTTGGAGGCTTCTTCAGTCCTTCAGACTAGTCTTGGTCTCTTTTTGGAGTAGAGTTTTTCTCATGTGGTTTTCTCTATTTCTCCACTTTATAGAGACTCTTTTCTATACTTGGGTACCTAATCAAGCCTTTGTTGCCGGGACCCATTTGCTTTCATTTTTTAAAAAAGTTTTTAGCTTCTCCCAAAGTTTATCTTAAGGGGGGGTTTTAGAGTAATAAAGTGTTTTCTTATTAATTGAATCATATTGATTTAATTATTAAGTCACTTATTACCTCTTTCTACTTAAGCTAAACTTTAGGCATATAATAATTAATTGCTTTATTAACTATTATTGTGCAACCTAGGGTTTTCCATTTTTAGGGTTTCTTATCTCATTTTATAAGGATTGATCTCATAACACTTTGTAACTTTTTTTGACATTTCATTATTGATTGCAACTTTTGTTTTTGCATATCAAGGATTTCTCCTCTCTCATGGATCCATACGTTCAGGTCTCCATAGCTATTTGCTTCTCTCTCTTTCCATGACAGGTGTTTGTGTCTAGGTGTTCTTGGGAGCTGTGGGTTGTTTTATCATCAACTCCAATAAATTAGTCAACTGAGATTGAGAGATTTTACATGTCTTTATCAAATGAATAAATTGCAACAATATGAAAAAATGTTTGGAGCCATGCTTCTTATGCTTTCATTGCACAAGCAACTATTTTAGAAGCCCTTTACCTCCATTTGAAATTCCTTCTCAAAGTGGTTAGATAATGGATTGACCACTTTGATAGAAAAACTTTCCCTAGATGGGAAGGTAGCTTGTAAATGGAACCAAAGGCCCCAATTCCCAGTAAATTTGCGAAGCCTTTAGTAGCTCTTTCCAATTCCATATTACATTTCAAATCATCAACTAAAAAATTTCTCTTGGAACAAAATTTTTAGAAACATTTTATTGAAAACAATGCATGAAACTTCCCATGAAAAATGTTGTGACAACAGTACACACTACAAACAACTTATATCTTTTATCTTCATATGCCTCCAACCCCAATGCAAGCTCTCTAACCTGGTCTTCCAAATTTGTAAGAAAAAGCTCTAACCACTCCTCACGTGGATGCTTCCAGAAGAAGTCTTTAAAATATCCTTGTGGATGCTTCCAAAAGAAGCCTTTAAAAACATTAGAAACCCCCCCAAAAAAATTCTTGTGTTACTTTGTATTGTTGATTAGACAATTTTTTTTGAATTTGTGAATGAAAAAATAAGTAAACCCCCAGGAAAAATTTGAACAACCAATAAAAAAAGAAATATTCTTCAAAAAATTATAATAAAAATTAAACAACTACCAAACATTAGAAATTTTGTTTAATTTTTTTGTAATGCACAGCTTTCAAGGCAAACTAATAGCAAGGATTCTACCGAAAACATTAGCCTCCCTATATAGGTGGAACTAATAATTTCTTAAATTGATTATAAATGAATATTATAACAATGATGATTGCCACAATCTATAAAGTTTGTGTGAAATCACTTTTAGATATTCTATTGTGATTTGATTAACCATCCTCCTTGTTATTCAACTGCATCATGACAATACACCATTTGTTGTGATTTAAAAAAATACATACCTAAATTTATAATCCTCATACTCTACTATTGATCATTGCATCACCCTTGGGCACTTAATTGAAAAAAATTGGGGCAAACGTGGTGAGAAAGGTTATTGTTGTTTTGTGGACTTTAAGAAAGCTTTCGACATGATACCTAGAAACAAGCTATGGAGTAGAATGGAAAAATAAGGCATCCCAGATATTTTTAGAGCAATTGTACATAAATGATATGAGAAGGTTAGAGCTAAAACCAAAACTAGTGAAGGTCTATTTGAATGTTTTGGTAGCTACATTGGAGTCAAACAAGGCTGGCCCTATCTTCTATGCTATTTGGCTTGTACATTAATCAATTGGAAGCATGGTTAAGAAAGACAAATGAAGAAGGTATCTTGTTGGCAAGTTATGTGGTGAAGCTACTTTTATATGTTAACAATTTTATCTTAATTTTAAAAAGAACTCATGGGTTGAGAGAACAACTTAAGGCCTTAGAACAAATTTGTTAAGAGGTTGGATGCAAGTGAACATCATCAAGACAAAAATCATGATTTTCTCATTACATAGAAAAGATAAACATATTACCCTTCTTTTTGAAGGGAGCCCACTAGAAATAGTGAAAGAATTTAAATATCTTGGGACAAACTTTCACTGTAAGCTCAATTCGGAGATTTGTAGAACAAAGATGATACTTGAAGGTTGGAATGCTTCATACTTGCTTCAAAATTGGTGCATAACAACTAAACTTTGGGATTGGAAAGCCAATAAAACCCTTTTTGGCTTATTAGTCATGTCAATTGTTCTTTGTGGTTGTGAAGAGCGGGGAAATGGCATGTCAAACTATAGTTAGAGGCAGCTAGAAAGAATCCAAAAACATTTAATCACAAGCAATCTCAAAGTTAAAACCATAGTCCCTATAAAATTCTTTTAGCCAAAGCCTCGAAGCTAGAAATTTTCCATTGGAGGTGTTGTTGATAATCTGGTTGGTAAGTTATTTAGAAAAGTTTAAAAACATGGATAACTATTGTTGGTCCAAAATGGTTGTGAAGGAGGTTCTAGACCATAGGAAGAGAACTTGGATGAAGCAAAACAAGTAGATGAACAAGTGAGAGATCAACTTGGAAGAATGTCCTAGCACCAATGAAGAAATAAAAAGTTATGTGATTGAAAAATTTAGAATTGTCATATAGACAAAGTAGATTGGGCAAACAAAACATACCACATCAAAGAGTTTAACCTAGCTAAGGACCTTGGCGAACAAACATTTTCCATTGGAGGAGTTGGGGATAACCTAATTAGTAAGTTATTTTAAAAAAATTGAAAACATGGATAACCATCGTTTGCTCAAAGTGGGACATCAACTTGCAAGAAAGTCCCAACACTAATGTTATGTGATTGGAAAATTTAGAACTGCAATGTGGACAAAGCAAATTGGGTGGTAAAAAGGATAATGCATCAAAGACTTTAACCCAACTAAAGACCATGGTGAAAAAACATATTTAGGATCTGCTATTAAAGATAAAGCAAGGTTGTTAGTTGCATAGTTGAAGATAAGATCACACCATCTTAGGTGTGAGACTGATAGATAGGTGGAAGATGCCCAAGGAAACTTGGGAAGAAATAGTGTGCATATTTTACAATAAGGAGCGATAGAAACAAAATGACACTTCATCATGGAATACACAACTTATGAGGATATCTGTACTCAATTATTTGACAACATGCACAATTATTTGAGGAAGAAAAGATCAACCCAATGGCCAACTTCCTTGTCAAAATTAATAGTAGTAAGTACAAAATGGAAACAAGTATGAAGATAAATTAGGGATGTTTTTCTCGGTTCTATAGACTGTTTAGTCTTGTGGATGTTATTAAAATCTTTCCTTCGTTCACCATTTTATCCTCATCTTGAAGAAAAAATACAAATAAATAATAGCATAAATTGACGTAGTGACGGAGAGCTTGTTGCTCTCTTGAAAGGAAGGTCACAAGTTCAAGAGGTAAGATATATAAGCCTTTGCTTATACAAACAAATGATGGGTATCATAGACTATAAGAACTCCTTTTTCTTTCCTTTTTCCCAAAACATTAATAAAAAGAAGACATAATTAAATCCAAAAGCTAAATATTGAGATTGAATACATTTTAATTTATGAAATTACACGCTGGCATATACCTCCACCTAAACCAGTTGCATCCTGAGTCCTGAAGATAGGGAGACTGTCAGGACTGTCAATCAAAACTTTGGATGGCATTCTAACAATGGGCTTATCCGCACCCGGATTGAATACACAGATTCATTCCTACTTACTGAAACCGGGCTCTCCAAACACAGTTAAATTCTAGTGTTGACCAAGCTCATTGAAGTAGTTCTAGATTCAACTTCATTGCATTGATCGCTGCTTATTTTCCGAAATGTCGAGCGCCTTAGCCGTTTCTGCAAGATTTTACCCCTCAAATTGCTTGTGTTCAAATCGGAGGAGCGGCAGCAGGCGCAATTTAAGGTTTGCAAGCAGCAACATTTGTGTGAAGGCAACTGCAATCGAGAAAGAGTCGGCCATGGCGGAAAAACCAGAAACTTTTCTGCGCGAGACAGAAGAGTGGGGCGTTTCCGTGCGAGCGCGTTTTGAGAAGACGATAAGAAAAGCGCAGGATGAAGTGTGCAGTGCGGTGGAGTCAGTGGACGGCGCAAAGTTTAGGGAGGACGTTTGGTCGAGGCCCGGCGGCGGTGGCGGCATCAGCCGCGTGCTACAGGACGGCAATGTCTGGGAGAAGGCTGGTGTTAATGTCTCTGTCGTCTATGGAACTATGCCCCCTGAAGCCTATCGCGCCGCTAATCCAGGAAAGGCCAATGCCAATGCCAGTGCCAATTCCAACAAATTGTCCGCAATTCCTTTCTTCGCCGCTGGAATTAGCTCGGTCAGCCTTTCTCCTTTAAATTTTTTTCTTTATCTATTGTTGGGTACAGGACAAGGTATTTACTTAAAACGCTTTGTCAATCTGGAACAGGCTTTGGTCAAAAGATTTCAGCATTTTTACTCTTAGCATTTTTCTCTATCAATTCTGAGATACAAGACATTGCATTTACCTAAAAATCTTCCGAAAATTTTCAACATTTGTTCTTCCCTTTAGCATTTTTTTATCAACTAAGATTCAAGACATTACATTTACTTGAAAAGCTTTGTCAATCTTAATCAGGCTTTGGCCGAAAATCTTCAGCATTTTCCCTTCCTTTTCGCTTTTACTTTACTATCAATTGTGAGATACATTACCTATACTCTCCGACAGTTACTGGTGCAATGGAAAACTCCGAAAATTTGGAAGTAACACTTGTAATTTTTCTCAAGAGAGACTTGGAACTTGTGGATCTAAGAATATTATGAGTGCAACAAAGCATGACTACACAACACAAAGTATGGATGGATAGCAAAAAACTTGAGACTTAAACAAAATTTAAGTCAACAAATGTGGAGGTCTGAAACATGTTACTTTTAAATGAATGTACCACGTTTCATACACTTAAATTCTTTATTCTTCTTGCATAAACAAGTGTACATTTTTTTAATTTGATGGCCAGAATCCAAGACTGCATTTTTTGGGACGAGTTAACTGTTATATGACCACTGTTAAGTTTGATGCCTGTGCTTTGCACATATAATTTATCATACAAACCAATTTATATTAGGAAAGGGACATTACAATTGGTATCAGAGCATAATCCTCCCAGCCTGCAAGACAAACCTACTTTAATCACCATTTAGTTAGGGTTAACTATTCAGCCCTTATTCTTAGTTTGGTCAAAAATAAAATCAAGTAGACCAACATTGCATTTCTATATGTATGTATCCTTAACTACTTCATGTCTAACATAAGCATTCTTACTCCATATGTACTTTTTTACGTGTATGCTTTGTGCCTTTATGTACTGCTTCATGCCTTACATGTCTGATGTGTATTTAAGTGTATTGCTTCATGCTTTACGTGTCTGATGTGTATTTATGTACTGCTTCATGCCTTACATGTCTGAAGTGTATTTAAATGTATTACTTCACGCTTCCTGTGTCTGACGTGTGTTCATGCCTTATGTGTATGACTCATGCCGTACATGTATTCATGCGTAAGATTTATGCCTTGCGTGCATTCAGGTATGTGATTCTTGCCTTCTGTGTATTCATGTATATTATTCATACCTTATGTATATTCCTATGTATGATTCATGCTCTATGTGTATTTGTGTGTACACTTCATGTTTTATGTGTATGCTTCACTTGTACTTGCATGCCATACATGGATGCTTCATGCCTTAAGTGTACACTCCACACTTTACATGTATTTATGTCTATACTCTGCATCTTCTGTGAATTTATATGCTTGCTCCATGTTCATCGTATTTTCAGCATGATTACTTGATGGTGTGTGTGCTTTGCATCATGTCTGATATGTTTGTGATAACTGATTGAAAGACCATATCCTTGCATTCAGATTAAAATAGGGTGCATGTTTCAGATTATCAAGGCCCTCCTTTCTGCAAACATGAGTTTCACAGTCTTCTAAATAACGTTGGTAAGACTTTAGTAAAAACAACATAGGGATTGTTGAACATGACAATGCCAGGAAGATAGGAAGGAAGGTGTGAGAATTCAAATGCCCAAACACCATGAAGTGATAGTATAAGACCTTTTGATGAGTATAGTAAGTTGCCTACAAATTCTTATAAAATGTGAAAGGAAATATGTTAAGAATAATAGCCATACAATCATGTCAAACAATAAACAAGACACTAAGTCATAGGACAATAACCATGGAATCATGTAAGGAACAGTCTATAATAATTATCATCCTCTAAGGCACACCCGTGACAAGAGAACATGGATCCATATAAATAATCCACACAATCAGTAATTACTAATCTCTCCAAGCAGGACAAAATCCAATCAGAAAAGAGACACCCACAGAATATAATGAATCTGAAACAAGAACCAACTTGAGGCCCCCAAATTTATTAACAAATATCAAAGGAATACCTGCAAGCGCTATTAATACAAACACTGATATGTTTTTCTCTATGCTCCATGGATTTTCGGGGACGGGGATGTTTTAGGGGACGGGGGAGTGTTTCCGGTACAGGCACAGTTCAGGGCCAATTTTCAGGGGACGGCTATTAAAAAACAAGGGAATTTTTATATATATAGAGAGAGAATTCAAATACGCATATCATAACATTGATAAACCATTCACCACAGACATTTTATAAGCTCAATACATAACAAATTAACAAAATTCAAATACTTTCATTGTAAAAATATGGCGTACATATAGCAAAAATGCCCAAAGGTGCCAAGTTTCATGCATGAAATGACATAAAGAGAAATCCAACTAAAATACTAAATAGTAAACAGTAACATAGAAGTTCAACTCCATAATCAGCTGTCCATAATAATCAAAATCAATAATGTATCTGCAAATAATATATGCCAAATATATGGCTGCCCATAAACAGCACATGGTAGGTATAGGAATCTAAATCATCATCAAAGTCAATCTTGGAGTCACTGGTAGGTCGAGGGCTTTCCTCATCCAATGGAACTCCAACCAATTCTAGAGGTATGTAATCCTCCTCCACCTGCATAGCATCCTCAGTATTGACATCCCAACGTAAGGCCGGAGTTTGACGATCCTCAATGCTTTGTTGATCCTGTAGCCACAATGCACTGTGAACAACCACTAACTTCTCCAATCGTCTAGAGGTAAGATTGTTCCTCTTGACTGATTGGATGAAGCTATATGTGGACCAATTCCTCTTTGTAGCAAAGGAACTGACAACTTGTGAAAGAAGACGAACGACAAGTATTCTCAACTCAGGTGCGTCCCTCCCATGCTATGTTCACCATCCAATAAGGTTAGTTTGAGCTAATGTAGCTCTATTCATCCTCGCCTTTGGTCTACCAAAGGTTGGACCATGGAGATTGGCAATTGCAAGTCATTGACCCTGAAGTTTAGTAGCATCATCTCCATTGTACATTTTAGCAAGGGCCTTAAAGAAGCCCTCCTTCACTTGAGTTGAACACAAAAAAAATAACATATTAAATAATGTTAAAATCAAAATGAAGAGATAATCATAAGAGATCTACTTTGCTATTTGAAATTTAAATTGAAAACTTGAGATTTCAGATTTGAGAGTCACCTCCTCATCAACAGATGGAGCTACTCTCCCAGTTCTCGGGGCATACCATTTTTGATTGAGAGCACAGGCTGCCATGTGAAGTGGGTTGTTCATAATGTTCCACCATCGTGTCACAATGGGCCTAAGATGCTCCTCATAAAATGCCAAAGTAGGGTCCTTGCTATGAATAGCTTGCTTGATCTACATAAGCATGCTATCAAAGTCTCATAAATCTCTCCAAGGTTAGGAGAGTCAGTATCAACATATCTAATGACTCACACAATAGGCAAGCATACATAGTCTTGGGTACTTCATATTTTGCTTCTAAATATTTAAAGGCTTAATATAGAGATTTGCTTGGTATATTTAAATAGAGATTTGATGAGAACTTAAAAATAATGCATATTTTATTTCATATGAATCTCTACATATTTTGGTATATTTGCTTGGGTACAACCCCTAGGTACATCCTAGGCACTTTGGTTCGTTGTGGGTCCTTCATAAAAGGAGTCAAGGGAAACCCAAGCATGCAGGAAGTACCCATCCCTTACTTGAACTGTATCTGCACTTCAACCATACCAATACCAAAACCCAAGCTTTACTGCTAGTACCCGATAATTGAGGATTTTAGTCAAGAGGAGAAAGTTGCCATTCAAAAGTCTCACAATGCTCTATCCAATATTGATTTTGAAGAATATTGCTCTGTAAGTGCATTTGATTGAATTTCGTAAATCTGCTTAGAGATCTACAAATTTAGCTATTTCCATCTTGCGAAATCTTTATTAGCTTAAATTTGATATCCATTTAGTCTTCATAGGTCAATTTGAATTATTTTTCACTATTGTGGACAAGTATTCTAGAGGCCATAAGTTTCACATACATAAGTATTTTCAGTCCAATTTTTTATTCCTCATGTTTTTCCAAGATTGATAAATAGGCATGTCTCCTTTTGCTAATTTTGCATTAACAATTGTAGAAGAGTATGGAGTCAAACTTAAGTTTGGAGAAGTGTCATGGCTAACTACATCTTATGGAAGATCCCAATTGAAGTATTCACAAGAGTTGGGGGTTACAGATGTACATTGTCAATCGGTATCTATGTCTCGTGATCTCAATTGTGTTTAAAATAACAAGGAGACAAAACAAATAAAGAATTCATGGTATTCTTACACTTGCAATAGGTGATTGCTCTAGGTAACATTGCACATAAGAAAACAATCTTGCCAAGTTATTGAGAAGGTTCAAGGAGTTGTTTGGAATTGGTGATATTTTTCTAGTCAATTGTTTGGAGCCTCAACTATGTAGCCTCAAGCTTTCTGAGTATGATAGTGTTGACGAATGTCTCTCCTTTCAATTGGATATGTGCTGATATTCAATTTGTTAGAGGATAGAACAGGGACTTTAGAGTTTGTAATTATTTTGCTCAGTAATATTTTTCTTAGTCTGAAAAATTTGTATGCAATTCCCATAGGTCAGATTGTAATGTCCCCATTTTCGTGAGCATCAGTTTTCAGTGGTTTAGCCTATCACTAGGTCCTCGTAGGCTAATAATGATGTTTAGAGGGCCCTATTTAGAGATATCTAGTATCTCAATTGGCAATTGGCAATGTTTTCATCTCCAGATCCTTGGCATATTTTGAGGCAATGTTATTTAGAATGTTGTGGCTCCATTTTAATATACTTACTATTTATAGTAAGTGTGTTGATAGAGGCCAACCTTACTATTTATAGTAAGGCACCCTAGTTAGCAGTGAATGCAGTGGGCTACCTCCTGGTGAAGTCAGAATTGATTTACGATGATCAATGGTGGAGTTATAATATTATAATTATTATACTTTAATAATAATTAATTATTAAGTGCATATCATTAATGAATTAAGTGGACTTTATTTAAAGGGGGGATTTAAATGCTTTTAAAAGTATACTTTGTAATAAGTGTTAAAGTGTTATTTTAAAGGGGAGATATAAGTGAATAATAAAGTACACTTTATATTATAAAGTATTCATTAAAAACCCGAAGTGGATCTTAAAAGTTTATTAAATGCTCCCTATGAGGTCGACCTACTTGGAGAAGTTATAAAAAGGTCACAAAAAGTGAATAGACTGATTATTGATGATCATTTTGACTATGCTATTTAGTGTTCTTGCTATTTAGTGTTCTATGCTATTTAGTGTTTAGTGAATTGTGCAAGGGTTTCAACAACTAGGCTTTGGAACTTCTTCATAGTTTCAACATTTTGAGGTGTTGAAAGATCCATTGAAGTTTGCATTTCAATGATGGCTTCACAAAGGAGTCATAATTGGGCATAATTTGTGAAGTTTAGGGAGTTTGGTGAATTTAATAAAGTTGTGATTGCGGAGATTTATCAAGGCCGACCTGTAGCTGCAATTTGTAGCATTTTGTTGACATAATAATAATTTCAAGGGCAGCTGTATAGCTTCCAGGCCCCACATGAGACCCTCAACTATGGCATCTGACTTCTAGGCCAAAACGCCTAGGATTTGTGCTTCCTTATTGTCTAGTATTGGACACACGGCTATAATAAAGCATTGTATACAGATTGGAGGGGTTTCTTGCCAATCTCCAAGTGGTGCAATTGGATACCAGGTTCTTTTAACTGCACTTTTATTTTCAGAATTTAATAAATCATTTCCTCATGCATTGTATCTACTTTTCATCAATAAGATAGCATCTCTAGTTCAATGCTTTGGGAATTAGTTTCAGAATTTCTTTTATGCAAGCATTGTTGATTTTGTAAACTATTTCAAAAATTTAAAAAAAAAACATATATTTTCAAAATCCAAAAAAAAAATACAAAACCTTTCAAAAAGCAAAAACAAGTCTGTTGCTAGGTTGGCTAGAGGTTGAACCAACAGGGTTCATCACATAGATCTTTTCATTGAGATGCCTAATGAGCCTTCCTTCAAGTGTGTCAAATTTTTATTTTGTTCCAGGCATCTTTGTGGAATTTTAGGAAGTTGATATTTTCAAAACAAGCTCTTCCAGTCAAATCCCTTGAGACTCACATGATCAATTCTTTAGAAGGATCTAGATTTAGGAACTAGTGTTAGAATAACTGAGAGGGGGGGTGAATCAGTTATCCAGTGTCCCAAATCAAAATGTATAATTCAAAACAATTTCTTCAATTTCTGCTTGTCGGTAAACAAAAATAACTCTCACTGTCTGTGCTTTTACCGATTACCATTCTAATGCTAAAACAGTTTACCGATCAAATCTAACATGTAACATGTAAAGAATGATAACAAACAAATATCACAATCAACACATAACACAAGAGATTTAACGTGGAAACCTTGTAAAGGGAAAAACCACCTGGGACCGGCAACCCAAAATTGTTCACTCTTGTGAAGTGAGGTCGGTTAAGACCCAACCCTGTTAAAGGTTACAAACACACTATCAGGTGTGACCTTGTTAGAGGATTTTAGACTAGAAGTTATCGTCCAACCAGCATTCACTATGGGGTTGACAGGATAACAATGTTCATTCTATGAATGATACATCATAAGACTTTCAGAGTCCACTCGGTTAAGAGATTTTGACTGTACACAATGGTTAAATATGTAACAGTAAATGACCTGCCCTAATACAACTTCAATTGCAGATTACAGATCAATATTTAGTCCATACAAATCCTTCTGATCAATAATTCACTTTAGATTCAATACAGTATCAACTTATTGTCCGTCGGTAATTGCTCTTTGTAGCTCGGTAACTGTTCTGCAGCTCGGTTCTTACTAACCAGTATGATCAGAATACATGAAATCCTTGTTCATGCGATATTCCTGCAACTTCTTCTTCTTACGACATTTTCATAAAGAAAAACTGTTCTCTTATATAGACGAGTAGATCATTTTCTTCTCCACCATCAGATTTTGCCGCTTAACCTCATTCATAGATTTTGGCACTTCAAACTTTCTCGGTACTTGTGTCAATAACACGTTTCAATCTTTTCCATTAGATCTCCTCTGAATTTTGTCAGCCGTCGATCTGTGTAACAAACATTATCTGTTACCTCGATGTTATACTCTTGCCAGCTCATCAATCTTATCGGCTAAGCTAATCATTTAATTCATTCTGTTCTGCTCGGTTAACAAAGAAATGCGTCGGTGAACACTGCTCAGTTAATAGTGCGATCGGTATACACTACACTCCGTCGGTGTATACTAGAAATGCTTCATTTACCAACAACACTGCTTTGTGTGTTTTAGCTCTATACTTCATTATAGATGAATGCAACATAATAAAGTCAATATCATCAAGTCATAGACTCATCAACAAGTTACTCAATGTGTTCCTTATCCTCATCTGTCATGTACATCTTTCCTTATGTAGATTTCTCTGTTCTTCATCTCTTTCACCTTTCTTTAGATGTCTCGGTATAGTAACTTACAAGATAAGTGCTGTCAAACTAGTTGACATCAATGGCAACATAATACTAATTTAATCATATTACCTATCTAATCACCAACTCCTCAGTGATCTTGCAATCACAGATTCTTCAATCAGATTCCAAATCAGTTGTAGTCCAACAATCTCTCCCTTTGGCATTGATGGCAACTCAAGTAATATGAAATGTACCATACACATACCAAACATACATTCTACAACTTTGTGAACAAATGCTGTAAGTCGAATAGACTTAATATGTTTAATCACTATGCTACTAAACCAGCATTAAATAATACATCTTTACCATTCTACAGTTGTGATCTTTTCAGTTCTCTGTAACTAATCTTCAATACTCTGTCTTATTGTCTCTCCCTTAGATAATTATCGTCGGTGCTTGTTCCTTTTCATATCTTGTTTATCTCTTCCCTTTTCATTTCATATTGTATATCTCTCCCTTTGACAACAATGCCAAAGAAACAAATAAACAAACAATTCTGTCTTCCTCTGTATCTCTGAATACTGATATTCCAATCGGTTCAAGTTCACAAACTTAATCACAACCTTGAACATGATTCAAAGTGTGAACTATGCTGTATCAACATGAATGATCTTCTGATAAAAGTAGGCTGACGCAACAACCAGATCATCTTAGTGACTGATAGACAGGGGGCGGACCCCAAGTCTAGTCCTCAAGTATTCAAATGTGTCCTTTGGTAGGGGCTTTGTAAAAATATCTACAAGTTGTTCTTTGGATGTAACAAATTCTAACTTTACTTGCTTCTCTTGCACTTGTTCTCTTAAGTAATGATACTTAATAGATATATGCTTTGTCTGAGAGTGCATCACAAGATTCTTTGAAATATTAATAGCTCTAGTGTTGTCACAGTATATAATCACTGGGTCAGTGATTACCTCATTCATTCCTTCCAACATTTGTTTGATATATGCAATGTTTGAACAGTTAGTAGCATCAACAACATATTCTGCTTTAGCTGTAGACTGAGAAATACAAGCCTGGTTTTTACTTGTCCAGGGTACAAGTTTTTCACCAAAGAAAAATGCTCCTCCGGTGGTGCTTTTTCTATCATCCACATTTCCAGCCCAATCAGCATCAGTGTAAACTTTCAGTTCAAACTTCCCTTCCTTAGAATACCATAATCCAAAATTCTCTGTTTTCTTCAAGTATCTTAAGATCTTTTTTGTAGCTATCATGTGTGATTCTCTAGGATTAGCAGAAAATCTTGCAACAATTCCCACAGCATGTGCTATATCTGGTCTATTGTGAACTACATACATTAACTTACCAATCATGGATCGGTAGAGTGTCTGGTTTACCTCGGTAGTTTCATCCTCCTTTGTCAATTTGCATCCAGTAGCCATTGGTGTTCCTACAGGTTTAGCATCTTCCATGCCAAATGTCTTTAGTACTTCCTTTATGTATTTAGATTGTGTGATGAATATCCCATCACTCTGCTGAATCACTTGTAGTCCAAGAAAGAACTCAATCTCTCCGAACATAGACATTTCAAATTCCTTTTGCATTTCATCAGCAAATGCCTTGCATACAAGATCTGAGCCTCCAAAGATAATGTCATCAACAAATATTTCAGCAATGATAATACTATCATCAGTATCACCTTTCACATACAGATTGCTATTTTCACTTGTTCTAACAAATCCAATACTTAACAAGTAAGTATGCAGTCCTTCATACCATGCTCTTGTTGCTTGCTTCAATCCATATAATGCTTTATGTAGTCTACATACCATGTCTTTATTGTCGGGATCAACAAATCCTTCAGGTTGTTCAATGTAGACCTCTTCTTCAAGTATACCATTCAAAAGTGCTGACTTCACATCCATTTGATAGACTTTGAATTTCTTGTGTGCAACATATGCAAGTAGGATTCTAACTCCTAATCTAGCAATAGGTGCAAATGTTTCACCATAGTCAATGCCTTCTTCTTGTGCATATCCCTTGCATACCAATCTAGCTTTATTTCTTGTGACTTCACCATTTTCATTCAATTTATTCCTGTATATCCACTTAGTACCGATAACATTCTTATCTTTTGGTCGGGGTACGAAGGACCAGGTCTTGTTCTTCTCAATTTGCTCTATTTCTTCCTTCATTGCATTAACCCATTCTTCATTCTCTAATGCAACTTTCACAGTTTTAGGTTCAAATTCACAAATTAGACTTGTACCTTGTCTTGTTTTGCTTCTAGTTTGCATTCCAGCATGTTTGTCTCCAATGATTTGTGTCTCAGGATGATGTCTTCTGACAAAACTAGCCAAAACTTGATTTCTCCTTTCTTGTTCATCCTGTTCAGGGTCATTTTCTTGCTCGGCAGCTTCTTCATGTTCATCGGTTTGTGGTGTCTGTTGTCCTGCATTGTTTCCCTGCTGACCGGTTGTCACTGCTTGCGGTGTCGGTAGATACTTTGGATGTTCAATATAAGTGAATCTACCATAGTCTTCCGGTTCTTTTGTACTTTCCTCTGTGTACTTGTCATCAAACTCATCAACACGAACATTAGTACTTTCAACAATGTTATTTGTAACCTTATTCAAACATTTATATACTTTACTTGTAGTGGAATATCCCAGAAATGTTCCTTCATCTCTTTTAGAATCAAATTTGCCATTTCTCTCATCTTTCAAAATAAAGCATTTACTCCCAAAAATTCTGAAATAACTTACAGTAGGTTTGTGTCCAAACCATAGTTCATAAGGTGTTTGGTTGGAGTCCTTCTTCAGTTGTACTCGGTTAAGAACATACACAGCTTCCCTCCAGTATGTCTGAGCATCATTCTTCTGTATCATCAATGTTCTAGCACAGTCAATTATAGACCTGTTCCTCCTTTCAGCAATGCCATTTTGCTAAGGTGTCCTCGGTGCAAATACCTGCCTTTTGATTCCATGCTCATTACAAAAATTAGTAAATTCATCAAAGATAAATTCACCTCCTCTATTAGATCTTAAACATTTTATTTCTTTTTCGGTTTCTTTCTCTACCTTAGCTTTATACCACTTAAACATTTTGAAAGCTTCAGATTTCTCTTTCAAGAACATAATAGTCATCAGTCTAGTATAATCATCAACAAAAAGAATAAAATATCTATCACCATAACAGCTTTGAGTTCTCATAGGACCATATAGGTCGGTATGAACCAACTCAAGTATCTTCTTTGTTGAATAGTCTTTGTTTTTAAAACTAGACTTAGTCATCTTACCTTTCTGACATTCATGGCACATGGCATGATCAGGTTTTGTCAAGTTAGGCAATCCTCTAACTCTTCTCTTTCTACTAATCTTGATCATGTTGTCAAAGTTCACATGGCATAACCTTCTGTGCCACAACCAAACATCTTCATCCTTTATTAACAAACAAGAAGATTGATCCATATCAAGATAGAATAGTTTACCTCTGGATTATGTACTAGTTCCGACAAGTCTTCCTCCATCATCATAGATCTTCACCTTTTTGCTCTCAAAAGCCAATCGGTGGCCTGAATTGTTCAGCTGAGCCACACGTAACAAATTATAGTTCAATCCATCTACCCAGTGTGCATTTTCACATTGTAGTCTGTCATTGATCATCGGTGAGCCTTTACCTCTTACCATACAAAGTGCATCATTTCCCATTCTCACAGATCCTCCATTATATTCAATAAGATGATCAAACTTCTCTACATCACCGGTCATATGATGTGTACAACCACTGTCTATGATCCATGTATCATTTCTGTTTACTTTAGAGATTAGTGCTGTCTCTCCATGTTTCTCTTCCTCTTCTGAGTCATCTTTCATAGCAACAAATACAACTTCTATATCATCATCAGAATCAGATTCAATTTCAATATCTTCGAATATGTAACATACCTTTTTGCTTTTTTCATCTCGGTTGTCTCTGTTGTAGTGTTGGTAGCCTCTGTTGACTCTTCTTCCATAGCTTCCTTCAGATCGGTTTTTGGATCTATCATCATCTTTCTTCTGAGGACATCTAGCAGCGATGTGACCGACTTTTTTACAATTAAAACATGCTAAAGGTAGCTTACCGCTATACCTTCCTTTTCCTTTGGGCAATCTTTTGGCCATAAGTGCTTCAAGCTCATCAAGTTCATCATCGGTATTGTCATCACTATCACAATTCTTACTATTCCTGCTAGACTTTCCAATTTTCAAAGAAGACATGAAGGCGGATTCAACAGAAGGAACAACACTATTATCAAAATTGTTTAATTCAAAGGTTGTAAGTTTACCAATCAGAATGTCAAGAGTAAGGTTGGATGTAGCTCTTGTTTCATGAACTGCAGAAATCCTAATTGCATAAACCGGTAGCAAAGTTTTGAGAATCTTGCTTATTACTGTCTCATCATCAATCACTCCATCAGATGCTCTAATAGCATGTACTACCTCTTTGAGTCTATTTGAATATTGGACAATGTTCTCACCTTCTTTCATTCTCATATCATCAAATTTGCCTCTCAGACTTTCAGCTTGGGCTCTTTTGACATTTAGATCTCCACTGTATATTTGTGCTAATTTATCCCACATTCCTTTTGCAATTGTGCATGTCTTGATATCTTCAAATTCAGCGTCGGTACAGGCAACAACAAGTTCCATCATAGTAACATTGTGTTCATGCTTGTCCTTCAATTGATCAATAGTTAAGGGACCAGTGGGCAGTTGCATGTAGCCATTCTCCATCAGCTCTAGTGCAGAGTTCCCAATTCCATATATGTGCAGTTTCATTCTGCTTTGCCATATTGCGAAGTTTTCTTTGTTCAGTTTCGGTACTTCCCTCTTTTACATCTTGAGACCTTTATGCTTAAGTCCTTAAAACTCTGTTCCAAGCAACCAACGCTCTGATACCAATTGTTAGAATAACTGAGAGGGGGGGGTGAATCAGTTATCCAGTGTCCCAAATCAAAATGTATAATTCAAAACAATTTCTTCAATTTCTGCTTGTCGGTAAACAAAAATAACTCTCACTGTCTGTGCTTTTACCGATTACCAGTTTAATGCTAAAACAGTTTACCGATCAAATCTAACATGTAACATGTAAAGAATGATAACAAACAAATATCACAATCAACACATAACACAAGAGATTTAACGTGGAAACCTTGTAAAGGGAAAAACCACCTGGGACCAGCAACCCAAAATTGTTCACTCTTTTGAAGTGAGGTCGGTTAAGACCCAACCCTATTAAAAGTTACAAGCACACTGTCAGGTGTGACCTTGTTAGAGGATTTTAGACTAGAAGTTATCGTCCAACTAGCATTCACTATGGGGTTGACAGGATAACAATGTTCATTCTATGAATGATACATCATAAGACTTTCAGAGTCCACTCGGTTAAGAGATTTTGACTGTATACAATGGTTAAATATGTAATAGTAAATGACCTGCCCTAATACAACTTCAATTGCAGATTACAGATCAATATTTAGTCCATACAAATCCTTCTGATCAATAATTCACTTCAGATTCAATACAGTATCAACTTACTGTCCGTTGGTAATTGCTCTCTGTAGCTCGGTAACTGTTCTGCAGCTCGGTTCTTACTAACCAGTATGATCAGAATACATGAAATCCTTGTTCATGCGATATTCCTGCAACTTCTTCTTACGACATTTTCATAAAGAAAAACTGTTCTCTTATATAGACGAGTAGATCGTTTTTTTCTCCACCATCAGATTTTGCCGCTTAACCTCATTCATAGATTTTGCCGCATCAAACTTTCTCGGTACTTGTGTCAATAACACGTTTCAATCTTTTCCGTTAGATCTCCTCTGAATTTTGTCAGCCGTCGATCTGTGTAACAAACATTATCTGTTACCTCGATGTTATACTCTTGCCAGCTCATCAATCTTATCGGCTAAGCTAATCATTTAATACATTTTGTTCTGCTCGGTTAACAAAGAAATGCGTCGGTGAACACTGCTCGGTTAATAGTGCGATCGGTATACACTACACTCCGTCGGTGTATACTAGAAATGCTTCATTTACCGACAACACTGCTTTGTGTGTTTCAGCTCTATACTTCATTATAGATGAATGCAACATAATAAAGTCAATATCATCAAGTCATAGACTCATCAACAAGTTACTTAATGTGTTCTTTATCCTCATCTGTCATGTACATCTTTCCTTATGTAGATTTCTTTGTTCTTCATCTCTTTCACCTTTCTTCAGATGTCTCGGTATAGTAACTTACAAGATAAGTGCTGTCAAACTAGTTGACATCAATGACAACATAATACTGATTTAATCATATTACCTATCTAATCACCAACTCCTCAGTGATCTTGCAATCACATATTCTTCAATCAGATTCCAAATCAGTTGTAGTCCAACAACTAGGGCTCTGAGAAAGGTCATTCTAAGAAGCCTTTGTGTAATTACTGTGGGAAACATTTTCATACAGCATCAGATTGTTGATAGCGAATTTGGAATTTGAAGGAGTGTGCTAAGTAGGTTAGTTGAGAAAAATCTCTGGACAAAATTCGCACTGCCTTGATTGTGGCCCATCCTTGAGTTTCTAAAAAGTGGCTTATTGACTTGGAGTGAGTTGACAAATGACTAGCCAATAGAGATTGTTCCTTAATTACTGAACACAACATCAGGGTGAATGTGTTTCAATAGGTGGTGACTCAATGGTCATCTTTTTTGGTAGTGGTAATCTCTCTGTTGGCAATGCAAAGCTTTGAGGAGGTACTTTATATTCTCATTAGAGGTTCAAAGCTACTATTTTTATATCACATTATGAATACAAGCAAAAAGGTTGAGTTTTGGCTGGACAAATGGGTAGTAAAGGGTATGAATGATGTGGCATTCAACGGTTGTGAGGAATTGGATTAGATATGTAAGTTAGAAGAAGCTAGGCCATTTTGTTAGTCATTAAAGCTATGACTATGGTAGCAAAGTTTGATGCTCTCTCTAGCATTACAGATTGAGACACCAATTTTAGATCTATGTGACATATGAGCATTCCATGATATGATTTGAGGCCTTCCCTCCATTTGACCTATAGTGGAGTATGTGAGGAATGCATATTGGGAAAACACCATAAAAAATGTTTTCCAAGAACATAGCTCAGAGAACCTTGTTGCCTCTAAAGCTCATTCATAATACATATATATTTATGCGGATATATAAAGAAGCTCTACCGCCTAGTAGCTAAGTATTTTTTGACTTTGATTGATGATAATTATGGATTTCCATGAGTCTATTGCATTAAGAGAAAAGATGCAGTCTTTCCCAAGTCCAGTGACTCTAAGGTTATGGTCGAGAATTCTTGAACAGGGAAATAAATGATGTCTCAGATTAGACAGAGAGGATTTTGTCAGCAAAGAGTGAAAGTGATTTCTTATTGACCATGACATAGCATGCCAATACATAGTATACTATATTGGCCACTAGAACGAGGTCGCTGAAAGAAAAAAATCTGCAACATGGATGTTTCTAGATGCCTGATTTATATTAGACAAATGGATTTGTAGTTTTTGGGGGAAGCAATGTCTATGCCACAAATATAGTTGATTGTACTCCCAACTAAAATGGTCAAGGGATGCACTTCAATTTGAATGTTTGATAGGCAAGAAACTAGACATTTCTCATTTGTGAGTCTTTTTGTAAGAACCCCTATGAGTTCTAACTCTGCCAAGCCACTAATTTCGCTATGCAAATGATATATATGACTGATTTTTGAAGTAAACATGCAATTTCTTGAATTTTTATTAAGTGTTGTCAGGCAAGGTAATAACTTTGCATAAAATATAATGATTTGAAAACTAACTGAGAGTTTAGAAGAGCTGCAATATATTATATTGATTATTGAATGTTTACAATACTTCTATCAAATCACATGCATACCTGGAATTGTCTGTATACTAATTGTATAACATTTTGGAAATAAGAGTGCAGCTACAGAATTCTGAAATTGACTTTCAAACTCAGCCTTCGAACCCTTATGTGTTCTTTAAATTTCTTCACCAATTTTGCACAAGTAGAACTTGTGGATGAAGGTCTCACAAAGCAAACCTTCAATTGATTTTCCACAACCTTTGATAGCTGGAATCAATGAGAGTTTTCGTTCCTAATGATCAAATATGGTTGAAACCCTAGTAGTCTCCTTCTCCGAGCAAGAATTCCTAAAAGCATAAGTCAAATGATCAACAATATTATAAGGTTAATTTGCTTTTGATGTGCTTTTTATACTTCTCCCAATCAGGTCGATCCCTTTGTGCTTTTTAATTCCATTTCAATTCCATTTTAGGGTTGCATAATAACTTTATAATAATTCTCCAATATGGGCGCCCAAAGTCAAGGTCACAATAATTGCTTTTTAATATTATTTAAATGATATATATTATGTTCTCACATTGACTTTATAAATTGCTTTAAATATTTGGCCCCATAAATCATATACAATTAATGCACTTTTAAGTCAAATTAAGTGTCATGGCCCCATTGTGTATAAAGCGACTTTATAACTTTATAATTCACCTTTAATGATTGATTATTAATAAAGTCACCTTCATTAATAATTAAATAATATAACTCACACAAATATCATTATTTTACTAAGTCAACTGAAAATCAGGACGACCATTGCATATACCATGTATCTAGGTTCCTTGCCAAAAATAGTAACTCTGCAAATATAACTTACTATAAATAGTAAGTCCCTGAATATTTGATCAACCCAATGGTGCTAGGGATCGACATTGCAAACATAGCCCATTCAGGTACCCTGCTATAATTAGTAATCCTAACTTTCCTAAAATAGTCACTTGCTATAAATCGTAAGCGTGCCAAACTGAACCAAACGAAGAACAATCTTGAACACTTCTGACCTTTGGAATGGGAATAAGCCTCTAGCATTCCCAACTGGGACTCTCTAACCATCAGTCTTAGCCTACGAGGGCCAATAATAGGCTAATCCAATCATAAACCATATCATCCCAAAAAGGGGACATTACAGTCAACCCTCCCTGAAATTGCTTGTCCTCAAGCAATCTCTGAAAAAAAATAACACACTAGTCCACTTGGATCCTAAGGGTAGAATTGTATAATGTTCCCACTGATACCAACTAGCTCCTATAACAGCAACTCCAAAATAACTGATAGTATCAATCGAACCCAATCAATACCAACAACATGTGTCGCTAGAGGAAACAACTCAAAGGGAAGCAACTTGGAAGGTTGACAAAGTTTACTTCCCAAAACTATGCAAGGTGAACTAACATACACATTAACACATGAGCAATTGAACTATGCATCTGAAAGAGGTTAAGCACATGAGGGTCAAAAGTAAAATTGTACGTACTCGGCATCCCAAAATTCCTTTGCAACCCCTGTCTGAAATCCTGATGTACTGGAAGGATCCCAAACTTTGGATAGAAGCTTGCCAAGAAGAACATCCTTAGACTTTTGTTGCTCAACTCTGATCTCAACTTCACTGTGCCAAAAGTGGCAAAGCCAATCAATGGAACCCACCCAAACTGCAGTGCTAACCGTATCATCACTTAGGTCCCAAAGCAAACTGAACTCACATCCATCTGCTATGTGGAGGTACGAATCACTGAAGGTATTAGCAACACCACGACTATTTCCAACCTTGGCTAGACTCTCATGGATGTGCTGACTTTGCAAGCAATTCCTTACCAAAGATGGAGTCGAATACCTGCAACTACTGCTTCCATCTAATGAAGATGGTGAGTACCCATCCCACAAAGAATGGTACAATCTTGGAGCCAATCCACACCGATGCATCATCAAATCCTCCATGTTTGGAGCGGAAAGGAAGTGATGAGTACTCCTCCCTATGCAGTCATGATAAAAAACTCCCACCTCGGTCAATGGTCGATTGTCATAGTTATGAATATAACCCTTGTCATCTGACTCATCACCAACAACACCTGCGGTGGATGTAACCATAGGAGAACTTGGTGCAACATGTGGTTCTCTGCTACTCTCAACAGATGCACTCATCCCATCTATATCAATTGCACCTATAATTGTGATAGGTGTAGCCACATCCTCAGCCTCCTCACAAACATAATCCGTGGATATAAGATCATCACCAACTGCCATTGTAGAAGATTGTATTGAACTATAGCTGGTGAAGACTGTGCCAAACTCAACTCCACACTAAGCTTCTTAATCCGTGACTAAGACTCATGAAGGGCAAACTTTGCACACTCCAAAGAGTCCATAGTCACTTCAAGCTCATGAGTGAGCTCGTCTACCTCCTTTCCCTTCAAGGCATCATAGCAAGTGCAATCCCACTCGAGAAGATAGTCTCTATCGGCCAATAACTGGAAATAGTTACATTTCATTATTCCAATTCCAATGGCTTCTTGAAGTGCATGGAACTTTGCTAGGGAAAGGCCACTATCATCGTGCTCATCCATCATAGGAGTACTCCAACCAAAGGTAGCCAACATCTGACGAGCAACATCAAAATGCTCTATGGCTGTAGCAATCATGCTGCCATTAACCTTAAGTTGCCCAACCAAATGATGAGGACTTTGAAAATTATAACTCCCATGCAAGAGTTCTGACCCAGAATCTGCAGTGTGATTTGAGGCTGTATCCACAGCACTTACTTCATGATAAGCAACATCATCTGTGCTATCATCAGTAGACACATCAACAACTAAGGTACTGCTGCTATGTACCTCAAAAGATGGCTCAATTGGTAAGGTGGACGCTGCTATTTTGATAATCTCTTTGCACACGTCCGCTCCCAATGTAACTGCATCACCATCTAAGTCACAATCTTGGGATTCAATGCCGCTAAATGAACTTTCTAACTTGTTTTCTAAGGTCTGATTTACAAAATCAGACTTGCTGTGACTTGAATTTTCAACATATAAATCATTTTTAACACCCAAATCTTGAGTGTCATTGCTAGGAATCTTCATACAACCCTCTTCCACATGTGGAATGGCTGTTGCCTCATGAAAGTGCAAAGAATTCTGACTGCTGCTGCAAAAATCAGAACTATTAGAGCTTGTATCCTCTGCACATTCTTCATCTTTGACACTTCCAACTTGTGTGCCAACATTGGTAGATCCTCTCACAACATTTTTTCGTCATTTACTAACACATCTACATCATGATTAACCTCAATAGTTTGGCTGCAATGTAAATCAGCATGTGCATAAGTTTCCTTAATCTCATTGGCTTCAACATGGGATCCTCTTTGTCCTTCCAACTGATGCGATTCACAAATCCCATCATCTTCATGCAACATGTGCATTTCCAAATCTGCCTCCTTCATGGCTTCCTCTTAAATGCATCCAAGGTCTTTCTCAAGCTCCTTTACCTCATTATCTATGCATTGGTGGTTAGGCTCCCAAAAACCTTTGCAAGTGAAGCATAGACCTTGTCTTCTCATTTCATTTATGCTCATTATGGGAGTTCTTGTAACCTGTTTTTTGAGTTTGGAAGTAGAACCACCTTCATAACCTGATTTAGTAGCTCTACCATACTTGCTCACACTGTGCCCATGACTGAATGCTTTCCCTTTAGATGAAATTGCCTCCTTATACACCCTCCTAATGTACTTTACCAACCCGATCCTGTCAGGCCTCAAGATAACAACAAAGACCAAAAAATTATTAAGAGAGTACTGTGCTTTAAAAGCATCCGACATATTCTGATAGTCCTCAAGGAGTTGAGGAGCTTCCTGTTCACATGTTTCCCTCATCTTGATGGCATCTTGTTCGATCTCTTCCTTGGATTTCCCTACAATATTGTAGTAACCCATAACTTGAACTAATGAGTGCTGGTTACTCAAAAAATCAACTATGTGAGCTCCATGAATTTTTAAATCAAACCCAAAAAATTTGTACTGTTTGAAAAGGGCATGCAAAAGAAACCCACTCCATTAAATTGATTTAAAAGTAACATGCAACCATCTAGGTATCCACTAAATTGTCATGCAACACAAATTCACTGACTAGGAGTGCTCGGAAATAACATGCAATGGCAACCCTCTTCATAAAATGCTTCCAAAATGACATGCAACTGAAAAAGAGGTATCCACCAAATTGTCATGCAACACAAATTCACTAACTAGGAGTGCTCGGAAATAACATGCAATGGCAACCCTCTTCATAAAATGCTTCCAAAATGACATGCAACTGAAAAATTTGACATGCAACTAAAAAAGCTAACATGCAATTGAAAAATCTGACATGCAACCTTACAGGCTGGTAGGAAACTGCTTTGAGACCACTGTAAGAATCCCTGTGAGTTCTAGCTCTGCCAAGTCACTAATTTCGCTAAGCAAATGATATATATGACTAATTTTTGAAATAAATATGCAATTCCTTGAATTTTTGTTAAGTGTTGCTAGACAAGATAATAACTTTGCATAAAATATAATAATCTGAAAACTAACTGAGAGTTTAAAAGAGCTGCAATATATTATATTGATAATTGAATGTTTACAATACTTCTATCAAATCACCCGCATACCCAGAATTGTCTATATACTAATTGTATAACATTCTAGAATTAAGAGTGCAGCTACAAAATTCTGAAATTGACTTTCAAACTCAGCCTTCGAACCCTTATGTGTTCTTTAAATTTCTTCACCAATTTTGCACAAGTAGAACTTGTGGATGAAGGTCTCACAAAGCAAACCTTCAATTGATTTTCCACAACCTTTGATAGCTGGAATCAATGAGATTTTTCGTTCCTAATGATCAAATATGGTTGAAACCCTAGTAGGCTCCTTCTCCGAGCAAGAATTCCTAAAAGCATAAGTCAAATGATCAACAATATTATAAGGTTAATTTGCTTTTGATGTGCTTTTTATACTTCTCCCAATCAGGTCGATCCCTTTGTGCTTTTTAATTCCATTTCAAACCCATTTTAGGGTTGCATAATAACTTTATAATAATTCTCCAATATGGGCGCCCAAAGTCAAGGTCACAATAATTGCTTTTTAATATTATTTAAATGATATATATTATGTTCTCACATTGACTTTATAAATTGCTTTAAATATTTGGCCCCATAAATCATATACAATTAATGCACTTTTAAGTCAAATTAAGTGTCATGGCCCCATTGTGTATAAAGCGACTTTATAACTTTATAATTCACCTTTAATGATTAATTATTAATAAAGTCACCTTTATTAATAATTAAATATTATAACTCGCACCAGTATCAATATTTCACCAAGTCAACTGAAAATCAGGACGACCATTGCATATACCATGTATCCAGGTGCCTTTGCCAAAAATAGTAACTCTACAAATATGACTTATTATAAATAGTAAGTCCCTAAATATTTGATCAACCCAACGGTGTCAGAAATCGACACTGCAAACATAGCCAATTCAGGTGCCCTACTATAATTAGTAATCTTGACTTTCTTGAAATAGTCACTTACTATAAATAGTAAGTGTGCCAAAGTGAACCAAACAAAGAGCAATCCTGAACACTTCTGACCTCCAGAATGGGAATAGGCCTCCAACATTGCCAACTGGGACCCTCTAACCATTAGTCTTAGCCTACGAGGGCCAATAATAGGCTAATCCAAACATAAACCATATCATCCCAAAAAGGGGACATTACACTTTGGATATGATACTTGGGTTCGTGTACCAAATGAAATCCATCATGATCTAGAATCCAAGTACTACATGTGTAAATTGGTTGGATATAGCAAGGATCCAAAATAAGATAGACTATTCAACCTTGATACCCAAGGTGTTCTTATTGAGGGGGATGTTTTCCAAGATGATGTTCCTTAATTGTTCTCTACAGAGCTGCCCAATTTGTTGACTTCAGAGGATTACCATTGCAGGTAATACTAGTGGAGAGAGTTTATCTATAACTCTTCCCTCAATTCAACTCCGGCTCTTCTTGAGAGTACTGCTGTATCTCAGCCTATTTTCACTATGTGAGTTCTTGATCATAACATTGTTAAGGAGGTCCCTATATCACTGGTCTGGTCAAAGGAGGCTATGGCTTCACTTTTTGTATAAATCCCCATATTTTTTGAGTCTCTTTCCATTGTTTCAAGTAAAACACCAAAGTTGTGTGTAATTCTACCTTGGAGGATGCTGCTTCCATGTTTGAAGATCCTAGAGAGGTTCATGTGAGGACAAATTTTTGTGATGTTGATATGCGAGAGATCTAGATAATCAAAAAAGCACTTTTTGCTACATATTCTTTGGGATATGGCCCCATTTATTGGACAACAAAAAGGCAATCTTTTATATCTTGGTCTTTTGCAAAGATCAAATAGTGTAGTACATATGAATCAGTATGTCAGCCTATGTGGCTTCAGGCTCCTCTTTCAACGTCTAGATTTTCTCAAATAGTATATTGAGAGTTAAGATTATATACAGACAATTCAAAATCTAGTTCATCATTAGTAAATGACGCACATTGAGATACATATGCACTGTTTCAAGCAATTGATTTAGGATGGTTGAGTGGATTTTCAGTATGTTTTCTCAGTTGAGATAACTTCAGGAAGGCTCAACTTAAGGATATGTTTTGTAAGCTTTGTGCTCACATTGAACTTCAGGAGCCTCTATCAAGGGGGATGATGCAGAGTGAGGTGACTGCATGGAGAGTCAGGAGCAGATGTTGGCCTATGTAATATTGACTTTGCTACCTCCTAAAGGGGACCTATCTCTATGTTCTTATTTGGTTCCAATTGATCCCACATATTTTTAACATTGTATAACATATATTTTCTTATTCCGAAGGCATAGATGTGTATATATACAAATGCTAAGATCATTGTTTGTAGCTCCTTTCATTTGATTATATTCAAAGTGATTCTTTTAGCCTAGGGCACTGAGACGAAATCTTGTGTCTCTTATTCTTGTGTGCCCTATTTGCATGGAGCTTTTTCTTTTGGTTCTCATGTTGCATTTTTTCGTTGTACAATAATCTTCATAATTTCCGCACCCCCTTATGGTCTCCTTGTTCTGATTTATTTTCACACATGAGCTTTAGGCTAATTGGCATGCAACTGTGGTCTCAATTGTAAAAGCAAAAAACAACCCATATGAGTTTTTGGCCTATTTTTTTAACTTTTAATTCACTTAATAAAACTGTTCAGCAGTTGATTTATTTTTGGTCAACCAATGAACATAATTGAATATTAAAAAAATGACATTTTAATATTGTAATCTTGGTCTTTATTGGTTAATTTGATCATGTTTGGGTTGGATTCGTAGCCTTGAGCAAAATCTGTGCAATATTTGCAAGGTGTCAACATTAGTGCTTCTTAGCTTGGAAGTTTCACAATGTTTATACCACTGAGTAGAGCATGCCATTATGTATGCCTACTCATGTAGCACATGAAAAAGCTGGGGCATTGATAGAGCTCACATCTTGAGGAACCAATTGGGTAACACTTAAATTTCCAAGAAAAGAAATGGCTCAGGTAATTAACACAATTTGCACATAAATAGTTCTTGGAACTAAACTATCTTGTACGTGATTGAGAATCTCTAATTCTTATGCTTTTGACTTCTACTGAGACAGATGGGACAGGGCCGGACATTGTACAGATTCCACACTCTAACACATTCTCAACACCATACAATCCATCTTTAAACTCAACTTAGGAGAATCTTCTTTTTGAATGTGACAGGTGCTTGCATATTTGCTTTTCATATTTCATTGTCTGTTGAATGGAACTTGCAGGTTAATTAGATAAACCTATCTTCTAGCTGGTTTGTAATGCATTCTCCACCCAAACTCTTGGTTGTGCCAATCATTTGTATTAAAGCAATAATCAATCAAGCCATTCTTTGTTGGATCTCATGTCAGAATACTCTATTCTACTAATTGGTATTTCTACAATCTCCTGTTTGGTCCTACTTGTGCTTGACTACTTGCTATGTCACAAAGAAGGTGTAGCAAAACAACTTGACTTTGTTTTAGACAGTCTGAAAGAGTTATGATGTAAGGCCAAGATCTTTGACAATGCAAAGAATCCTACTTTAGTTTAAGTTTGTAAGTTTCTCCAGGAATCTTAAAAAGAACAAAAAATATAAAACTTTTCTTGTAGTTCAATGACCCGCTTCTCTTGGGTCTTGCAACATCCTCTACTGCTGCTGGTTCCTCATTCCAACACCAAAATCTGTTCGAGGGGCAAGTCAATCTCAACATCCAACTATTCCAAGGAAAAATCAATATTGAGGCATTGGATGATTGGCTTTGTAATTGAATTCTTATTACAATGTTGATTAGCTCAATGATGTCAGAAACATCATGTTCGCAAATTTCTTAGTTGGTGCTTTGTGGGTTGAAATCTCATAATGCAATGAAACAAAGTGAATTTTGACACATGGTCCATGTCCAGTAAAGTGGTATGTGTAGAATACCATCATGCTCACCTCAGCCACTATCATAATGTGTGCAAGAAATTTTAGATATTGAAAAAAGAGAAGGATCAGTTACTGCTAGACTAAACAAATGAGCTCCATGAATTCTGTGCATTTCTGAATCTCCATGAAATAGACTCTACAGAATTCAAAGCTGAGGCTGCCCATAATATTTCTTAAGTAATCTTAGTCAGCCTCATTCAGTCGCTGTTCTCTTAATCTTGGTCAGCCCTTATATTGAATTTCTATATTAACCTAGGTCGGCTCCTTATGTTGAATGGATACTTGAACCTTGGTCCCTACACTAAATAGCTAGTGCTTAGGTTCAATGTTAGTAAAGACTGTGATTTGTATTACTGCTAATTAGGGACTGCTAATCCTAGTTTGGTGGGGATATGACAGAACAACTACTATGATTGATATTGTCTTCTGCAGAAAACCTTGTTCACTCATATTTTGCAACTCTATTTGAAGAGTTAAATAAAAATCTTGATATTGCAACTTGCTTGAACTCAATGCTAGGAAACATCCATTGATGCTGAGGAACAAAAACATCGTTTTACACAGGTAGTGGGTAAAAGAACTACCACTCCATGTCATCATCTAAATCAAGTTAAAAGAATATTCATGACATTACAGATGCCTTACACTAGAAGCACACTTGTAGCCTTGCTAGGAAAGTTTTAGTAGGGGAACTCAAATGTGCATGCCAATGCACATGTGAGCACAAAATCTATCCCATCTGAGAGTCTCTTGTGATGTGGCATCACTTGAAATATGTAACGTTTTGTTTGACAATTCATACTAGCACAAGTGATATTCTATCTAAAGAGCGAAGTTGTAGGGTTAGCTCATAAAGGTTAACAATTATCTATAGCACACTATCTAGTTCCCCTCAAAACACCCAGATCTTATTGGTGCTCACAAATAAATAAGGAAAGCTTGTGTCACATGCACATAATGTTTTACTAGTTATGGCTACCCAATGATAGTGTGGAAGATTGCAAAGAAGCATATGCTTGTAGCTCAACTTTTTAACACACCATTTGCACTTGACAATTTGCTATAGCAATATGGAGATGTTTTTTAAGACTCTTGAAGAATTTCAATACATTGCATAGTCAAGCATCAAATTGATCTTGTTCTAGGATCCCCACTGGCAAATAATCATTTTTATTGCAGATCAATCTGGGACATGGGAAGATTGGCCAATTTCTTTACCTTTTGGTAGTCCAGTTGTCCTTGAACTGAAGAAGGATGGTTTTGGTGTCTTTCCATTGGTTATCCTGCACTCGAAAAAGAGCATTGTGAAAAATAGGTTTCCTTTACCTTGCATTAATGGTCTTTTGGACTGGCTTCAAGGTGAATGATACGTTACGATCATCAATCTAAAGTTATTACCAATCTCAAGTCAACCTCCAAGATATTGTGAAGATTGCATTCAATACAAAGACAGCTGATATGACTGTTTGGTGATATCTTTTGGTTCGGCTAACATGATACATGAACCTTCACCAAATTGTCTACTTGGATGACAACCTTGTCAACAAAAGACTTAAGAGGAGCGTATGACACATGTTTAGAAGGTTATTGATGCACCTTAAAATCATAAGTTGTAAGTTGACTTAGGTAAGTGTGCCATTGATGTAATCTAGTTCAATTCTTGGGGTGCATCATTGATTTGAAAAGAATTCATGTGGATGCAACAAAGATCAAGATCAGTCAAGATTCTCCCCAACTCCTTACAGCTAAATTGAACTGCTAACTTTTCTTGGATCCACAAATTTCAATTTAGAAGGTCATTGGTGCACCTCAAAATCCTAAATTGCAAGCTAATTTAGGCAAGTGTGTCATTGGTATTACTCAAGAACAATACTTGGGCTACATCATTAATTTAGATACAGATCATTCAAGATTCTCTCAAACACCTTTCGGCCACATTGAACTGTTGAAATATTCTTGGACTTGAAAAGCTCTATTGTCAATTGATGTTTCAATTTTCTAACATCTCCTAGCCGATGAATGAAGTCATGCAACATAAAGTTTTCTTTCTAGTGTACAATTGTGCAACATCATTTTAAGAGCTTAAACCTGAACTTATTTTACAACAGTCCTTGCATATCTGACATCAGTCAACCTTTCAACCTTTCAAAAGTTGAAACTGATGCATCTGATTTTGCACTTGATTTTGTACTCAATTAACCTTGACACCCAATGACATCTCACTCAGAAACATTCAGGGACATCATGTGAAAGAATTTAAATTTTAACCTATGAGAAGGAGCTCTATGTGATTGTGTAATTCCTAAAGAAATTGTGGTATCAACTCTTAGGTGAGGAGGTCATCATTCACTCCGATAACAAATCTCTTTGGCTTCTGTATACACCAAGTAAGCTAGAAAACACAAGGCACAAAAAGTGGATGATCTATATTTACTAGTTCCATCTAGCAATGAAGCTCAAAAAGAGGAAAGATATTAAAGCAACAGATTTTTTGAGCCAATCTCTAGTCACTCCATTGTTACTAATGCTCTATAGTTGAGGCCACCACTGAATTATCTTTTGGTGTACTGCATTGATCAAAGATTCAAATCTACCTCCATGCCATTTCTCAAGGATGATAAGTTGAAGATCTCTATCTATAGGACAAGCTCCTTTACAAGCTTGCCCATATGTGTGTGTGTGTGGTGATGCATGCACAAAGACATTGAGCCAGACATCAAATTATGTGTCATGTGTAGCATTTTGATGAACTTATATGAGTTCAGCTTGGCCCATGGGAATATGTCTGCATTGATTTTTTATCTGGCCTATTAACAACTAAATATCAGCACAACTCTCCGTTTATTGTATTTAATTGTCTCTCAAAGATGACAATCATGGTTGCATGTGAGACTATTAATGCACCAGACTTCCAGCACATTTAAGTACACTACAGGGTTTGTCTCTCCATTGTATTTGATCAAGATCATCTGTTTGCGAGTCATTTTTTACAATTGTTGTGGGGAATGCTAGATAATCAACTTGACAGATCAAGCCTTCAACAGGAAGACTGATGGACAAGCTGAAGTTGGTAATCTCAGTCTAGTTCAATTGCTGTGAACAATGCTGATCCTCACACTTGATAACTTGGTGTACGTACATCATGCCTACAAAAGGGCTGTTCATATGTTTATAGGATGTAGTCATTTCTGACATGATATGAGTTCCCACTTGTTGCACCTCTTCACATTGTTTGTTGCACCTCTACAGTTATAGAAACTATCACACAAACAAAAGAATCGGGCAAGGAAGAGAAGTTCCTTGACGTATGACAAGTGTATAATCAGGGTCCACAGATTCTGACTTGCCAGCAATACAAGTACAAGGAATGTCATGGATCACTTTGCACACTACATGTGTTTTAGACTGTTGACAGAGTCTTGTTGCTTTTGCATAAAGGATGATTCTAAGGTCCTCACTCCAAGATCAAGCCATTGTAATACAGTCCTTAGGCCACACTTCACAAAACTGATGATAATGCATTGATGGTAGGTCTTTAAATGTACTTGAGCATACATCATGTGTTCAAATTTGAGATAACTGCTCAAGCCTTTTGTAGATCAGCTTTTATCATATTTGAATCCTATGCACTTGAGTCTAGTAGGGAAGGATGAACAGATCGACAATACCTCAATTGCAATCACCATGATACCCTTCAGCTGTTTTAAGTTGTGAAGAAGGGGCAATTCTCAGATAATGCTAAATGGTGAACTTTTCAGCAACTCAAAGCTCTGTAACTTGTCACCTATGCAATGGAGACCATTGCCTCTAAGAAAGGGTGGAATGATCTCCAACACACAAGTGATATTTGCAAGATACAAAGTTATTAGCACTAGCAGTATTGTTTCACAACTTGTGAACTTTGCAATGCTTGTGAATAGCACTCTGAGCAACACATCATCATGTAGGGTTCCATGTACACTAGAAAACAAAGTTGGGGAACTGACCGAGTAAATGTCTTTAGTAACCTGCTGACTAGTGTTCAGCTTCCGAGATGAAGCAGCTTGGGTAATTGCAAGAATTGGCATGAGTGGCACTTAGCTTCCACTTAGGTAATTGAAAGAATTGGCTCATCAATGGTTCTACATCTTGGGATTGAACTGTCTTGTAATTGATTTGAGAATATATGAATCTCATCCTCTATATTCCCATTGAGACATGATTGGACATTGTAAACACTCCATTCTACCTAACACATTCTTAATATCATACAATCCATCTTTGAATTCAGTTCACGGGAATACACAAAGTTGGATTGCACGTCCAGCATTTGTGCACACATGTACAATACCTTGTTCATGATGAATAGAAGAGTTATATTTTCTATCCACTGTTATTTCTGAATGTGCAATAGTGCTTGTGCTTTTGTTTTTCATATTTTCATTTCACACTCAAAATGACTCTGTGCTCACAGGTTAATTTGATAAATTTGTCTACCAGTTGGTCTGCAAGTTGTGCTCCTTGCAACTCTTGGGATCGGCAGGGATAAATAATCCTCTTCTCTGTTTAAGCTTGTGTTTAATTAATACAATTTTCACTAAATGTTTTGTTTGATTCTATTAATTTGCAGGTAATGCATCCAAAAAATCCTCTTGCTCCAACTGTGCATTTCAATTATCGTTATTTTGAGACTGACCCTCCTAAAGGTAGTATATCATAACTTGCAAACTGAGTGTTGATTATATTATTGTTGCTATCAAAAAGTGTTTTTTTCTAACATATATTTCTAAATGCACAACATCACTATTATTAATATTAAATTCAGTGTGGTATTTCAGTTACCAATTAACAAAATTAGAATTGAGGAGATTTTGGGATT
This sequence comes from Chamaecyparis obtusa, assembly GCA_027943335.1. Taxonomy (NCBI): domain Eukaryota; kingdom Viridiplantae; phylum Streptophyta; class Pinopsida; order Cupressales; family Cupressaceae; genus Chamaecyparis; species Chamaecyparis obtusa. Next base: position 118,676 of record BSBK01004256.1, read on the forward strand.
TAGTTTTAGATTCAATATAATAGCAATATTTTGAAACGCTTGTTTTTATTTCTGAAATTCAGATGCAGATGGAGCTCCTAGGAAATGGTGGTTTGGTGGAGGTACTGATTTAACTCCATCTTATGTATTTGAGGAGGACGTCCGCCACTTCCACACGGTGGGTTGCTAAAAAATTGAAATTTCTGTTCATTAGACAATCTCAGTAAGATCTATCTATTAGCACACAATTTACAAACTGTAAATACCACTGTGAAGTCAAACTACAAGTTTGAAGAAAGGATTGAGATTGTTAAACAATTGTCCACTAAGTCACACTGTAAGGAATGTTATTGTGAGCTGTATCATTTAATTTATCTTTAGTCTCCATTCATAATTTAATTTATTGTGAATTCCAGGGTGCTCTTCTGTATTGCTTCATTGTATAGAGTTGTAGAAAAAAACAACCAATTTCTTCTTTTCACAATTCTTAATAAGCATCTTCTTCACCATTTACATATTCTGCACAAAGTCAATGTTCAAATTCTTTATTTGTTTCCTGGTCTTGTTATGAGGGATTCTTCAAGCCTTTATAGGATTGATGATGGATCTGGCATGATTGGGCCTTTGAATTAGGGGGAATTTACTCATTTTTGAAAAAAAAAACACTTGCTAATCATTGCTGATGTATTCTGTTCTGTTTGCAGGTTCAAAAACAAGCATGTGACAAGTATGATCCAACTTTCTATCCAAAATTCAAAAAGTGGTGTGATGATTACTTTCTTATTAAGGTAAGCTCTTTACCCTTTTTCGACATCATACTTGTTAGTTTGCTTCTGATGTAATTGTGGATCCAGATTTATGCCCATGTGATTGAGACTAGAATAGAAGAAATTGTATTGGCTATAAGAAAGATAATCCTCAAGAGCATGGTTGCAACATTATAAAACATTGAAATATATCTAATAAAACTTCAACAGAAGATGATACTCTGCCTGAATTTGTTTGTTTAGATTCATCTTAAGCTAGTATTGTTATCCTAGACAATGTAGGAAGAGTTTAAATCCAATAACTTCAAACAATATGAATACCCATCACGGTCAACAAGACACATCAGATATGGGGACGGGGATATTGCTTTAGAGAAGGGGTAATAGGAAGCTATATGCAATGCTCAAGGAACCTAAATTCCAGGGCTAAATATCTTCAAATTGCTCATCTAGATTTATGATGAGCCACCAGACACCATCTCCATATACCCTAGGCCTCTTTATGTGCTTTAAATATATAGGCCATGATTGTTTATGTGATTTGCAGGTTTAGTTCTATTCTATAATGTGCTTTTCCCTTATATTCATTTTTCCAAAATACTCATTTTTATAGCTTTGTTCTTTTGCTTCAGGTAGTTACAGCTAATTTGATGGAATTCAATGACCATGGTTTTAATTGTGTGTTGCTTTTGGTTTTTTTCTTCCATTAATTAAAGACAAATCTTGTACTCATGAATTCATAAATTCCAAATGATATATTGAAGCACAAGTTCCAGGAGTTTATGGGGTATGATTTTATCTCTCAAAGAAAATGTATACTTTTGTGCCAACTTATCATCACATGAAAGGTGCAATTTGCTGTCCTGGAAAAATGATATGTACATTTCTAAATATTCTTGGTTGTGAGACATCTGAAAAATAATCTTTCAAGATTTGCTTGATTTTAAATCATAAGTAACAAATGGTAGGAACATGCATTCTTCCTTTTGGAGATTATCAGCATCTAGAGACTCAGTGAGTGGAACACATCAGTTTTATGATGCTATATAAAGTTCAGATATTTTGCCAGTGGATAGCAGAGTTGTGAGGGTGTTGGGCTTTTATGGCTACTCTCTCATAGTTCAGTTTTATGGTATATTTTCATGAGCTCCTTATTGAGCCCCACAAGAATCTTGCACATTAGGGTTGAGAGGTAGAGCCTGCCAAATTTTGTCTTGAAAGTATCAATTTACCTTTGAAGTTTCCTTTTATCCTTTTAGAATTTAATAACTTATTGACCGCTTTCCATCCCGATATCTTTGCTTCACTATGGTTGTCATTCTCCATTTGATCATGTGTTTGATCTTATGGATACCTTCCTTTTCAGCAAAATTTTCAGAATTGTCTTGAATGCTGTCTTTCTATATTCCAGTGGGTTCTTCATTGTCAAGGATCCAGGAGTCCTGCTTTTTAATGCTGATAGAAACTGACAATGCTTTTGAAAATGACAGGTGCAGGGTCTATTGGATGCTATTGAGAGCATTTTTTTTATTTTCATGTAATCTATCTGATTATTATGACTTTAAACAAAACATTATGCAAGTCCTCCTGAGAGCTGATATAGAAACAAGCCAGCAACCACAACCAAGTCATAGTGATCAGTCCTTATACAGGAAATAGATTATCGATACACTAATAATGTGAATGATAACAAGGTAAACATGCCTTACATTTCTCAACATGGCCTCCATAATGGGACACGGACCAACTATCACAAGGTTTTCATTCATAAGTAAAATATAATGCATTAGCTGATTGACTCTTAATTGGTACTCTTGTCTCCATTTCCCTATATCACATAGGTCCTGGGCTAATTCACCAATCTCCAAGGTGAGGCTAATCATCATCTCCCTTAGCTCCATAATTGTGTTTGCAATTTTCGTAGCCCCATCCAATTTTTTAAGAATTTGTATAAATTGTCCCTCGGAAAATTTTGTTTGCAGAACACAGGAGAGGTGGATATTTTTATATGAAATTTGGTATCTTGATGAATCCATTGTGTATTACAGTCCAGTGGATTACTTTTGATTGTTAATACAATTCTTGTTTTCCTTACACCCTTGTTTATAAGATTATATGTAAATAGATGCAAATCTATGGTAGTAGATCTACTCTACATAATCTGTACTTAAATAATCTTCGTACTGGTGGAAAAGGGCATTTCTTGATGTGATTATTGTTGGAATGTATGACTGTCCGCTACCTTCTCCCTGAGCATTGCATATTGAATCCTTTTTCCATAATTTTCTACTTTTTTGCTGACTTTTGCATTTATCACGTTCCATAATCCTTATTTAGATATGATTTCCTCTAGGGCAAAGTTAAAGTAATATGGTGCATTTCTACAGTTAGGTGTTTGGATTTATGGAGAAGTGCACTTTGTGGAGGGGTAATCTCTACATAGAAGTATATGCACTAGTCATTGTAGCACACACATAACATCACTTCAGAGAAACTAACACAACATACTAAAGAGAATCTCAAATTATTGTATACGATTGTAACATAATTGTTGGCCTTTCAAGTATGTTGCTTGGCTGCTGTTTTCCTACAGCTGGGTGCTGAAAGCAACTCTCAGCTATAATTTTTACTCTTAGTTTTAACTTCTATATTTAGTTGAATGTTGGACTCTTCTATCCTTCTAAGCTTTTTCTATATCTAGAGGAATTCTAAGTTCATTGAGATAAGCTCTTTTTGTTTCTAGAATAGAGCATTTTGTCCTTTGTTTTATTTAACTCTTTTTGCTTTACATTTTGTAAAGACTAGAAGATTATCCTTCTCCGCAAAAGAGATCTTTGGCACATTACATAGCAATAGGGAAGAAATATAGAATACAGAAGAAACAATGTTTTGAGTGTGATTCAGTTTCAGAACAATAAACAACAATTCTTTAATTGTTTGTTGTATCTATTTTTAACAGGGTCTTTATAGGTTATTGTACTCAAGTCTGCCATTTGATTGAAATTTCAATTTGCAGTTAAGATTATTTTTCATAGTGCAAAATCTGCTTATGTGGTCAGAAGTTTTAACATGGTATTGGAGTCTAGTGTAACATACCAACTATACTTATCCTAAAATAATAGGAAAATAAAATTTCTCTTACGAGGAAAGAAAATATATTTTATCAACTTAACCAAAATAACTGCCTTGCATTTCCTATGGACATGAATGAAAATTTTCATTAACTAACTTAAGGAAATTTCCAACTAACTTCACATGAATCTGATTAACTAACCTATTTCGTTACTTTAACAGTATAAGAAGTTCGATAAGAAAAGTAACATTAACTTTCATATGCAAAGAAACTAACAATGCTTTATTAAAAAATTACTTATGAAATGTAAATAAAAAAATTAACTACCAATGAATAATTCAAAGAACCTGTACTGGTTGGTTCAATCTCTGCTGGGCTCCTTTCAACTTTCGACCTCCAATAGGGTGAAAGAGTATCATTAGGGTTTTTTACCACCCAACCTTTGATCTTATGATCGTGACCTAACCGTCACCTGCACAAATTCCACACAGAAGTGGCCAGACCCTTCCCAAGGGCATGTAAACACGGCTTCAATTTTCATGCCACCTGAGACTTGATGTAGAATCCACAACTGTTTAAGCCGGCCAACCTATAGACATATATTCCTTTCAAGATGACCTTCCTAGCTAAACGTTGCCCTACTGGTTCTAGTTATTGACGGTTACTACTCGTAGCATAGTACCACCTTGGCCAAGGTTTTAAGGTACAAGCACATTTCATCGTGCTGATGTCACCACCAGACTTGTTAAGAGTCAAAAAGACCTCTTTAATATAGTTTTCCACAACGCCATTGGACTCATCATCCTTAGGCAGCCATGTTTCTCCCCTTAATCTTGGCCATAACACAATTGACCTTCCAACTAGGCTGACCAAATCTGTTTTGATGACTCAATTAAACAGTTTGGTAGTTTTTTGTTAGAATATTTACAGTCCTAAGGATCTTACCCAATTCAGAAAAGTTTAAGTATAGGAAAAGAATAGGACTCGAGGTACTTGATTAGAGATCCCTGTTATAAAACATGACCAGATTAATCTAAACCAGAAAGACATGCATATAAGACTTACAAAAGGTTCAACGGTCATGCCATTCTTCTCTATTGGCTACATATTCTTTTCTATGCATACTGTTTCACTTTACATATACAGATGGAAGATTATTTACAGATTCTACCCTTGGTATTAAGCTTAGTCACAGGGTTTGCTGAATTTTAGCCATGGAGTTCGAAATTCGGTGAACTTCAAATTAGAACTAAAAATTCGTTAAAATTCGCCCTATATTCGTATGAACAGAGGGCATAGTTTCTTTCTAATAAAATAATTTTTAAAACACATTTCTCAGAGCTTTTTCTGTTTGACTGGAGTGAATGTGTTCAGCTGCAAGTGTTTTTTTAAACTGCTCCAATGTCAAATGGCATGTTGTTTTTTTAACTACTCGGACAATGTCAAACGACATGAATGTATTCTTCCACAGCCAGCCACGATGAGGATTTTTAAAGGCTTTTCAATGTCGAAAAGGGCAAATGACGAAGTCACGAAACCTCCAGCGGGCTGAATCCTTCGGAAATAAAATTAGCGACACAGATATAAGGTCACAGATTAAAGAAACAACACACAACTTCTATGCTTTCGTGTTGGTTTAGGGTCGGTTCCCCTTTAATATTAGATATTTAGATTTAATTTTTAACTTTTGCTTTTATATTATTTTTAAATAAATTTAATATATTTTAATTTTATGTTTTAAATCAAGTAGATTTGTTATTTAATTTATTTTTATTTAATATATAGGTTAATATTTTAAATAATAATATATTTAGTATTTAGTATATAAAATACTAAATATATTTATTATTTATCATAGTTACACCGTGCTGGGGGACGGGGGGACAAGTTTTTGGGATGGGGGGACAGAGGGACCTCAAATTGGGGACATTGGCGGGGGACAAGGGGGGTGTATATAGTATATACTATACATGTGGTACTTAAAATGCTAGTTATGAAAAGATGTATAACAATATAAGACATACAGATGTAAAAGTATTGTGTTGAAGTATTGGTCCTTTTGTGTTGGATGTACATGTTAGATATAAGTTATATCTAACATGTATATCCAACGCAAAAGGATCAATATCTAACATTTATATCTTTGTTGGTGGCTATTTTCAAGTCCCTAGGTCCGGCAAATGAGGTTTGAGTGATTTTGGCCTGTTGGGAAGTCATGTTTGTTTGGGATTTGGGCAAGAGCTAAGCTAAGTCTATCATAGAGATGGGGTCGAAACCAAGTGATTTGTGATAAAACAAGTTAAAACCCTTTGAGAATCCTTTTGCCAGCTTCAGTTTGACCTTAGAAAGCCATGATGGATTGTGGGAGGTAACCTTGCTGAAGGCTTGCTGAATCCTGAAATTTGGCTAAGTTTGGAATTTTTCGAAAACCCCCAAAATCTAGAATTTGCATCTTAACTCCTATGAAGCTAGAACCTATCTCAAACATCCTGAAAGTATTTATACAAATATAACTTAAAGTATAAGAAATTTAAATTAAATCAATTTCTTATACTTAAATGTTATATTTGTATAAATCCTCCCGCCCCTGAACTAAAAAAATTTAAAAAACTTGTATTTTTTGGCTTGCTGTGACGGGGGACTTCTGGGCGTCCCCTTAGGGGTCTAGGGATGCCTGGGCATCCACAAGTCTCCTCGGGAATGACGGCGGGACGGTGGCGCCGCCGGAGACGCCGGAATGCCGTCCTTGTGTCCCCCTTTCGGGAACGACATGGATTTTGGGGGGGGACGCATCCCGGGTTACTAGGTTATTTATATTTTGATAATATTTGAATAAAATTTTAAAATATTATAATATAAATACATTTTTAATTTTCATAATGTATTTGAATTGAATATAATATTATTTTCATAATTTTATTATTTATATTTAAAATAAACAAAATCTAGTTAAAGACGAATTTAATGACGATTTTTGTCCTACCTGAACTTCATTGTTGTCGAACACGAATTCGAATTTGAACCTTGTGACACGTATTAAGTCTATTAAGTAAGGAATAATGAAAGACAATCCATGCTCAATATGCAGGACATAATCTTCCCATTTTGGGTCTGTTCATACTTAACATTTCTGTTATTTTATGCAATATACAGTAAGCCATATTGCTATTATATATACTCAAGACAAGCTTGCATTGAAGATTCATACATTATACTAATGCAAGCTAAACAAAAAGTGAGTCGATTAGACTCATCAAAAAACAAAGCCGTTCATTTTGATGACTGAGATATTAACTATGATGCATAACAAAATCAGATCAACGCATAAATTCCATCATTTCCAATGCACATGATCAATTGAGCTTAGATGCTATCAAGATGCATATGATGCTCAACAAATACACATGTCAAATACAAAATCACAGCCTTTCCAAACACATACGCTCGAATGAGCTTATTATACAAATAAAAGATGAATACAACTTGTCAAAGATTCAATAGGCAAGGGAAATGAACCATGCCTGCGATCAAGTGATTGTGGTCCAACTGGATTGCAATGCAAGCAGAGAGATGTTATGCGAATCCTTCTTCCAAGATCGAAGAAAAAAAATCAAAAAACTCACAAAGCGGCAATCATAGAATGCAGGAAAAAATATTGATGAACTTGTATCAAAGAATGAATTTTCAGAACCCTTGTTCGAGCCAAAGAATCCTCTCAAAAAGATTGAGCAAGCAAGAAAAAGGTGGGTCGAAGGCTCAGGAATAACTCTTTGCCTAAGGTGGCAAGAAGAGTTGCTCTTGCCACCTCACCCTACTTTGCTCCTAGAAAATTCAAACATCCTCCTACGGATACAAGCTAGGAACTTAGTGCCAACTTTCACTTGCATACTTTAATACTCAACCATCGTGGGTACATCCACATTGTCGTCTCAGAGCACGACTATATGCATGGATCTATGTATGGTTTTGTAGTTGATATATGTACGTTTTAATGATCCTTGGCATACGCATATACATCTATTTATATCCATACACATTATATATGTTTACTTACATGTTATATATATAAAATTACATATATATGCAAATATAATAATATAACACAAATATCATGATGCATAGCCTGAAGAAAATGAATGAAGAGGTCATCATGGTTCCTTAAAATCAACCAGTAGGATCCAAAGCAATTAATTTTAGTATAAGACCAAGATTCTTAGTTGACACTATAAGAGAAGAGGAAACCTACTAGACATATCTAATGCAACACCTCTCCCAAACCCGATGACCGGTTAAATAGTTATGGTTCCTGCTCATATGGCATTTCCGACCTTCACTGTGGGCTCACATCCCTTGATGTTGATGATACTCTTCCCCTATTCGCGGGATAGATATTCTCCTGTATCCGTTGAAAAAGAAGGATTAGATTCCATCATCATTGTAAAACAAGGTTACCCCAAGTTTCTGGGATGGGGACAGTAGGGGATGAGGGGATGAGTTTCTGGGACAACAATTTTTTTCCAATTTTGGGGATGGCTAGGGGACAGCAAACAGGATGGCTATATAAAAATATGGAAAATCAAAATATGTAGGGAAATTTAAAATATTCATATGAAAACATGGATAAAGCATGCACTTATATATTCTCGAACCTTAAAATATAAGAATTAGCAGAATTCCTATACCAAATTTGTGTATTTTGAGAGTCAAAGTCAAAGTGCCTCTGTATTTCAAAGTCGAAGTGCTTTAGGCATCCCCTGTCCCTGGGAACAGTTGAGCGGGTAACATAGTTGTAAAACTATAAAAACAAATCATTTATAGAAAAAAAGTTTACATTGATCATCCATAAAGAAATCCATCATAATTCTTTCCCAATATTCCACATCCATATATTTAAATCATCATAATCATAATTTATGAATTCAAATAATTGAAAATCACTTAACCGTCTAACATCACACTTCACATTAAATAGTTATTACAATTATTTAAAAAGTTCACAAGGAAAGGATGTAACATGTAGTAACTGAAACATTCCTGGTCTGTAAATGGAATGTTCTGGTTTTTGTGGGAGTTGCTGCCAGAAGATTTAAAACTTGGCAAAACCTAGCAACTTAAAAATACTTAAATTTCTTTACAAAACATAAATTCTGGGCAGATATAGTTACAAAATATACCAATTGAGTTTATATTAAATTTGAATACAAATAGAATCTAAAATTGCATCATCATGTGAATGCAACAACCAGCCAATAACTATTATCAATTTATGATAATATTCTATGAAAATCATCCTTCATGAGGCAAGTTACAAATTTCAAGAATTTACAGTTCTCTTCCTCGACTAGTGAAAAATTGAGTAGAGGCTCTAGTCCTAGCACTTGGTTGTGGCTCCTCACTCAGCCTAGAAGGTCATGCCTACTTCATTTTAGTGGTAGATGACAATGACTCCTTTGGTTCATGTTGGGTGTCATCCACAATGCTATCATTCCATCCAATATTTCCTACTTTGTTTTAGTTACACTCTTTATAGCTTGCATCTCAAAATTAACAATCTTGTCCTTTGTGAACAAGCAAATCTCATTTTGCACAATCTAGTCACTATGGAAATCAATATCATCCATGGCTATAAGCTCATGTGATTCATCCACCTTTCTTTGTGGAGCTGAAGTTTGTATTGCCTAAATGCTAGCTTATTGAGGCATTGCTGAGTCAATATATTGTGCTTCTTCATGTGAATGGCCTCAACCAAACTCTTGTTACACTCACATGCAAAAATTCTACAAAGTTGAGACAAAATTCTAAGGGATAGCCTTTAAATTTAGGGGTATTTCCACCCAAATTTTCTTACTATGAACTTGTAAACAAGATATTCAAAAGTTTATAAGTAATATTAATGATTGTAATTTGTAGCTTTAATGATATATGTAATTTGTAGCTTGCTTGTACTTCCACAACTTTGAAATAATGTGGTCCCTCACTTACTTTGGCTGTCATTGTCTCATTGCATGTTGAGAGGTCATCTATAACTTGTGAATCTATTGGTGAAGAAAAAATTTGGGTTAAGGTTGCACCTCACTACTTTAATGGGTTGGTGGAGTTGATTGTTCCACTTCCAATCAATGATCTCCCAAATATAATCAAATCTGTCTTTATTTCCCCTATAATAGTTTTCAATGGGGTTCTATACATGGCCTCATAAATGTATTTTGTTGAATTTTGCTCACCATTCATCATGTGCAAAACCCTCACAAAAGGCTTTGACACCTACAAGTATAAACAAACTAAAGTTACAAATATATAATTAAACTAAATAATTTTAAGAATTGAAAATAAAGGATTCAATTTGAAATTTAAATTGAAGTTTGAAGTTATTTTGACAATCTCAACAATTCTCTCTGCAAAGGCATCATCAAAAGTTGTCTTTGTTGTTCTCTCTCCAACCTTCTTTGAATAGACTGAGTCTAACCATGTTTGACTTACAAAAAATTAGTTCAATGGTGTCTACAGATACTTTGTAATGTTAGGAGGCTAGTTGCAAACTTTGTGACAATGTCACACAAGATCTTTTTCTTTGGTGTGATCTCATCAAAGCGAGCAGCCAAGGGTGATTATAAATATATTTTGTGATGTTCCTAGTGTATGACCTTTTCGTGAAAACCATCTCATCTTATGTATGACCTATTTATGGGTCTCGTGGTAACGTGGAAAGAAGATCTTTATGTGTGACCTATCCTTTGGGTCCGATGCTTGCGTGTTGAGCCTTAATGAATATTTCAAAATTATTTTTTAGTGCTCAAGCCGACATATGTGCTAGGACGATCTATTCTAGATTTCTATTGTTCTGTGGGTATATATATAGAACATCTTTTTGGATATGAGGGTGGTGTGTGTGTGAACTGAAAAAGGGATGTGAAGGATGATGAAGTAATGCGGCAAGGAATAAATAAGCAAGTGGAAAGCAAGCGACAGGAAGAGATATGCGACTACGATATGACACAGTAGACAGTATTGCAAAGCTTGTGTGAAGAGGTTGTTGGAGGTTGGCAGAAGATTCCTAACCGGATCGATTGCAGACAGTTCTTGTGCTCTTAATTGGAACTGACTTCATGCATATGTAGGTGCGGCTCCATCAGTTCATGTTTTGATAGTACGACTATTCGGTATTCAGTTATTTTTGTATTGGTTGTGATAGCTGGGCAATGAGCCTACTTGTAGTGAGCAACTTGATAGTGAGCCACCCTTTGTAAAAATCACCTTAACCGGTTTCACCTTAATCGGTGTTTCATAATTGAGAATTAACATTCTCCGTAGTTTTTCCCATCTTGGGTTTTCCACATAAAATCTGGTGTTCATTGTGTATGGTGTTATTATGTGCTTTCATGTTCATATTTGTTTTATTTATCTGATTGATTCAAGATTGCTTTGGATCAATTAAGATTAAGAAAATTGTTTTATGATAACTTATTCAACCCTCCCCCCCATCTCAGTTATCCAAGCTGTTCAACACCACCATATTCCTTGCAACAGAATTTGTGCTCTAGGTACAAAAAGATCTTGTGGTTAGGCTCTTGCTTGAAATAGATGAGGTGGATGTGCCTCATATATGTGGACCATGACTAGAGCCCATAATGTGTGCCATATGTACCTTTGTTTCTACTAGCAAGTGAGGATCAATGGTTGCTTGTGTTCTTGCCGTCACTAGTTTCTTTTCATCTAACAATGGAAAGATTTATTGCATTACTCATTTTGCCTCTTTTGTGGTTTTTTCATATTGCTTTGTGTCGGGCTAAGGAATGCATCCGATATGGTACTTAAGTGATTGATGCCTCCATTAATCTTCTTTGTGCAAAAGGTGCAAATCACACACTCTTGGATTGGTCCAAGTGGCATGTTTCCAAGAAACACCATATAGGGGGATGACTTCTACTTTTTGATGATGAGTTGGATGCCGTTTTATGCTATCCTACAATATGTTTGAATACAAAAAATGTTGTTTTAAAAAAAGTGATTTGAATGCTAAAATAAAATAAGATTCACATAAAAAGCATTTCGAATGTAGCATTGTAATTGAATAGCAATATCATTAAATAATTCATGTATGCTATCCTGCAACATATTTGAATACAAACAATGTTGTTTTCAAGAAAAGTGACCCGAACACTAAAAATAAAATAAAACTTACATAAAACTGCATTTCAAATGCCATTTTGTAGTTGAATAGCAATAGCATTAATTAATTTAGCTCTATTCACATTATACTTACATGACAAACCAAAAGCATAGGCGGAATTCAATTACATGGGTTTAAAATAGAAAAAGCATGATAAATTAAAAACCACTAAAATACTCATAAAAAATACAAATGATATTTCATGTCAAATAGACCTCATGGAAAAAGAAAGAGAGTCCAAACTTCAATTATAAGACATAAATAAACATTCAATGTTGTCAGTTAACCTCATATTCTCATTCTATCAATTTTTAGTCCTAGAGTACATGTTATAGAACTCATTTACAAAACAAAATTGGAGAATATGAAATTCAAATTTCTAAGGAAACCATGGCTAGATATGTAAAGCAGAAGTTGTTACCCCTAAGTTTGCAGCCATTTGATCCAAAAGAGCACAGTAAGGATCATGCAAATCCTCTTTAAGCTCCTCCTCAACCTACCTATGATCCATTCTAAATCAAGATCAATCTCATCTAGATCAATTGGCTGATATCTTCAACACTACTTGAGATCAGCAACGATACATGCTTAAGTTCCAAACCTACTTTTGTATGCTACAGAAATAAAAAAATTGTGGAAATCTCATAATTCAAAAGTTTCTAGCCTTGAGTTGACTTCAAAGTTCAAACAAGGACGAAATGTTGTGGTGGACTAAGACCAATACATTCATCTATTGTTCACTCATTCTATTGTATTATTTGGACTCCGGAGTGTATATGCTTAGATGCATTTCAAGAATTCTTTCAAATGGAAGAACTGTATGGCGGGGTTAGAATTTGCATTGCCATCCAATAAAGTGATTAAACCTCATGGCCAAAGAATTTCCACTATTGTGCTAACATTAGATTACTTGCAGAAACAAAATTTATTAATAAAGCCAAGTTATTTGTTTCCATTTAAAGCATAATAAATTAGATTGCAAATATCCAAGAAATTAATTGTTGGTGTTTGTCCTCCTCGATTCCATTGCACATGTGTGGAAGACAAATCCCATTGCTCGCTTGTGCAATGACAACTTTGCTATGGCTGCTTGTCTTTCCTCTGCATTTAAACAACCTTTCACTCACTTCTTCATCCGTCTTGAATGATGGACTATAATAGATAGAAGGATGCAAGTAGTCCACAACATGGATGTTACAATACATTTGGCAATTCTATCTAGCATTAATGATCTCTCAAACTGGCATTAATCTCCTCTTGTCATTTTTCTTGTTGGACGATAGTGCTACATTTGCCCTATCAATAGTGTCTAAAAATAATTCACAGGGGAGCTTTTCATATCAAACACAAGACGTGACCTGGTGATTCTATCTAACTAGAAAAATGTAATAATCCTACTAGGCAATATTGCTCACACCCTTGCAAAATCTCTGATTTTTAACTTACTGACATTTTTATCAAACATTTTGCATGTAATCAAATATGAGGTTCTGAATGCAAACACTGAGAGTTGCTGCTACTTCTGCCCTTAATTCTAAGGTAAATCCTAATCAAAAGGGTCTGGAGTTTGTTAATATTTATAGCCTGTCGGCTTTGATCAAACTGGACTGCAGAATTAATAATTATTTATTAATTATTACCCTAGACCTGGTCAAGTTGGCCCTCCTTAAGGATGTAATTAATAATTGTTTATTATTAATTTATACCCTAGATTTGGTCAGGTTGGCCCTCCTTAAGGATGTCAAATTCTCATATATATTGGAATTGATCTTGAGAGCAAGATGTATCAAAAACATAACATATGTCTTCCTCCTTCAAGAATCGAATGGCATGATTTATGATCGAATTGTGTTCATCATATGCGACTGTGCGAACTTCACCAGATTATTCAAGGGGCAGCGAATTAAAGCTTTGATGGAGAATGGAGTGCTCACTGTGATAGTGCCCAAGCACACTCATTCCGACCCTTTGCCTAAGTTGTATCTACTTGAGAATGCGAAGGTGGATGAGGCGATTGCCGTGTAGGAGCAGAGCAGATCGAATATAAATAAAAGTGCAGCAGATCATTTGGCTGTAGCTATTTTGTTTTACAGATCTATATTGTACAAGTCATTTACAGATTGGTGACAACTTGGAGAAGAACTAAAGAAGCCCTAGGTGGGCTAACTCGGGTCACATTAAAAGGGAGTCGAAGGATTAGTTTTGAAGTCTCCCAAGTCTGATTTCAGAGATACTATCTAGGTACTATCTCTCATTTGTGATCATTCTTATGTCCTATGATTAGTTGTTGAAAGACCTCTATAAATTGATATATTCCTTGTTGAATATCTGAAATATACTAACATGGTATCAGAGCTACGGTAGAGAAAAGATCCATTTCAGATTTAGGAATTCAATCTAATGGCATCTAGGGTTTGGTCTAAAATTGAAATAAGGGTTTTTTTAATTTTCAGTTAGTTGCTTTTTGATCTAGAAGGAGTAGATCATCTTGAGATTAAGTTCATAGCATGTATGATTCAGAGGGAGTATATTGGATACATCCTTTACATAGTATTGCACATACCTTCATCTTTTACATACTGGTTCTATGAATTTGTATGAATGGTACATGTATGAGTGTTACAACAAATTGTCATAGCTGAAATGTCTTAGCTGATTAAACTTGTAGCAGCAAATCTGGCATTGTGAAATGCATACTCTGCCCAGGCATAGGTTATACTTTAGACCATTATAAAGGGTCATGCACAGCTGATATAGCCTTGTATGTGTTGACTTTATGTTGCTGTGACTACATATTGGCATTTCTGTATATTAGCTGAAGTCTCATGTTGCATTGAAACATTCTTGAGAGAACTACATAGAATTCATGTTTCAAGTGCAAATTGGCTTGGTTAGTTCTAGATGGAATCTAAGCTTAAGGGGGAGTTTATTATGGGCTCACTTACACCTAGTATAAACCTCTCCCTTCTACATGAGTAGGAACATTCCCCATTGGCATAGCTTATGATTGTATGTGTGAAACATTCATAGCTGATTGGAATGTCTGTTTAGCTTGGATGATTATGTATGAGGAACATACCTTACTCTATGTCTAAAGCTGTTATGAGATCATTCACAGCTAATTGTTAGCATAACTGGTCTTACTTTGACATATAGATGCATTCATTAGTGGATGAATAATTGATGACTATCAGCTCATACTGTGTATATTACAGCTGGAGCATATTTTTTGTTATGGATGTATGTTATGTACATGAGTAAATACATCTCTTGGTTATGTTAGCATAGGAACATGCTGCCATTGATTTGTATATCTTCTTTACTCTCTGTTACAGTTGACTTACTGTTTTCCTTATGCATAGGTGCATGAATGTTGGAACATTCTTACTTTGGCATAGGCATATCTTTTGAGAGAACTTTATTACATCTGGTTAGATGTTGGTTATCTTTAGGTGATTTTTCTTATGCACAAATGCTGGATAAATTATGCTGGTTGTATGGGGCATACATCTTTTGTGAAGCATACTTTAATATTATGTGTGAATGGGTCATACTCTCTTTCGTTTACTGATTATGGCTAATGACTTATAATCATATTGGCTAATCTTATTTTTGTAGGTTTCATTTGATGTTCTTCGAGTCCAAGAGACTCGTGGATCAGGGGTCCACAATTGCATGGATCAGGGATCCATTGCTAAGTAATGGGTGAGACATCGTTGGATGTCAAAAGACCATTGCACCTAGTAATGGGTGAGACATCGTTGGATGTCAAAAGACCAACATCGTTGGATGTCAAAAGACCATTACACCCAGTAATCGGTGAGACATCATGGATCTGGTGTCAAAAGTCCATTACCACCAATAATCGGTGAGACATCATGGATTTGGTGTCAAAAGTCCATTACTATCAGTAATTGGTGAGACATCATTGAATGTCAAAAGTCCATTACTCCCAACAATCGGTGAGACATCATGGATTTGATGTCAAAAGACCACTGCTCCGAGCACTTGGTGAATATCATGAACTTGATATTCATGAGACCAATGCTCTGGGTATCATGGAGTTGATATCATTTGAGTCTTGGAGACTCATGGATCAGGGATCCACAATTGAGTATTTGGTAACATCATGGACTTGATGATACCATGAATATCATAGAGTTGATATTCTAAATTCTTGAGTCATGGGACTCGTGGATCTGAGAAATCCACATCTAGATAGTAAAACATCATGTACTTGATGTTGGTATGTTGTCATGGATTTGACATCTCTTGAGTCTTGGAGACTCGTGGATTTAGTTATCCACAAATTGGATGGTATACATCATGGGCTTGATGTTTCTATATATTGAAGAATTTGGCAATCCAATGTTATCATGAATATCATGGACTTGATATTCTTGTGGATCTAATCAATCCACTCATTCGGAGGATAACGGTTTTGAGCCAAATTTTTATATAGACTTGGACTTATGGTAGATAGGATCTACCTTCATAGACTTGGAATCTATGATATCTCTGGATAGGGTATCCGAGATGATTATGTTTTTGTTCTCACTATCAAGGGTGATAGTTAAGGGTGTGTCCTGGTATAGATGGGATCTATGGTTTGATCTTACCCTCTAGTCTAAGGGGGAGTGTTAAAATTTATAGCCTGTCAGCTTTGATCAAACTGGATTGCAGAATTAATAATTGTTTATTAATTATTACCCTAGACTTGGTCAGGTCGGCCCTCCTTAAGGATTTAATTAATAATTGTTTATTATTAATTTATACCCTAGATTTGGTCAGGTTGGCCCTCCTTAAGGATGTCAAATTCTCATATATATTGGAATCGATCTTGAGAGCAAGATGTATCAAAAACATAACATATGTCTTCCTCCTTCAAGAATCGAATGGCATGATTTATGATCGAATTGTGTTCATCATATGCGACTGTGCGAACTTCTCATATATATTGGAATCGATCTTGAGAGCAAGATGTATCAAAAACATAACATATGTCTTCCTCCTTCAAGAATCGAATGGCATGATTTATGATCGAATTGTGTTCATCATATGCAACTGTGCGAACTTCACCAGATTATTCAAGGGGCAGCGAATTAAAGCTTCGATGGAGAATGGAGTGCTCACTGTGATAGTGCCCAAGCACACTCATTCCGACCCTCTGCCTAAGTTGTATCTACTTGAGAATGCGAAGGTGGATGAGGCGATTGCTGTGTAGGAGCAGAGCAGATCGAATACAAGGAGCAGCAGATCATTTGGCAGTAGCTATTTTGTTTTACAGATCTATATTGTACAAGTCAATTACAGATTGGTGACAACTTGGAGAAGAACTAAAGAAGCCCTAGGTGGGCTAACTCGGGTCACATTAAAAGGGAGTCGAAGGATTAGCTTTGAAGTCTCCCAAGTCTGATTTCAGAGATACTATCCAGGTACTATCTCTCATTTGTGATCATTCTTATGTCCTATGATTAGTTGTAGAAAGACCTCTATAAATTGATATATTCCTTGTTGAATATCTGAAATATACTAACAGAGTTAATGTATGACACATCTTTAAACACTCTGTATGGGTGGCTTACTTTAATTCTAAATGTTTCAGTATTGCCTTTCTATCCATATCTTCCCTATTTTGTGTTTTTTTCCCGAAGTCCTCAGGAAAGACTACATTTCCACAATTCCTCAGCTTCTTTTCCAGTCTTTATCAACGGTGTTGATTACTTTGCTATTAGAATTTTTTTTCTAGTAATTTCTTTTGAAATTCTTAGTCAAATATTTGAGATTTTGCTCCAAGTGCCTCTCTTTGCAGATTCTAAAAGCTTGTGGTGAAGGTTTTAAGAGAACCTGCTTTCTGTGCTGTTTGCTGATGCAAAGCTGCAAGAAGCTAAAGATCTGCATGTTTCCCCTTCTTTCATACCCATTGAACCATACACCGTTTAAGTGAGGACATCAAGAAAAAGAAAACTACAATTATTTAGATCCAAGCATAGTATGACAAACAAAAAATCTGTCAAAAAAAGAAATTGTACTAATAAAGACTGAAGGGATTAAGAATTATTGTGAGACATGAGTATGGATGAGGATAATCCATATTACTAGCTGTAGAGTTCTACTGCTGTCAACTGTAAGAGAGAAAAAACATTTCCTATTGTAGCTATTGATCTACATCTCTTAGCTTTTCAAGGATGGACTCTGCACTTGACTTATATTTTAGGTGTATATACAATAATTGCTAAACCGTCATGTAAGCATATTTATACAATGTAGAAACTGAAACCTTATAAGTTATGCATGTGTACATTAAAAGTTTAATGTATTTTTTAAGTGTATATGACGTTATTTTTTTTCCAGTTTTAATAACAACTGTTGCTTTGCCAGCATCGTGGTGAAAGGCGTGGACTTGGAGGAATATTTTTTGATGATCTTAATGATCAGGGTCAAGAATTTTTATTTGCATTTACAAAAGGTGAGTTCAGTACTTTTTGCCTTTTTGCATTAGCATCTTGAGAAGAGAGCAAATTTTTGACAGATTCATGCAGTTTCGTGCATCATGAGTTTAATCTAACTCATGAAATCTCAAAATTTTATAAAGTCATTTTTAACCATAAAGTCACATATGTTCTATATGGGAGAGCTTATATAATATGTGCATTTGGTTTATCCAAGGGCTTTTGGGTTTTCCAAAGCTTTTGGAAGCTGTAAAATCCTTGGTGGCTGACTGTATATGCTCATATGCGCAGACCTTTAGACAGGAATATGAATTAAAAACCAGAATCTCTATGGGGAAGACTATAAAGGACAAATACAGGAGTACTGTTTTAATCTTTCGTTATGTGGTAATTCAAGTTAAGCAACCGTTGGATTTAGTGGAAAATGTTTCCTACACTATACAAAGCTATGAATGTAGACCCTTCTTTCCGATTTACAGAATTTCCCATCTTTAATTATTAGGAGTTCTCTTTTATGCTTGTGTGTGTGTGTATAAAGTATTAAATACACTCAGATATATGCATGTATATGTATAGATATGTACGTACAGGTACAGACACATTTATATGTTACTTTGAGTATTTATTTCCAATATATGATAATAACAGTAAAAAATTTGCTTTCAACTTTTGCAGAGTGTATGAACTCTGTAATTCCAGCATACATACCAATAATAGAAAAGCGTATGCATATGCCGTTCACAGAAAAGCAGAAGTCATGGCAACAGCTGAGAAGAGGTCGTTATGTTGAGTTCAACCTGGTAAGTTTTGTCTTTGAAAGCTTTCCTCCTTAAAAGTTTCATTTGGAACTGAGTTGGCACTTACAACAATCATAGACAAACATCCGAATTGCTCATCAATATGATCAAACACCTATTGACTTTGAAGTAGAAGTTAATTCGTTTCTTTGACCAGGTTTATGATAGGGGCACCACATTTGGACTTAAGACAGGAGGGCGCATAGAAAGTATCTTGATGTCTTTACCCTTGACTGCACGGTGGGAGTATGACCATGTATGCTTTTAACTCTTCGATCTATTGTTGTCATGTGTATCTTATTGTTTCTTCAATGAAATTACACGGTTTTTTCAACTTAGTTTACCCTAGATATCCTTGATCATGAATTGTAATTTCTTGCAGCGACCTGAAGAGAATAGTGATGAATGGAAATTACTGGATGCGTGCACTAATCCAAAGGAGTGGCTGTAAATATTATTTCTCTCATTTTTAGAGACTAGGATAGAATAGATAATTTGTTTTTACCAACTAGGGGCAGATTATTGACATGGGCAAAGGCCAGTTTTGTGCCTAGGTTTATGGGGTGTATAGGGTATCACAGATAGAGAACTTTAGCCATTTGGAAGATGCTGCTTCTTTCTCTAAGATATCCTGCCCTTCATTTGAGTTTTTATCCCCGTGTCATTGTTAATAGTTATCAATTCCAAATGAAAAGTTGTATTGTATACTGAAGAAGTAAATTGTGTTATATGTCAAATCCGGAATAATGTTTCTACCATCTACTGAAGAAGCATACAGTAATTTCGTTGTTTATCAAATTCTGAATAAAGTGTTGTACTTGTACCGTATACTGAGGAAGTAAAGAAGTAGTCACATTTACTGAAGTGGCAACAATGATTTATAATATTAGGACACTGGCTTTTCCAGTTAATAATTACTGTATTGATGCCTTCTCTATTTATTACTAGATATTACACACATTTTCGTGGGACTTGAAGCACGTACGATTAAAAGAGGGCTAGATAGAGTAAGAGCTAGTTGTGCCAGGTAATTATTGTATGTGCAAATTGAATCAGGGGATCCTTATTAATGAAATAATGGCCCATGTATGAAAAGTCAACTCAGTAGAACATTGCTAATAAAATTCCATGGTCATTTAAAACATGATACCTGAATTTGTGAAATGAACCAATAAGCAAAGAATGAAACCTCTCAAACAAAATATCTTGAAGATCTAAAATATAAAAAATTGATTGATAATAAGCCATCCAATTTTTTTAAAATATCCGCACTAGTATTTGTTGCATGGAACAATCGAAGCTGTTCCCACGTGAGCTTCACCTAATTGGTAGACAGATCAATGACTAAGAACCAGATATATCGTACAATTTTGCATAAATAAAAACTCGTATTTCAACTAGTGCTACCCTACCTATAGAAGTCCTGTATTCTTCCTCCAAAAACAAAAAGTTGTCTCCACCTTACTTAATCTAAGCAATATTTGGACTGTGTCTTCTCCTTGCTTTGGTAGTTTCACATAAAGGAATGGTGTTATGTGCCTCATTCCTTAAATTTGCTCCTATGATCACATCAAGTACATGCACTCAACACATTGATTACATTTATGTGCTATGCAAGTCTTTCTTCTTGCCGACCTTTGTTACCTTGATTTTCAGTTGTAGTCTATTGATGCATATAATTAGGAATATCCAGCTTCTTGGAGTAGAGCCGGAGAAAGTGGTATAGTTAGAGCGAAACAAGTTGTGGCTCGGAGAATTTCAGTAATCAATCCATTTAATCTATTTTGCTAAAAAAAAATAACTATGAGAGAAAGGTAACTACAAATCTCTCAATCAAAACATTAGTTTATGTAAGTAAGCAAATGAGCAAACTAAGGACTGGAAGTTCTTCAGATTATATCCAAGCTGTTATGGGTAGATTAGGATGTTTTAGATGCTATTAATGAGATGTATAAACCAAAGAAATAGTGATTCGAAATGTTGATGCTAAAAATACCCACAATCTAATCCAGAAATGCACACACATTTGAAATGGATTGTGGAAATCTGATATTATTAAAAAGAAATAGTCATCAAAACAGTTTTAGCAATGAGAAAGCAAGAAAAACGCTTTGCAAAATGCTATCAAAAAGTTATTAGAATCTCAAGACACAAAAGTAAAATTATCAATTGTAAAGGTGAAAATTTCGTTGAGATATGATAAGAATGGATTAATAATCTTGGGCAAATGAAAGATTTTTGATTGAAAGTAGTTTTGAGAACAACTTATGACAAGAAAAACAATTGTTAGCAGGAATATAGTTTTTGTAAGAATGACACTTTTGACAAAATAAAATAAAACAATAGTTTTGGCGTCAAATTGAGAAAACAAATTTTGATATTTCCATGATTGTTAAGTGTCCAACTTGTACTCTAGATGAGTTAAACATAACAAAAATGGCAAGTTGTGCTAGTAAATCAATATTTCTAATGAATGTATGATTAGAAGTATTGCCATGACGTCATGAAAGAATCTTTGTCAAGCCTTTTATAGGTGTTAAAATCACAAACAATGCAATGTTTGATTGGAAGGAATTTGAGGTGTAAGCTGAAAGGTGAGATTAACCTTAATCATCAATATGCAATTTTGACAAATAAACAAGTTGTTAAAATTGGAACGAAATCAAGAAATACAAGAATTTGTTGTAATGTTGAAAAATTGCAAAGATTGAAAAGTTGTTAAGAGATATAGAAAGTGATAAAATATCCTTTAAACTATAGCTAAACCAACTAAGTTCAATTCAAATATAATCTATGTAATTCCTAGTTCTTCAATAATGATCCACAATCTAACTAAATTGAAACTACACTCCTGACAAGCAACATGCTTCAAGCTAAGAGTGGAGACATATTAATTCCTTCTAGTTGATTCATACAAACATAACTTGCTATAATTACTTCTGAAGACCTTGAGAAGTAATTGGATATTGATGAAGGTGAGTAAAATTTAGATAAAAATGATGGAAAGGGCAATTGGCTTTCATTGCAAGTGGGTTGTCAATGGTTGAATTGTGTTTCCTCCAACTTTTTTGATATTCACAAGCTATTTGATGGTGTGTTTATAGGTGGGGGATGCGTTATGATAAGGTGAGATACTGAATGAGGTAAAATATGTCATCAAGAGAGGAGAAGGAAAGGATACGAGCTGATTTGGCACTTAAATTCTCCATTTGAATGATTTAATTAAATTTCTTTTTCTAATACTTTACAATTGTGTTATCGCTATGGTAGTCATGGTGAAGTGGTTCATAAGCACCAAGATTTTTTCTTAACCATTGCTTAAATTTTTTATTTTAGTAGTTTTCCCCATATCAAATAAATATAAGTGAAAAGGACCTCGAAAGAGAGGAAAGACAAAGTTTATGAAGCACATTAGAGAGGGTACATGAAGTTTGGATGAAAGGATTTTTCTTGGATGTTGGATTTGGTTGCCACTTTTTTGTGCCATTTAAAACTTATGAGGTTCTCAATCTTCATCAAACTCAATTATGTTAGCTCATGCTTTTGGAGTACTTAATATATGCTCCTGAAAACAAGTATGTTGCAATGTTTGCAAGCATTGTTCTCTGAAATCAATACAAGAGCTTGATCTTTTGGTCAACTTTCTCCTCCATCCTCATTGTCTTCTGTAGACTAAACACATGATTTAATCACAATTTGTTCATCCTCTAGATGATCATCAAATTTATTCATAAATATTACTAATCGATCTTCCACATATATTTCATTATCCCTGTTGTATTTTAGGATCTTGACTGTGATCCCTTCAGGTGCTAGATTGGGGTAATTAGGGATTCCAACTAAGTTTAATTATCTATAATTGTCAATTCCTAAGTGTGGTCTTCAAGGTTGGTAAATGTCTTGACAAAGGTCATTTCTAAGAGGTGGGTGTCTATTATTTTAAGGGCGAGGCTCTTAGTATACTAGTTTAGGTTGGTAAAAATCTTAGTTAGAAACCTATTGATGAAAATATCGGCCTTATTGGTAGGAATATTGGGTTCTTAATTTGTTTAAATACTATAATTAGTGTTCAATATGATCCATGGTTTTCTTATGATCTTCCATATCTTGTTGTATAGACTCAATTTAAGACATGGTTCAAGGTGTGAACATTGTATAGAACTTTGGGTCCCTAGTGCAGTTCATATACAATGGAACATATGCCTTTAAGCAATGGAGTTCCTTAAATATTTCAAACAAGGTTAATTTAGGAAAATATTGACATCTAT
Organism: Chamaecyparis obtusa; assembly: GCA_027943335.1. Lineage (NCBI taxonomy): Eukaryota > Viridiplantae > Streptophyta > Pinopsida > Cupressales > Cupressaceae > Chamaecyparis > Chamaecyparis obtusa. The sequence continues at coordinate 142,182 of BSBK01004256.1, forward strand.
CTAAATATTTTGTGTTCTATCTTTATTTATTTTTTATTGTAGTTAAACTATCAAAATTATAAGAACATGATTGCAAAAAAAAAAAAGGTCTCTAAGTTACCTAAAAGTGCTAATATCACTTTATGATTATGATTAATGGTCGAATTATCCTTTACTTTCCAAATACGTGGTGACCTTTTTATGAAATAATTTTGGTTTTCTATTTTAGGAGTGGACATTATGTTGGTATCCTTATTGATTACATGACTTCTATTACCTATATTCAAGTTTTGATTAGGTTATCTCTCTATGTAAGGACTTAACATGATAAAATCACCACTCTTCACTAAAAAGATAAATTACTAATACTAACTTTGCAGTCTGTGAGTGTTTCATGACCTACTAGGGGTATCTGGTTCTGTTCCTCTTGGTGGTGCTGGAGTGCCTAAGGGGACATTATCGTATGCGGGTATGGTTTCAATCGGGGCCTTAACCACTCGCTCTGGTGGGGTTGGGATTGGTGGTGATTTGGGTTTTGCTAAGGGACCTCTCCCTATCTCGAACCCTATCCGGATCTACTTGGATGAGGAAGTGGTGGAAGATATTGAGTGTGCATCCTCTGACTTTTCTTCTCGTGTTGTGATTTGTCGCTTCTTGGGTTTGTGGCCGAGCCTTGCTAATTTGCACTGGTGGATCTCTTCTCATTGGGAACCTATTATTTCTGGTACTGTTCATATTTTCCCTATGGCTAGGGGTTTTTTTATTGCTAAATTTGATAATGTTGAAGATAGAAAGTTGCTTATGTGCAATCACTCTTTCTCTTGGGATAATCGTTATATGCTAGTTATGAAACCTTGGTTTCCTGATTTTTCTCCCTCGTCCAGAATCTTTAACAAGATTCTGATTTGAGTGAGGCTCCCCTATCTCCCCCTTCATTTTTGGGTTGACTCCCTATTTGAAGCGGTGGGAGAGGCTCTTGGAGACTTTCTGATGGTGGATGAAGAGTCATATGATATTATGCACTTGACTTATGCACGTTTACCGGTAGAGATGGATATCTCTAAGGGGTTACTAGAAAAGATTAAGTTAGAGTACTCAAAGACTTCCTGGATTCAAACTCTGGACTATGAAGAGCTTCCTTTCAGATGCAAGAAGTGTCTTAAAACAGATCACTTGGCGGCCCAATGCAAATTACAGAGGACTACGACCAAAATGTCTGCTTCTTAGTGGAAGGGTGCTTCTTTTGATCATTATACAATAGTTAATAAAAATATTGATCTTACTGAGAATGTTGGTCATGAGGATGTTCCTCCTGCAGGAACTGTTCCTTTGGGATTTACTATCACCACTACTGGTAGTTCTGAGGTTTTTCAGTCTACTGGTATTTCTTCTATTGGTACTATTTCTGCTGTGTCTAATAGTATTTTTCCCAGTAAATCTACTGCTGCTGGGATTCTTCTTGTTAGTTCTGGTCTTGCTGGGTCCACTAAACAATCTACTAGTGCTTTTGTTGGCACTGTTCCTACTGGATTTAATGCTCCTAGTAATTCTTCTACTGTTGGTGTTCCTCCTATTGGTTATGGACTTGCTGGGTCTACTGACACTTCTGCTGGTAGCTATGGTGCTGGTCAGTCTGTAGGGGTCTTTTCTACTGGTTTCCTTCCAGCTAGTTCTACTTCGGCTAGTCTTTCTATTGCTGCGGAGAAATATGGATTTGGTATTTCTCCCTTGTGTATGGAGGCAAGTTCCTTTGTTGGTTCTGTCCAGACTTCTTCTTTTGCTTCTCTCTTGAGACCTTCCTCTCAAGATTGGCAGTAGAAGGCTTCTTTGGTAGAGGAGGGGTGGACCCCAGTTATTGGTAAACATCATAAAAAGTCCTCTCTACAATTTGATATGACTCTCTGCTCCCAGAAGAAGGGAGGTAACATAAAATCTTAGTTTTTTGTGAGGGGTTTGGAGTGTTCGGGCTTTTGTTTTGGCTGGATTGTTGTATTTATGGAACTCTTATAGTTTTATCTTAAGTTCCAATTTTGTATAGGGTTTTGGGGTCCCTTCAAAACCTATTGTTACCTTACTCAAAATCATCAGAAGGGTGCTTAAGAAAAATCTTAGATTTGGTTTTTTCTTTAGTTTGGGTTTGCATGAAGATTGTTTCATGCATTGTTTCATCCAGGTTGTGGGTTCCTGTGGTAAAACCCTCACGTTGGTCTTGCTCTATTTAGTTTAGAGGGAATGTTTGAATATCTTTTGTGACCATTTTGTACAGGGTTTCAGGGTCCCTTCAAAACCTGTATTTACGTCAATCAAAAACTTTGTAGGATACACAAGATACTAAAAAATAATATAGAGAACCTATTGGCATTTGATGGTCATATGTGTTTTGGTCACATGAGTGCATTGTGGTGTTGTCATTATTGGCAACATATTTTGTTTATGTCAAGAAAACCGATTTTCTGATGGTACAGAAGGATCAAATTGAAGAATGCCTAAGTGTTCAGTCAACTGATGATAGTGTAGAAAGCAAGCAGCAATGAATTATTTCTGGAGCAGATGATCGAGTTAAGGTGCACACTCATAGTGTTAACATCTACAAAGGTATATCTATCTATTCCTACTATCGCATCAATTATCTTGGAGTATTCTAAAATTTATTGTAGATTGGAGTGAAACTGGCAGTTAGAACAGTGAACTGGCGGACACAGTTGGCTAGATGGTGTTGTGGTTAAATGTTTATGTCAGGCCGACATGTTTTTGACTTTTAATGTTTTAGGTCGACACCAAGGATGTTTAATTTTTATCTTGGCACACTCGCTCATAATGATAAGTTGAATTTGAGGGCTGACTTGTTAAACATTTTAGGGTTCTAGCACCAACCTAGAACACGTTTATAAATGGTTAAGAAATTAAAAGTTATAGAGAGTTGTAATGATATGTGATGATTTTTGGAGATATTACAAAGACAGTAAAGTATTTAGAGCAACGTAATTGATCTAAAATTCATTGGATCTATCATGCATTGAGTGCAAATATCAGGTCATTCTTTACTTGTAGATTCTAACAGATTGGAAAAAGAAATCCTTTGATAGGGTCACTCTTAACAAGGTAAAAAAAATCCTAATAGATATGAAGTGAAAATCCTCTAACAAGGTAGCTCTTTAGCTAGATTTTTTAAATCCCTTAGCAAGGTAGCCTTTAACATGACTATTGTAGTTCATAATCAAACTATAAGTACTCTTAACCAGGTACATACCTCATAAAGGTTGTTGTAATTGCTCCTAATAGGGTTGACTTCCAAGTGCACTAGTGAATTATTGTGGGAATCATCCCCACACATGGTTTTTTTTCCCTCTAACAAGGGTTTCCATAGAAAAAAACTTGGTGTTATGTGTTCAAATGTGTGAGTGTTTTATATGTTGTATTATTACTTAATATTCACATTTGTATGTTGGTTAATTGGAAAGACAATCAGTAAAAGTTTCAGATTTGTGGTTGCACTGATTCACTCCCCCTCTCAGTGCCTTATAATACTAACATTTGGTATTAGAGTCTTGTTCCCTTGAAGAATCCTAAAAACTTGGGTATATCCTTAAAGGAAAACATGGAGGGTTTGAGATACAAACCACAACTTGATGAAGATGAAATGGTGATCAATGAATTGAAAGATCAGTTGAAGCATTCATTGGCCAAGCGAAGAGATCTTGTTGAACAAATCAATGAGACTCAAGACTACATTGATCGATTGTCTGAACAAAGGGGATTTGAGGAATCTGAAGCAGCCAATGCAGCCTTGTCTCAAGAGAATGAACAACTGCATAAGGAAAATAAAAATATGAAGAGGGAGTTAGAAGCATTAGCTATCAAGATGGGTCAAGAGATGGAAGAAAGGAATACTGTTGAAGATGCTCTAAAAGATAAAGATTAGGCCTTGAAGGATAAGGAACATGAAAATTTCAAGTCAGAACAAGGGTAGGTGGCTTGCATGCACATCTTCATGAGACTAAAGAAGAAATGGAAGATATGAGAGGAGAATTCAACAATCTAATGATGAGCAATGATAATTTGGAAAGAGAGAATGAGTAACTGAAGAATGCTAATGAAATGATAAAGAGTTCTGAGAAACTTGATGAACATATGAGAAGCCAAAGAAGAAGAAAGGATACAACTGGTCTAGGATATACCGATCAGACTACCTTTGAGATTGGTGAATCTTCTGGAACTAAGGATGAAAAGCCATCAGAAGAAAAGTCTCCACCAAAGGTAAATCCAAGGAGTCCTGGTAAGAAACCCTACAAGCCTGTATGTTTCAATTGTCATAAAGTGGGTCACACTGCTAATGTTTGTAGAAGCAGGTTGGATAATAGGCCTAACTATTTTGATGGGTATTGCTATAATTGCAATAAGTACAAACATATTGCATATGATTGTAGATTCAAATCTAACAGTAGATCTAGTAGCTTTGATGGATATTGTTATGCATGCAACAAATATGGACATAAAGTTGATGAATCTAGGTCAAGAGTGAATAATTCAAGGCCACCTGTGAAATGAGAAAGCCCTTACCAAAGGGAAAGACAATTCAATGTCACATGCTCAATTTGTGGGAATTATGGACATATGGCTATGAACTACAAAATGAGGATAAACAAAGGTAATGCTGGACTATGGAGGTCAAATGGTATGACATGTTTTCACTGTCACAAGATTGGTCATCTATCAAGGAATTGTAGAATGAGAAACCAACCGATAAACTGGTCAACAAATCAAAAGGGAAAATAAAATGTTGATGTGGAAGAGACCAGAAAAGAAATGAGAAAGATTTGGAAAAAGAAGAATGACAAAAAGACATCAGAGGGGTCCACATCACCATCGGGTGTGGATAGTTCTTCATTAAACTAAGTCATCTTTGACTTAGGGGGAGCAAGAATTGCAAAACCCATTTTTGAAACCCCATTGCAGGTCTACACTAAGATCTATCAACATATATAGATGCAATGAGGTATGTTAAATTTATTTGAGAAAGTTTTGATCAATCACATAGGGTTTTGTCAATCGGTAATAAGCTTGTATATCAACTGGTGAAAAGGGTAATGTTCAACCGATTAGTGAATTTATTGCTCACATGTGAAGGTAGATAAAAGATTATTTTTTATTTCATTTTTACCTTGCACATTGTGAATCTTGTTGCGAAGTGAAAGAAGAATTTTTTGGGCCATTTGTAAAGATCTTAGCGACATAAAGAAGTTGAGTGTGGTGATCTAAAAGAGAAAATCAATCATAGGTTGTAGTGATTGTCGTGTTTCTTGGCAAAAACCTTAGTTGCAAATAGTTTGAGGTATTTATCAATTATAGGTTTGAGCAATTGAAATTTAATATGGCTACTCCTAAGTTGATCAATATAACTAAGAGACCATGACCAAAACTCAAATGACATCCATTCAAGTCGATGGGAAATGATTGAGCGGGTGCCCTAACTAGTGTACCCTATGGATTTCTACATGTGGAAGATATAAGAGATTATATTCACTACAAGCTAGAAGATCTTGGTAAATGAGCTATCTATGATCAATACAAGAAGTTGTGTGATGAGAATTTGATATTGAAGGATGAACAAAAATGTATTTTTGATAAAAGTTTTCATCATGCTGTTAACTATCCCGATGAATTTGAAGATGATCAAATTAGATATGTTCTCAACAAGATAGATGATCAGTTCATATGGTTGGACAAACTGCTTAAGATAACCAATGAAGCAATCCATGTTGTAACTAGTCTATCTGCAACTGCTAATGTAGCTTTTCTTCATACTATTTCCAAGGAAGAGGTGATTAAATTGATAAAGTCTAAATGGGATGGGTATGTGATGACTGCAAATGATATCAAAGATGAAGAAGTTAAATATGCATCAATGGTGATTGGATATAAGGTATATTACTCCAGTCAGGTGAAAAGTATACCTAGTGGTGCCACTCATACTGGCCACATGATGATCAAGGAAAATAAGGATTATGATCTAGCTGAAGCACTAAGGGAGTAGTTAATGCTAAATCTTGAGAAGATCAAGAAGGATAAGAGGCCAAAATTTAAATATGGTCTGTTGATTGTATGCTTATTCTTCTATTTTTAGAATATTTTTTCTGGTATCAGTAGTATAGCATGGACAATAGGTACTCCAGTGTGTATTTAGATAAATAACATGATCATAATCTTGAGTAGTGAATTTAGGAGCAAGATATGGGGATATTTCAAAGATTTTCAAAAAAAGGATGCATGAGAGAGAAATAATACCTTTAGAAATTGTCAAAAAATACAATGATACCATTTTCTTTATGGTTGATACCGATTCATGCTTGATGATGACAATTGATCCTAGGACCTCATGGGTAATGCCTATGGGATATTAAGTGTAAGGAGAGATCTTGACATTATACGCAAAAAACTTGTTATCTCAACCATTAGATCCCAAGACTCCAACGTTTGGGACTTATAAAGAAAAATCCTTGCAAGTACACATTGACTTGATGGAACTAGTCAATGAGAAGAAAATTAGAAAGGAAGTTGAATAATTCTTTGAACAAAGAGGCTTTACTAAGGAACAAATTAAGAAATTCAGAGCCAATAACATTGTAGAAAAAGCAAGTATTTTTGGTACGATAGCAGAAGAAGTTGATTTGGAAGTAGTAGGTGAAACCGACAGTGCTCCAAATAATAGAGAAACAAGAAGTGGTACAATGAAGAAGGAGAAATAAGTTAAAACAGTAGATTTGGTGAAAAATTATGCAAAGAAATCATCCAAGGCTGCCAAGCCTTTTGCACCAATAAGAGAACCAGTCAAACCACAAGCTTCCACAGGAAAAAGAAAGAAGGATAAAGAAAAAAGAGATAAAGGTGTAGTTGATGAAGAAAGTGAAGAGAATAAATTAGAGGAGCAGAGAGAGCTCAATTACAAAGGAAAAAAGTCTAAGGTGGTAGGTTCCCCTACTTCAAAATCAGTAGGTCATGATCTCAGTAAATTCATGAGTGTTGATGACACAATTCAAGAAGTAAAAAAATGGGGACTATTTGCTATAGTGAACAAATATTTTGATAAGATCAATAAAGATGATCAGGATTTGATTAAAGATGTTATATATAGCATGAATAATTTAGAAAAATGGTGATGGAACTGTAAGGTCAAGTTAGTTCAAGTTCCAAATTTGTTATATAACAACTTAGAAGCCCGATGGCATACTACAATTATACATGATAAATAATTGATAGAGTATGTGTTAATGGAATTACACCTAGAGATGTCACAAGAAGTGAAAAAGTCACTTGCTTCCACAAGACATCTATTCAAGAGAAAGAAGAGTCTCACTAGGTTTGTATGTGGTGAATCTCTTGCTGTACAGGATGAGACCAAAGAAATTTTGATGAAACACTTTGGTATGATCAAGGATGCAGAGATGGAAAAAACTGTTGAACAAGTTGAGGATCCAATGAGACTCAAACTAGATGAAGATCAATTGGTGTTTATTCAAACCAATGAAGGATGAAAGAATGATGGTGTTAGTGTCACACTTGACAATGAATTTTTCAATGTTACATAGGATAATATGGATAACACATGAGACATTTCAACACAATAAACATAGGTTAAACCAATATACATACTTGATCAACTAGACATTCAAGAGGAACAAAAAGAGGATGTAACAGTAAACCTGGTTACTAGTCAAGCTTTTCCTGATGATGCACAAGGAAATGTTACTACAAATGTACCAGAACAAGAAAACATACAGGAAAAGGAGGCTACAAATGATACTGTGCAAGCTAAACAGGAGGAAGTAATTACTAAGATAGAACAAGAAAAGATTGCATCTTCCTCATTGTCCAAGATAAGAATTGATGATGATGGCTTACCAGTAAAGGGTCAAGTAGATCTAAGCTCAATGAGACTGAAGGAAATGATGAATTTTGCAATGGAAATTAAGTTCAAATCCAAAAAGGAGAAGATGAAGCAAGAAGGACAAGTCATATTAAAGGCTAGAGATTTATTTTCTGAACTAGTACCAAAGGTTGAATCTGACAAGAAGGATAGTCCTATTGAGAAGAGATTAAGAATCTTGAAGATGCAGCAATTGAGAGAACAAAAAAGGATTATGAAAAGAAAAGATATGAGAAATTATCAAAATCTATTGCTCAAGCTAGAAACACTATTAAACTAGACGTGAACTAGATTAAGGAAGCATTGCATGAATAAGGTAAGACACTAAAAACTATTTGTGACTTTTCTTATTTTATGCAAGATATTGAAAAGGAGGGTGAAGTTTAACTGGAACTAAATGCCTTGTCACAAATTTTTGATCCCCTTTATATGTATGCTACAAATTTTGTAATTGAGGTAGGAAAGTTTCATCAGAAGTTGAAGATCTATAGAGATGAATAGAACAAGAGAATTGGTAATCTAATGGAGCTTCAAAGCATTATGTTACCTGAGATGGACATTCTATAATAGAGTTTGAAGGAGGCTGAGATAGCCTTGACACCCCGTCCACTGAACACAGTTGAAGGATTAGAGGAATCAACATGTTTTCTTCATGGACATAGACTCATAATGGATAACTTACACAACTCATGGGCCAATGATTGGTAAATGTTGAAGGTTAACTTCCATGAATTTTTTAGTAGATTGTAAATTGTACTATGCTACTCTTGATCAATAAAATGTTTGTTTTTGCATATCTTTTACCTTTGTCATTATTGTCAAAGGGGGACTAGTAGTAGTTAGAAAAAATCAAACTGTTATGTATAGCATAAAGAGTGAATAATAATAAATCAAGGGGGAGTTATCACTTATCAATTCCTCTAAGTGTTTCCATCAATGCCAAAGGGGGAGATTATTGGCATTTGATGAAGGTCATATATGTTTTGGTCACATGAGTGTATTGAGGTGTTGTCATTGCTAGCAACATGTTTTGTTTATGTCAAGAAAATAGATTTTCCAATGGTACTGAAGGATCATATTGAAGAATTACGAAGTGTTCAATCAATCGATGATAGTGCAAGAAACAAGAAACAATGAATTATTTCTAGAGTAGATAATTGAGTTAAGGTGCACGATCATAGAATTAACATCTACAAAGGTAGATCCATCTATTCCTACAATTGCATTAGTTGTCTTGGAGTATTATAAAATTTATTGAATATTGAAGTGAAAATGACAGTTAGAACAATGAATCTGTTCAGGTTTAGAATTGTTACCCTAACTCAGGCATTAAGGCTACACAACAATTCTATTCTGAAAATGGAAACCTCTCCTAGTTATGGGTAGACTATGAATGAAGAGGAATCTCTGGATTCTAGGCTGGTTCCTATTAAATATGGAATAACACTTCCTGATCTATAACTTGTTGGGAAAAGGGGAAAAGAATAATTCTAACTGAAACTAGATTAGGGTGATACACCAAGAATTGCTTTCAAACTTTGCAGAAAAGATAAAACTTCAATCCTAATTCATTAATGAAGATCTCAACACTCTGAATCTCTGCTCAACATATAGGTTATCAAAACTTACTATCAGGGTTAGACCACAAATAGCTCGATTAGCCAATAGACATACATTTCTCATACAAGGCCCTTAAGCAATTGATTATCTTGAGAAGGAACAAAAATCCACTCACTTCCTTTGGATAGTAAATAATCTAGCACTTGTAAGAAAAGATAAAAACAGGATCCAATATCGAAACAACTTCACAAATATGAATCAAAGTCTTTAGTTCATTCCCTCCAAAATCTGACAAAAATGATTACAAAAATGGCCTTCAAAGCACTTAGGAACAATGTGTTCACTATATGCCCTCTCTCCAAAATCTGCAACCCCTAATTGATCATCAAAAAATCATTTTTTTATCCCGCCCTAGCTTCCAATCCGAAAATACAAGCCTTTCAAAATGCTCAATCTTAGCGAAAAAATGTGCCAAAGATTTGCCCATGTTTATTCCCCCCTAAATGCCTAAAATTTTGGCTCATAATAAGGATTTAACAAAAATCCTTTTACAATAATATTTGCCAAAATTCTAAAAATTTAACATTAGATAAAAACTTAATATTAAACAAATAACCTATCCTCAAAACGCTAAGTGAAAACAAGTGCTAAGTAGGGAATTAACAAACTCAACCCACTTGCATAAGTTTCGAAAGATAAGGAATGAGGTGGCATTTTGTAAATTTCAAAACACTACAGGAAAAGACATCTGCAATGAAGGCATTCAATGCATCTTGCTGGCGGACTCCAAAGACTTATGCTCATCTTGTTTTTTTGAGACTTGTGTTAATCTCGTTCTTCAAAGAGAAATTTTAGGGAAAAACTAGGAACCCTAATAGAAGGAATGAAGCCCAGCTATTTGTAGATGAAGTTCTCTGTCTATCTTGCTCTTCTCTGTCAAACTCAAGCTCACTGCTACTCCAAGTAGATTATCATTTGCTTGTTTATTTTCTCGACAGAATGGTCAAGACTGGTAAGTTTTTCATGTCTATTTTAAAACTCGAGTTCATTCTCATGCATAAACTCTTAACTATATCTTGAGACTAACAGTTCATCTCAGTTCCTCTTTGGTGACAGTGAATGATTATACCCAGCTTCATAAGTCACGACTTGACTTCTTCTTTTGGTGGCTTTTCCTATTTTATTTTAAAACTGTGAGTATACAAATCATTTTGAAATAATGGGATAATCGTGACTGGTATATGTCTTTTGTTATCAACAAATAAGAACTCGGCTTTGAATGTAACCCTCCATTCGTGAGTCAAGCCGTGAGCTCTATGTTGATTCTATGGTGACAATCTCATAACTGGTGCTTTGTTTCTATCTGTATCCCCAATACTCGAACTGTGGCTTGAATCTTGCACATTATCTTGACTCGCTGTTCATATTGGGTGACTGAAATTTTCATTGATTTCCTTTTTATCTATAAGCCGCGAGCACATGCTATGATCTAGGGCCTATGTTGTTTCACTTCTTTGTGTCTTGGTGTGCTTATAGCTTGAAACTTGACTTACCAGCAGTTACAACTTTTGGGATTGGTAACCATGAGCCTTACATCATGACTAACTAACAGTCATAGCTTTTGAGACTATTAATTGCTTCTATTTTGTATACAAAGCCGTAATTGTTGCAGATCTTGGGTTTATTGGATTTTAACAATAAAAACAAATGCTTTACCATTTGATAACTGACAACCCAGTATATAACTTGCAGGTTTTTATTTGAAGTTGACTATTGTCTTTTGTTTCATGTGCCAAAATATAAAGCTCGATTTTACTTCTTAGTTGATAATGAACTCGGTTTGAAAGAGAATGAACTCCCTGACATTAAGTATTGAAAATTGATTATTTTTAAAGATTTGTGCTTGTCTTGATCTTGCTCGAGCCTTTGATTGGTAGACATTTCACATTCTCTGCTGAAACATGAAGCTTATTTGATCATTCTATTCACATACTTCCCACTTGCATGGGCATTTGATCTCTATTAACAGTGACTTTATTAAATTTAGTCTCTTTCTCAAGCATGTGACTATGACAACATAACATGAAACCCAAAAACCTTGACAGTGAATTTTGAACATAAGCAAATAATTACTCTTTTATGATTAGCTTCATAAAAACACTTTGTATAAAATAGAGAGTAACTAGAAATTGATTTAAAAGATTTCTACAGTTTGTACATAAACTGTGATTATAGCATTCAAACTGTTTCATTCTGCTGATCTAAAATGAATTTGTGTAATCAACAGCAGTAAACTTAATGAACTGGTGGACTTGTTCTTGAAACAAAATCATATACTATGAGCTCAACAATGACAGACAGTTGCTCCAAGAAACCATGAAACACCTCTAATGACTTACTAAAGTTGCAAGGTTATGACTAAAAAATGTTAAAAGATATATTCAATTATAAAAAAAACTATAACATCTTTAAGTCATAACCTTCACAAACCTTAGAAGGTGATTATGACTGAGAGATGCTCAAGAATAATCATTATTCATTCCATAGCAGATAAGTAGCTTTCTCCTTTATGATATTCCTTTGTTAGCTGTATATACTCTACTCCAGTTTATGCATATTTTACTTCTGTTCAGCTTGCATCCTGTTGGATTTTTTAACTCAAAATTTCAACTTTTAGCATTATAGCTCTTGTAGCATTTTCCACTGCATACAATTCTCATTGATGTTGAATCTGCACTTAGTATGATTTGTACAACAAGATGAAAATGTTTGTTCACTATTAATGAAGTTCGAGCACGGGCTCATGACACTAAAAAACACTAGAATGTTAATTAATGAGGTTCGAACACGGGTTCGTGATACTCAATAAATACAAATTGTAAACATTTTATAATTTTATGGCTCAATCTTGAAGCACTCTTTCTGTATTCAACAACAATAATGTTATAGCTTGAAAATGTACTTTTGAAATAGTAAGGACATATTATACCAGTATTTATGCAGCACCATTTGTATCTTGAACTTGAAAGTTGGCAATCATTGGCACTTCCTGTAGCACTCTTATCATGGGAACCTAGCTTGATCTGCATCTTTGACAATGACTGAATGTGAAAACCAGTCAACTATTTTCTACAAAATAATCTGTTAAGCTCTCAAATAACATCATTATGAAATACATTATCTGAAAAAGGTTTCTCAGTTTGAAACATACTAAGTCCCTTTAATTTAGACACCTGGTTAATAAAAAGGACAACATACACCACAATGATCATTAGTAGTAAAAGGTTTCATGTCAGAAACAAGTCCCTTTAACACTACCTTGCAGTGAGTGTCAGTGTACATTTCCTTATCACATTTAATTTTCCAGATTGATATGCAGTATTGAAAACTTGATTGATACAGTATGTTATTTGTTTCTCATGTATTGCTTAGATCCAACAGGATCTAACCATATTTTTCTCTTTCATGCAAATATGAAACCCTAAAGACCTAGATGCAGATGGAGACTTGGACTACAAAGACCTAAATGCAGAGACCTAGCAGACAACTAGCTGACACAAACCAATACAAAGGCAATGCATGGGACCCCTATTCCATACTTCAATCCTTCTTTCAATTCTATAATATACTCTACTTATTGATAAAATATGAAACAAGAAAGGACATTTGTATATCACATTCAATTTGAATGCACAATGTAATGATTATTTATGAATTTTGGAATCTTTGGAATAATAATCAGTACTTAGAGTACAATAATGACATCTAGAATGAATGCAATAATGACATGTAAACTAACAAAACCTACAAGGTAGTTGTAAGTAAACAAACAAATGCAACCTTTTCCTACTTATGCTTATTGTATTGTATGCTGTATTTTGAGTAACAATTTTGGTGACTTCTGTTGGATGTCTGCTTGCTAGACATGACCTGTAGACTTATCATAGGGCAACATAATTTAGGAAAATTGAACCATGAATACAACTTTTATTGAAATGAAAATGCACCTAAACTAGACTCAATGCAACCTAAGGACCTAGTGCTTTGACGACACTTATTGAACTTGAAAAACTGGACTAACCTAACCCTCAAAGAAAAGCTTGAGGTGCATTCCATTAACTGGAATCTGAAATTCTTCCCCTTTAGTTGTGGACAACTGAAAAGCATTGTTCTCGTTATAGGTTGTTATGACAAAAGGGCCTGACCAAAAATTATCAAATTTATCATGTTACCTTGGCCTGCTCTTTAGCACATCCCACTTGAGTACTAAATCTCCTTCCTTGAATTCTTTGAACTTAGCTTTTCTATCAAAAGATCTCTTAATCTGTGCTTGCTTAAGTTCCATTGTTTCCAATGCCTTTCTCCTTTCTTCTTGAAGCTGTAGTAAATCAACATACCTTAGTTTAAGGGGGTCTTCTTCTTCAAATAGTAACATCTGATTAGCTAGCTGTATGGTTGGAAATTCAGTGGAAATTGGCAATCTGGCCTCTTTACCATAAACCAGGACATAAGGGGAATTCCCAATTACTTGTTTAGGTGTAATCCTATCCAGCCATAGGGTTGCCTTCAACTTAGAATGCCAATCTCTCTTGTTTTCCTGCAGAGTCTTTTTGATAATTCTAATTAGATTTTTATTTGTAGATTCTGCAAGACCATTACCCTAAGGATAATAGTTTGAAGAAGTATTTAAATAAACCCCATTCTTTACAGCCCATTTTGTAATAGCTAAACCAATGAAAGCCATAGCCTTATTAGAGATAATTGATTGAGGAACTCCAAACCTGGTTGCAATATCTTCATAAAACTTTAACACAACAGGTCCAGTAGCCTCTTTTAGCGCAATAACTTCAGTCCATCTCGTAAAATAATCAGTAGCAGTCAAAATACATTTATGACTTGCACTAGAATTAGGATTAATAGGACCAATAAAGTTCATTCCCCACTTAGCAAATGGATGATCAACCATAATTGGTTTTAATGGCAGGGCTTCCAGCCTTTGTTTACCTGCAAAAATTGCACATTTCTAACATTTTCTGGCCCAAACATGAGCATCCTTAAATAAATCAGGCCAATAGTAGCCTCCCCTTAGTATTTTCTAGGCTATAGTTTTAGGACTAAAATGTCCTCCACAAGATCCATCATGAAATTCAGATAAAATTCTATCATGATCTAGTGAATCAATACATTTAAGAAACATTCTAGAATAGTCCTTTCTATATAGTACACCATCAATAAGAACATAGGGAATAGATTGTAACCTGTAGTACCTCCTCTTTGCCTTATCAAGATGGTTTGGACATTGTCCAGTTTGCAAGAATTTTGTCATATCTGATAACCAAGTTGTAGGATTTTTGAGCAATACAACATCACCTTGTAAATTTTTAGATTCTTCAGAAACTTCAGCCTGTTCTTCTTATTCTACCATTTGAGCACAAAGGCCTTTGCCTCTAATTAGCTTAGTCACATGAATCTATACATCATACTCCATAACCCTTGTTATCCAACCAACCCTCTTTTCATTAACATCCTTGTTCAACAAAAAATCTTTGATACTAGGATGAGCTACCATTAAGTGCACTTTATTTCTAGCAATTAAATGCTTAAACTTCTTCAAAGCTTTAATAATAGCTAATACATGCTTTTCAAAAAAATTGTACCTTTTCTCATAGTCATCCATACCTTTGCTAAAAAAAGCAACTGGCTCTTGTTGTTTTTCATCACTCTTTTGAACCAGCATTGCTGAAATGGTGTCAGAACCACCATAAGCATATAGAATAAAATCTTTAGTAAAATCTGGATTAACAAGAGTAGGGGTTGAAGACAAAGCCTATTTTATTAACTCAAAATTATTTTTCCCTTCATCAGTCCAACTGAAAGGAACATCTTTCTTAAGCATAGTAGTTAGTGGTTTTAACAGGTTTGCAATACCAGGGATAAACCTTCTTACAAAATTAATTCTTCCAATAAAACTCTGCAATCCTTTCTTATGTTTAGGTAATGAAAGCTCAAGAATTGCATGAATTATCTCGGGATCTATTGTTGTTCCTTCCTTAGACACCTGATATCCTAGGAGTTTTCCCTCATGAGCTGCAAATACAGATTTCTTAGGATTTAAAGAAATCTCAAATTCTCTACATCTTTGTAAAATCTGTCTCAAATGATCAATGTGCTAGTTTGCAACCTTGCTGTAAATTGTCACATCATCTAGGTACACTAGAACAAACTTATACATTAAGTTCTTGAAAGCCATGTCTATTACTTTCTAAAAAGTGGCTCCAACATTTGATAGCCCAAATGACATTCTTCTGTAAGCCATGGTACCCCATTTGGTTGTAAAGGCTATTTTAAATTGATCAGATTCCTTGACTAAAATATGGTTGTAACCAAAAAATCCATCTAGGAGTGAGAATCTCTTAGAACTTGAAACATACTGTAAAATCTGTTCCATGGAAGGAAGAGGGTGTCTATCTTTCAGAGATGCCCTATTAAGGTCTCTAAAGTCTACACAAAGCCTTATCTCTCCATTCTTCTTCCTTACTAGAACTAAATTAGAAACCCAAGATGTGTGCTTAATAGGAAAAATAATACCACCATCTAGAAGTTTTCTCAGCTCTTTTAACATTAAAGGTTCTAATTTGGGGTTTATAGGCCTTTGCCTTTGTTTAATTGGCTTAGAATTTGGTTGCAATTCTATAGTATGTTGGGTTAATTGGGGATCAAAACCCTTTAGATCATAATAGTCCCATGAAAAAACATCACCATATTCTCTAAAAAGATCAATAAACAGTTCTTTCTCTTCAGGAGAATTTATTTTACCAACCTTCAATGCTTGTCTCTAAAAATTTCCACTTCTTCATAATGATCTTCTTGAATCAGCAAGCTGGTTTTACCCTTTCTAAATTGATCATCAAAATTGAAAGCTGATTCCAAGCTGACTAAACCCTTTAGAAGCTTGTTGGTTTTCAGCTGAATAATCTGGTCTTCCATTTACTGAATGTCTTTGTTACCTCTAGAAGCTGAGAAACCATCTGTTTCTGTCAAAAAACTTAAGATATGTTCATCAGTATTGAAAACTTGCCAATAACTATCATTATCTGGAATGGATGGCCTAACAATTACCTTAATATGTGACTGGTATGAAATCAGTCCTTTATTTTCCATTATTGCAATATGAGCACCAATACCAGCTAGCCTATCAGCATGCAGATTGTCCCTTCTAGGAATCAAAATTAGGTTGAAAGCATCAAATTCATCTAGAATGCCAGAAACTCTAGATTTATACATCTTAAGCAAATCATTTTTAAGAGTATTGATGCCTCTCACCTGCTTAACAATAAGCTCACTGTCTCCAAATTCTCTCAAACACTTAATACCTCTCAATCTTGCCCACTCTAATCTCTGAATCAAATTCTCATATTCAGCCACATTGTTAGAACAAGGAAAGGACAACTTGAATGTAGCATAAAATTTATCACCATCAGGTGACCCTTGCACCCACTCCATCCTTATTCCTTGACCCATCAAAATACAAATCCCAAAGCTGGTTAGACACATCAGATTAAGATTCTAGATCTTTAATCAAATTAGGCACTACTGGATCAGACTCTAAAATCATGTAATTTCAAAAACCAGCATCAAACATATCATCGTTCTATTCATTCCTAGTAGCCCATTCATCTAGAACAATGTCTGGATATGCTTCAGTTTGGGTATTATAAGCTGAATAATCAGGTATTTCATCTTGATCCATGATCACACAACTCCCATTAATAGGATTTGAATTATAAGGATCTATATGATTTTTGGCCAATGATTCTAATTTTATGGTTACCTTAGTACCATATCTAGTTCTGAAGTCAAATGTGACCAATCTGATAAAAAAAAGCCATCTATTTTGGCTATGAAATCTCTAGACAGACACAACAAAATATGTTGGTAAATCAATAACATATATGTCCTGTGGAACTGAAAAATTTGGGCAGGAATGCAGGGTCAAACTTGCATTTTTAATGACTCCTAAAGTCTTGACAAAAGTTTCATCAAGCTGGACTACACCCTTCTCAAGAGGCTCATATTTTAAGTTCAGCAAATCCGCTACTTTCTCAGGCATGAAAGTGCTGGTTGCACCACTATCAACCATACAATTATGAACTAATTTGTTTCCAATAATCAAAGAGACATAAAAAGGAGGAGGATTTTCATTTGCACATTTCTTACCTTCCCTCTCTGATGTCTTTTGTACATTTGACAGTTTCTTATCAGTAGTTACTACTATTTTTTCAATATTTGCAGCCTTAACTTCTAGTACTGCTGATTGCTGAACTTTAGCAGGATTTTTCTCTTCTTTTGGTGGCTTTTCCTAAACCTTAGGAGGCTCAGAATTAATCACACTTGCTGACTGCTATACTATTTTTTGTGAATTAGCTGCCAGCTTGGACAACTCTTCCTTCAAAATCTTAATCTATCCTGGAATAGATAGAGTTTCCCATGCAGACAAAGTAACATTTGTTTTCTTCATTGTATCAACAATATTGAATAGAATAGTAAATTGTAGCTTATGTGATGATCTAGGAGAACTCTGATCATCGTTCCTTTGAGTTTGATCTTTATTAGTGGAAACTGATGGATTCTTCAAAATAGAAACTGGTGGAGAAGAAACATTACTAGTAGATTGATCTGATTCAAGAGCTCTCTTTTTCGCTCTTGTATTTGCTGCAATTGATGAATCTTCATTAAGTCCACAAAATTCTTCCTCTTGCCAGTTTAAGATCCGGTATCTGTAGTACTTTGGTCTGGTTGATTTTGGACCTCCTCAACAGACACATTCTGTTATGAATCCATGGAATTTTGTACCATAAGAGCTTGATTAAGAATTCCATTAGAACATATAGACTGATCATGTGGATCATTGCATGGAAAACACCAGTCAATAGAAATGTTATTATGAGTAGGAACAATATCTCTAATGACATTAAGGGGTGCTGGATTGTACTGTCTATTTGGTCTCATATTCCAATTTTGCCTGTTTGCATTAGTATTTCCTTGAAATTGTTGCCTATTGGCCTAAAAATTAGGCTGATTAGGATACTAGAAAGAAGAACCAGCAAACTAATTTTGAATAGCAGGGTTTACCTGAGCTTGATTCCTCTTAAGGGCCACTAAATCATTACCAAAAGATTGCAGCAAACTTTCAATTTTTTGCTAACTGTCCTTTATAGTCTGTAATTCATTCAAGGGAGCTATAGGAGCTATTTATGAGGGTTTATAAGATGGGACAATAGATAATGGTGGAACCACCAATGGTATATTAGTCTGTATATTAGGAAAGAAAGGCATAGGAGACCTAGGAGCTATCTTTCCTGCTTGGATAAGATTGTTCTCTTCCCTAATAGCAGTATCAAAAGCTTGAGGTAAAGTATTACCCCCCATAGATTGGATCATAACAGAGATATTGCTATTTAAACTCTTCAAATAATATAAAAATTCATATTCAGCTGAAGGTCTTATCGTAACAGGGATTTGATTCCAAGTCTTCTAAAAATGAAGATTAAAGGTACTCATCTCCTCTTGTGGGGCTCTCTTGATTGTAGTTAATTGTTCCACAAGGGACAAGTTATCAGATTTGTCCTCAAAAAATTTAGATAGCCTTTCACCCAAGACATCCCAAGTAGCAATAGAGTCCACCGGGAGAGTTCTGAACCAGTCAAGGGCTTTACCCTTGAGTGATGCAGCCAACAGCTTCAAAGCCACATCTTCTTCTGTAACATGATGAACATTGCAAAGAGTTGCAACATTTCTAATGTGTTCAATAGCTATTACTGGTCCTTCTCTAGTAAATGATGGCAAGCCTTTAAGAGTAGCTAATGGAACATTATTATGATTTGCAATCCTCAAAGGAATGCCTTGATTGAATGTAACAAACGGTAGATTCCTAGCCATTGCTTGATGTCAAGGAACTTGCTGTTGAATAGCCGGTGTCACAAAAGGTTGAGCAGGCTGAACTACCTTCCTTTGATAAGTCTTTAAATTCTGGGGAGTTGCTGCAGTACCACTTGTAGAAGCTCCAAGAATAGAATTATGTATAAATAAATTTTCAGCACTTGGAAATTCTGATCCAGTATGATTAGGAAAACTTAGATCTTCAGGAAGACTGATTTCTTCGATAATAACCTCAAGTTCTTCTGAATTTGCAGCTTGATTTTAAAAAATGGGATTATCAAATGATGAGAAATCTGAATTCAAAGAAGTACCTCTTGGATCATGTGGCATTCTTCCACCTCTGGATGATCTTCCTACCCTTCTGCTTGATTGTAATTCCTGATACACAAAACTATCCTTGTTTGATCTAGTAGGAGTTCTACTCATTAAAATCCACACTAAGAGTTGCAACTGAAATTTAAAACAACCATAAGTCTAACAACTCAAAACTGAGAAGTAGTTCATTGTCCCACCGGGCGTGCCAAAAACTATTCAGGTTTAGAATTGTTACCCTAACTTAGGCATTAAAGCTACACAACAATTCTATTCTAACAATGGAAACCTCTCCTAGTTGTGGGTAGACTATGAATGAAGAGGAATCTCTGGATTCTAGGTCGGTTCCTATTAAATATGGAATAACACTTCCTGATCTATAACTTGTTGGGAAAAGGGGAAAAGAATAATTCTAATTGAAACTAGATTAGGGTGATACACCAAGAATTGCTTTCAAACTTTGCAGAAAAGATAAAACTTCAATCCTAATTCATAAATGAAGATCTCAACACTCTGAATCTCTGCTCAACATATAGGTTATCAAAACTTACTATCAGGGTTAGACCACAAATAGCTCAATTAGCCAATAGACATACATTTCTCATACAAGGCCCTTAAGAAATTGATTATCTTGAGAAGGAACATAAATCTACTCACTTCCTTTGGATAGTAAATAATCTAGCACTTGTAAGAAAAGATGAAAACATGATCCAATATTGAAACAACTTCACAAATATGAATCAAAGTCTCTGGTTCATTCCCTCCAAAATCTGACAAAAATGATTACAAAAATGGCCTTCAAAGCACTTAGGAATAATGTGTTCACTATATGCCCTCTCTCCAAAATCTGCAACCCCTAATTGATCATCAAAAAATCAATCTTTTATCCTACCCTAGCTTCCAATCCGAAAATACAAGCCTTTCAAAATGCCCAATCTTAGCCAAAAAATGTGCCAAAGATTTTCCCATGTTCATTCCCCCCTAAATGCCTAAAATTTTGGCTCATAATAAGGATTTAACAAAAATTCTTTTACAATAATATTTGCCAATATTCTAAAAATTTAACATTAGATAAAAACCTAATATTAAACAAATAACCTATCCTCAAAATGCTAAGTGAAAACAAGTGCTAAGTAGGGAATTAACAAACTAAACCCACTTGCACAAGTTTTGAAAGATAAGGAATGAGGTGGCATTTTGCAAATTTCAAAACATTGTAGGAAAAGACATCTGCAATGACGACATTCAATGCATCTTGCTGGCAGACTCCAAAGACTTATGCTCATTTTGTTTTTTCGAGACTTGTGTTAATCTCATTCTTCAAAGAGAAAATTTAGGGAAAAACTAGGAACCCTAACAGAAGGAATGAAGCCCAGCTATCTGTAGATGAAGTTCTCTGTCTATCTTGCTCTTCTCTTTCAAACTCAAGCTCACTGCTACTCCAAGTAGACTATCATTTGCTTGTTTATTTTCTCGGCAAAATGGTCAAGACTGGTAAGTTTTTCATGTCTATTTTAAAACTTGAGTTCATTCTCATGCATAAACTCTTAACTGTAAACAAATTGTAAACATTTTATAATTTTATGGCTCAATCTTGAAGCACTCTTTCTGTATTCAACAACAATAATGTTATAGCTTGAAAATGTACTTTTGGAACAACAAGTACATATTATACCAGTATTTATGCAGCACCATTTGTATCTTGAACTTGAAAGTTGGCAATCATTGGCACTTCCTGTAGCACTCTTATCATGGGAACCCAGCTTGATTTGCATCTTTGACAATGACTGAATGTGAAAACCAGTCAACTATTTTCTACAAAATAATCTATTAAGCTCTCAAATAACATCATTATGAAATACATTATCTGAAAATTTTTTCTCAGTTTGGAACATGCTAAGTCCCTTTAATTCAGACACCTGGTTAATAAAAAGGACAACATACACCATAATGATCATTAGTAGTAAAAGGTTTCATGTGAGAAACAAGTCCCTTTAACACTACCTTGCAGTGAGTGTCAGTGTACATTTCCTTATCACATTTAATTTTCCAGATTGATATGCAATATTGAAAACTTGATTGCTACAGTATGTTATTTGTTTCTCATGTATTGCTTAGATCCAACAGGATCTAACCATATTTTTCTCTTTCATGCAGATATGAAACCCTAAAGACCTAGATGCAGATGGAGACTCGGACTACGAAGACCTAAATGCAGAGACCTAGCAGACAACCAGTTGACACAAACCAATACAAAGGCAATGCATGGGACCCCTATTCCATACTTCAATCCTTCTTTCAATTCTGCAATATACTCTACTTATTGATAAAATATGAAACAAGAAAGGGCATTTGTATATCACATTCAATTTGAATGCACAATGTAATGATTATTTATGAATTTTGGAATCTTTGGAATAATAATCAGTACTTAGAGTGTAATAATGACATCTAGAATGAATGCAATAATGACATGTAAACTAACAAAACCTACAAGGTAGTGTTAATTAGACAAACAAATTCAACCTTTTCCTACTTTTTCTTATTGTATTGTATGCTGTATTTTTTAGTAACAGAATTGATGGACACGATTGGTTAGATCAGTGTTGCGGTTAAATTTTTATGCCATGCCAACATGTTTTTGGGTTTTAATGTTTTAGGATGACATCAAGGATGTTTAATTTTGATCTTGGCGTGCCCACTCATAATGATAAGTTGGATTTGAGGGCTGACTTGTAAAATGTTTTAGGGTTCTAGCACTGACCTAGAACAAGTATATAAATGGTTAATAAATTAATGTTGTAGAGAGTTGCAATGTTGTTGTGATGATTGTTGGAGATAGTACATAGACAATAAAGTATTTGGAGCAGCGTAACTGATATGGAATTCATTGGATCTATCATGCATTGAGTGCAAATATCAAGTCATTCTTTACTTGTTGATTCTAACAGATTGGAAAGAGAAATTATTTAACAGGGTCACTCCTAATAGGGTGAGTAGGATCCTAACATATCTGAAGTGAAAATCCTCTAACAAGGTTTCTCTTTAGCTAGAGTTTTTAAATCCCTTAGCTGGGTAGTCTTTAACATGATTGTTGTAGTTCATAACATGACTATAAGTACTCTTAACCGGGTACATACCTCAGAAAGGTTATTGCAATTACTCCTAATAGGGATGATTCCCAAGTACACTAGTGAAATATTGTGGGCATCATCCCAAAACGTGGTTCCCCCCCTCTAAAAAGGGTTTCCATGGAAAAAATCTTGGTGTAATGTGTTCAAATGTGTGAATATTTTTATATGTTGTATTATTACTTAATATTCACATTTTCATGTTGGTTAATTAGAAAGATAATCAGTAAAAGTTTCATATTTTTGGTTGCACTCATTCACCCCCCCTCTTAGTACCTTATAATACTAACATGACCTTATTCACAAACTTGAGCGTAAAACCAATTCCTAATGAAACCTTGATAAACCTTCACAAGATTTTTTTTCCATTTCCAAATGATAACAAAAAGTACACTTTAATAAATACATTCAAGGGATGTCTTTTTCTCACAAACATTTATCACTTGAAGTGCAATATTGCAAAATAATTGACACAAATTAAAATAAAGCGTAATTTAAAACATATATATATATATATATATATATATATATATATATATATATATATATATATATATATATATATATATATATATATATATATATATATATATATATATATATATATATATATATATATATATATATATATATATATATATATATATATATATATATATATATATATATATATATTTCAATTAAAACACATGATTCTTATATCCTTAAACCCATTCTAATTTAACACATGGTTCTCATTAATTTTTGTCTACTTGTAGAAGTAGGTAATAATATTCATGATGTGACTTGTTTGATTTAATATTACAACAAAAGTTAAGGGTAGACAATTTTCAAACTCCTAACTATATGGAAATAATATACTAGCAATCACATAAAAAAATTCAGTATATTTTTTACATACATTTGTGTACCGCATAAATTCAACTATGCATCCACTTACAAAAATCCAAACATATCTGAAACAAAACCTCTAACTCCATTACTATTAGGCCCATGTTTGTGTGTGTGTGAGAGAGAGAGCCTCAAATGTTAAAAAGTGGATCCCTTCCTAAATTAGTTAGTATAGAACATAAAAAACATAAGAGTAGATGTTTGTTAATAAATGAAGATATTAGATATGGTTTTTGTATAAAAGAGAAAAAAACATGAACATTTTTTTTCTATTTTAAAAATCTTTTTCTATATTTTATTTTAATAAATCAGTAATTTGCAAAATGCTAACATAACTATGGCTTTTTTTAATTTTTATTTTAAGTTTTTATATTTGATTAAGGTAAATACAGGTTTTGAATGGGCCTTGAAACCATATACATTCAATTTTTAAAGGGAAATGTAACCCTATACAATTACAGAGAAAGATAGGAAATATAAGCACATACCATAATGAGATAGCTAGGGGACAAAGACATAGGCTTTACAAAGCCCCCCTAGCACAAATTACTAGAAGAACTACCAGCAGCCCCAAACCAGCATAACAAAAAAAGCCAAAAGAAGAATAAATACTAAGGCTCTAGCTTCTCAAAACCTTAAGAGTGAAGCCAAAGCTTTACAACAACAAGAAATATCTAGGGTTTTTAGGCTCCCCAAACCAATAATATGAGTTTTGACAAGGATCCCATGACTAGAATAACCAACCAGACCCTTGCCCACAGCCATTGGATCACATCTGATACCCAAGATCATAAGGTCTTTGAAAAGGGAAGAACCTTCACCCAACCGGATCCTATCGTTCATTAAGTAGTAATAAGGAAGAGGAGGCCATTTGCACCCATGAGAACACTCCATCCAGAAGACACATTCCATCTCCATAGGAAGTGTGACATCCACCTTAAGAGGAGTCAAAGGTGAAGGGAACATGAACAAACAAAGTCTCCACCACCAAAAAACCACTAGAACAAACCCGACCTTAATAGGGGTATACTCCACCTCAATAGGAATATAGCACAAAAGATACCAGCCCAAAAAAGATTCCCCCAACAAGGGCAAGATCAATCCATTCTCCCAGTAAGAAGGAACTTGCAGATTCAGGGGAGAAATAAACATGAGGGTCACAAATGCAACAAATGAGAAATAGGTAAAGCCAGCCCAAGCAGAGTCCAACCCAGCAACATCAACCGCAAAAAATGGATCCTTACAACATCGTTGACCCTCGAGCTACCTAATATGTTTTGCAGCACTTCCACAAAATGTTTTCTCATCCCTCACAAATTTGCACCCTACACCATTAGAGAGGTAGGGCATCAATACATTATCTCAATAAGAATAAGCTTCTAAAGTTAGGGGAGAAGAAAAGACAAGGGTCATAGACCCAGAAACAAAGAAAGGGGAAAAGCCATCCCAAATAGAGTCCAACCCAACAACATGAACCACAACAAATAGATCCTTATAGCATCGTGGACCCTCAATCAACCTAAAATGCTTTGCAAAACTTCCACAAAAGGAATTCCCATCCCTCACAAATCTACACCCAACCCCAAAAGACATGCCGCTCAAGTATAGGGATCCATCAAAAGCTAGGGAAGCCAAACTATCAACCCCCCAAATAAGAAGAGGAGCCACCAAGGAAACCCTAAGGTCCTAGTACCCCTCAACAATCATAACAAAAGAATGCGCAAAAGACAATGATCCCCCATACATGCAACCCCTACCAATTGTGATGCAATCCTCTTTCTCTATATCACCACTCTCATCCTCAGCATCATCATCCTCTTGTGATGCCCTAGCTCCCGCTCCCGCTCCTGCTCCGCCTTTCGCCATATTAAAAAATATAGGAGTTTAAGTTTTTGTTTTTTTCCTATTCTATTATATTTTCATGAAGTTCCTAATGTAATGAATTTCACATACAACTCAATTTTAGATTTATCTAATTTTTGTTTTCTATAGACATAACATTATTGTTTTAATTAATTGATGAATTTAATTTAATTTTTATTCTTTCTATCCTTGCTATTATTTAACATCTTCATGTATAGCCTTTGAAAAAGATGAATCACTCCTCCACGCACATGAGAAGCTACCTACAAACTCTACATTTTCTCAATAAAGAGCATGCCATTAGAAAGAATCAACAAATTACATTATGTGATTTCATTAGACCTATATCGGTGATAAAACCCCTTATTCCAATAAAATTTGTAGGGGATGTTAAAATTTTACCACATATTGATGCCTCCTCACCAACTACTACTTGATATATTGATTTGGTAAAGCATTGTAACTTTCATTGAAATTCGTTTGTCCTCAACTTCTTTCCTACATGAAAATATCTTTCCCAAAGGGAAATCTACTCGAGATCAAATATTCATTGTGCTACTAAAATATATCAAGCTTTGTATTGCATTGTTATTTACATGTTAAACCCTTGAGGTCACTTTCTACGAGCAAATGGTTGAGGTTGGAATGATGAATGGTGCGTTTGAAGGGATTTTGAAAATCAATAAACATCCTTTCTTATATTAATTATTTGATCTATTTTGTAAATTTCTTTAAACTCTAACAAGGGTTGTTTAGCATGAGATTTTAGTTTTGTTATCAATTAAACATAGTTGATCCATTTGAGTTTTTTAATATTTTGTAATATTTTTTAAAAAAAAATTACGAAATAAACTTATTAGTTTTTAACAACTTATGATATTTATTCTAAGTGATTTTTTATAAAATTATATATATATATATATATATATATATATATATATATATATATATATATATATATATATATATATATATATATATATATATATATATATATATATATATATATATATATATATATATATATATATATATATATATATATATATATATATATATATATATATATATATATATATATATATATATATATATATTCCCATCACAAAATTACAAACCCTACATTTTTACTTAGTATCAAAGTTTTAGATAATATAAAATATTTTTCCATTATGACACTCAACCTAAATATTTATTCATGTCATTAATAGTAGATGATTTGATGATATGGGTGAGAGTTCTTGTCCTTATTTATAGACTTAATTATGTGGGGACATACCCATTCATCTTAAGGTAATAGGTAATCCTTGGCTCAAAATTGTTCACTCCCTCATCCTTTGAATATTGCAAAATATAACCCACAAAGAAGAACAATTCCACTTAATAAAATCTTAGACAAAATTATAGTTAATATAACTGTACCTAGATAATAATGGCTAGCTAAAATGAATTTGAAGATAGACCAATAAATTACTCACTACAGTTGTGAGTAATCCATTGACATGTCTTTAAATCAAGAAGTGGTGGTATATAGTAGAGAAAAGTGTTGTATTGGCACAAAGGCCAGGAGAAGGTGTGATAGGCCTATTGTTGAGAGATAGAACATTCATTTTGGGCAATACCATGGATGATTTTGTGAAAAATTCTACTATTAGTTACTTGATTCTATTACATGACAAATTTACAAATAAAAATATAATTTTTTAATCAATTATAGGGGTGGTTAATATATTGTTGTTATGCTCATTGTTGATACAATTCAGTTAGGAATATGTGCATCAATTGTAGTCAATCTTAGTGTCAAGAACTTGGGGAAAATTACTTTCCATTCAAACTACAATAATTGGATCTATTTTTGCAACACCTAATGAGACCTCCAAATACTCATTGAAGACATCAAATGGATAAACTATAACTGAGGTAAAGTTGGAGGCTAGAGACAATGGATTATGATGGACTTTTATCATCTCAAGATAACTTATCACTTTCATATGGTGCCTTGCATGAGAAGAATTTTTTGTTTTAATTTACTTTATTTTCCTTGTAGCTATTGACAGATTTGAAGAATTCATGTATTGCAAAGTTTGATTTTAGGAGACAAGGGCTTTGGTGTTGAACTCAATATGGATTGTTGTCAAGGGAGTTCATGAGATTGTGATAGAGAGTTGTACCCTTATAAGGGTCAAGAGGGAACTTCGTGAATGATTGTATAATAATTTGGTATCTTTGATTCAATAGTTTGAGGAAAAGAGAACTCAATAATTCAACAAGGAGTTACACCTTCATGAGGGTCATGAGGTAGTGTTAGCCCATTTTCCTGTCAATCCAAAAATCCAATAAAAATGGTCTATTCCTGCAAAACCCTAAGAAAGTTTCCATGTCCTACTGCAAACTTGTTTTGATGAGCGAAGATGAATAAGGATGTTTTGTGGCTTGTGAACTTAGTCAGAGATAGTTCAAGGTGTATGCAAGCTCCAATTAAGATCGCATGTGCTTAAATGCATAAACCAGTGAGATATTGTAGTTTGAAGGTTTTAAAAATAGGGTTTATCCATGTCAGAGGGTTTCAAAAATTGTCTAAGTCTAGAAAATCCCTAGCCAATCCTATTTCTTTGTTACCTTTTCCTGGTCACTTAAGTCCTTATTTCTGCATGCACCTTTCATTTCCCTTTGTTCTCCAAGTCACGTGATCCCTAGTTCCAGGTGGTCAATTATTCATTCAATGATCTAATGACTAAGGTGTTCTCTTAATCTCTTGTTCTTGGTGGTTAATGTTTTAACATCCAATGACTTGGCGAATGGTTTTGTTTTCCTTCGGTCGTTGAATCTTCAAATGAACCGGCCAAAGCAGGAAACATTCAGAGATTAAATGAGGACCATTTATGGTAATGTGGATCAACAGTTGGAACATATTCTCCAAATTAAACTCATGGTTAGCCAAGCATCTAGCGATTTAGAGATTAAGGAATTCACATGTTCTCTAGATTTAACTTTGGTCAAGAAAAATGTTATGAGATTGAGAGAATTATTTTAGTCATGTGATCGTAAGATGTCTTGGGTTAAGACAAGGGTTAACATCAAGTCTAGGCATGGCGGTTAAGTCCTTCATTTAGCAATCTAGTGACTATGTGATCTCATGTTCTCTTGATCCTAGCGGTTAAGTACTTAGCATTCAATGATCCAATGAACACGATTATCTCTAGATCTCGTGATAAAATAACTAATTCAGGAAACATTCAAAGATCAAATGAGGTCTATCGATGCATATCAAGATCCACAGATGGTGTTTAATCATAAAATTGAACCAAGGTTAAAAGATAGCATCCTGTGATTCAGAGATAAAGGTTGTCGCTAGATCTCATGATTTTACTTGAGTTAAGAAAAAGGTTCAGCAATCATGAGAAGTCTTTAGTCGCGTGATCTCCAGATCGACCATGGGTTAAAGATGAAGATTAGAAGATTGAACATGACTGTTGATACAGATGAGATTGGATGGCTGGCATTTGTTCTCCTGATGAAACCGTGAGTTAAGTAAGAATGAAGAGATCATGAGATTTGATTTTGTTGCCCAATCTCTAGACTTGACTAAGGTTAAGAGAAATTCTGTAAGATCATGATATCCTATAGTCGCTGGATCACCAGATAAAGATGAGTTAAATTTATAAGGCTTGGAGATTAAATATGAACCATGGATGTAGATAAGATGGGGCGATGGTCACTAGTTCGCTAGATGAAACCACAGGTCAAGAAAAGATTATGCGATCACGCAAATGCTTTGTTCACGTGATCTCCAGACTGAGCTCGGGTTAAGATAAACTTTCAACGACTATGAGAAATCCTTCAGTCGTGTAATCTCTGAATGACTCAGAGTTAAAAAAATCTTGCCGAGGTCAAAATGGGTCCGTTGCCAGGTGTTGCTGACATACTTGCTTCCTATTGGTTGCCGAATGATGATGATGTGGCCAGATAATTTTAAAGGCTTAATTGACTATTGTTGATTAATAAGAACCGCCAGATATGTCAAAAAAGGACTGAGATCAATGACTATGTTTTAAACTTGACTAGCTAACGGTTGAAGCCATATATATGAATTAATTAAGGGTTTCTCTATAGGGTTTCATATAGTAAGCCATAAATGACAAAGCCGAATCAGATTTGATTTTATTCCAAGGGCGATTGCAGATAAAGAATTGATGAACAAGATGTTAGGTAGTCGTCTAATCTGATTTGCTTTCATGAGGGTGCCATGCCAGTTTAAATGTTGATGACTAATGTTAGATAAGGGTGGCTAAGGTTTGATGGATGTCAGTTGTCTCCATACCTTGATTCACACAAGTTTTCCAAGTTGGTTCTGGCATTAAAGTTGTTTTGTCTGCAACAAGAAATCGGTGAATTATAATTACAGTTAGCCTGGTGATGTGAAACCAAAATAATTGTACAATCAGATTTGATCTGATCTTCTCGAGGTTTCCAGGCTTTCCTGATTGCTTTCATTTCTTGTTGTGGCCAATGGTTATGGTGGTTGTAGACCTAATTAATTTTGAACTAAATGATCCCAAGCTTGTTGCAATCCTTTATAAGGATTTCCAACATCATTTAGTAGGCATTCCTGATTCTCTATATTTTTCTTAGAGCTGGTTCCATGAGTGGTTCCTTCTGTATATACTGCCCTCTTCTTCTCATATAGGGTGTTCTTGTATCCTTTCTAGTTTTTCAGATAAGAATGTAAATTGATGTAACAAGTCTGGCTCATGTATAAGATTTCAACATTTTCATACTACTATCAAATTGTCTCCATTTGGTTCTTGATCTTATTGATTAGAGCATCAAGGGTGTTTTATTCTTTCTAATGTATGTTTGCAAATGTCTGCAATAGAGTTATTTTTGTAGAAATAACTAAGTTTAGGACTAGTTTTTCAGATGTGCATAAGTTGGGATATCAAGGGTATCTCAATCTTTTCTTTCAGTGGATGTTGATTAATGTATTGCTTATTTCTAGGTCTCTTCTAAGGGGAGGGTTAAAGTCCTTTGAATAGGTGATTGCATATCTAAGTACACAGGTGGATTGCTAAGTAGAATCTGATCAATGGTGTATGATTGGTGTAAGGCATCAACATATTAGAATTTGTTGTCTTCTTGTTTCATAGTTCTCTGTTGCAATGTTTTTTTGTGAATCTAGATCATCCTATAGAGAATATATGTGTGCTGTAGTGAAATAGATTACCATTGTGATTGATCTTTTCACTAGCCATTGATATATATTTATATCTTTTGAATAGTCACGTCTTGAAGAGTCATGACCATATAATAATATGACAATTATGGTAATAACCATAATTGTCTACTATAACCATAATTAACATAAATATATAATTAACTACAATAATATAATGTATATCATTGCATTATAATATTATCATTACTATATTAATAATATAATAATGATAATAATATAATATAAATATCACAACTCTTCATTATTAACATTATATATATATATATATATGAATGAAGCTATCTCTTAACACTCCCTCTTAGCGAGTGAGTATTAAATATCAAAAGTCTATCATGACATCCGCCATTTCGGGATGCACAAGTTAATGTAGTTCCGTCATGAAAATAGACTTGAATATCATGATCTCCACACAGTCGGGACACACAATTAAGTAGTCTATCATGATATGGTTTTGTTATTACACATCCAGTAATAACAAGAGTCAAGATCTCCGCACAGTCGGGACACACAATTAAGTAGTCTATCTTGACACTTTGGTTAACCATTTACAAGATCGTCACCTTGAAATGTTAACCCACACACAAATGATCATTTTCACACAATATTGCAATATAATTTTTTATATTTATTCATGAATAAAAAACTCTGGCTCATCCAGAGAGTGGAAACCAAGACTTCCACCTTAGAATTGTCTATCAGTCATGACAATTTAAAACTGACAACTCAATGTTGTCTAGCCATGATAAGGTTATTACACAACAAGTAATAACATAGTATTCAAGATACCTTCTTTTCACCTAATAAGGCTTTATTCCTCAACATACCAAGGTTATCTGAAGGTACACAATCTTCTTTCTAGCAAGACACTTGATAAGAGTATCGATTGTTTGTTCTTTAGTGAGGATGTACCTCCACTGAATTACAATTGTATGCACGATCTCATAGTCTTGGTGAATTCAAAGTATACACCATCTTGACATGTTATACTCCCTCTGAATTTGTATGACCAAGATCCTAGGGTGCCAACTTAATTTGATTTTCTAGCTTCTTTTTCTGACATATAACCTTTTCACATGGTAATAACCATAATTGTCTGCTATAATTTCTTGATTACTAGAGAACCAACAAAACATGGTCTACTCCCTCTGAATCAAGATCCTCGAATGTCACTAATGTAGATCTTTTAACTTCTCCATCTGTCACAAAGGCATACCCTATTTATATACTCAATTCGGTGTCACTGCAGGATGTCATTTCATACTTTCCTTTCTAAGAGAACCAATACGAATAATCTAAATAGTCATAAGGTTACATTGGCTAGCATAAGATGCATTTTGATCTTTTCCAAGGCCACAATATTAACACTTCCTCTTGGACTTGAGAGAAGATAATAAAGACCTCTAGTATTCTATCCACGTGCATCTCATCGATGATTCTATCCACAAGTTCCCACTATTATAATCTCAGATTTGTTTTACCTTCAATTGTGAACTCCCTCTTAATCAATACGATTGAGATTGTCACAAGTTAACTGAACCATATTCTCCCTCTGAGGCTCAAGTTCATCAACTTCTTGACCTCTTGAAAATGTCAGACTTTCTCTGAATCTGAATTTTATATGCTTTTGTCCTGAAAGTATGTCAGAGATAGATTACAAATAGTTTATAAAGCTAAACTATCTCATACAAAAATACAAATGATAGAAGCATACAAGATTTATTGTTTAATGAATTACAAATTGAAAATTCATATGCATTAATAAAACATGGAATACTTATCTTAAATTTCAAATATTTCCATTTGTAAGGTGAGCCCATTAATACGATACTCGTACCCATCATCCTTCTTCATAACCTTGAAATTCTCTCTACTTGCTATAATTCACATTATATGATTCCCTTATAATCAAGGTATGATACCGCTCTCTCAAATTTGATGATTAAGGAAATCAGTTCCCTTGATGTTCCACATCTTCCTATAACCTTCTATAACCTCCAAACAAAGCTATATACCAACGTTAGTGGTTATAGTGGTTAGTCATCTTGATGATTCATCGATGACTAATCCTTACCCTTTCTAACTTTCCTTACTAAATTTCCACTACTTCTGACACTTTTACCCTATATATCATAATCTGATACTAACAATGAGATATATAGATGCAAAACAGTACTTAGCGGTGATATCTTTGGAAAGAGTGTTGCAACTGTGCTTGGAATCAGTTTGCTTTTATCCCAGCAATACCTACTTTAAGTCTGAGCAATGTGACCATAGCAAGCTTGATATCTATGTGATGGAAATGAGTGACGATGGCTTTGGTTGGCAAAACTTTATTGATCCCTCTCTCTAGTTATCTCCTCTATCTTCAATATAAGTTACGCTCATGACATAGCTGATGAATGTCTCCCAAACTGAGGTATTAGTTCAAATCCCATTGTGTTTCTAGTTGTGTATTGTAGCTATCTCTATGAATTTTTGGATTTTGGCAAGTGTTATATATAGCAGTTCTATTCAGATTCGAAGTTGGGAATAAATCAAAGGTTTCTACCAATAGTTCCCACGCTCTGACTTTGATAGTGTAAAAAGATGATTGTGCTAAGCAATGAATCAATTTCAATGTTTCCAGACTGCCATCAAAATTTACCATGTAATTCATAGTGTTATGTATGCTAGGCTCCCGCAATACTCTTGAACCATTAATATAAATAAGAACCCATAGAGTTTGGCAATAATGAAAAGATAACAGATTGCTTGTTTGGTGCCATTTGTGACTTGAGACCAACTGACCAATGGAAGTTGACCTTTATGCGATGAATGCTCCCTGATTTTATGCTAGCATGAAAGGATATTGTTGAATACTAATTGGTGTAACTATTACACTCCATGAAATCACAAATATTATGATGATGTATTTCCCTTCAATGCTCGGTGTTTCCTCCTTGAACGATGCCCTCCGTCTACCTTTCTCCTGAAATGGCAAGATACTTCCTTTTATCTTTATTTCCACTCATGTATGTAGTTGGTGTCGGGACAATATCTTTCAATGGAAGGATTGATTGATGCAGTAGTAACTATCTCCATGCAGAACTAGATTGCCTTATAAAATGGCGAGGTCTTAACAATTGTCAACTTGCATTTAACATTGTTCTCATTTGAATGTACAGTGGCCATCATGTCTTCCCTTACAATTCTTATATTTCTTATATCTGCCGCTTCCTTATTTCTTAATTTCTCTACTTTTGACCTAGCAGCTGACTTTATGTTTGACGTTCCTTGACTGCTGACTAGGATTGGATGTTAAAGTTTGATTTTGTATGTGTCTGTCGTGCACCTAAATTAGGTTGATATCCACTATTCTAAGATATAATAGCTGATGATAAGGCTTGATCAGTGACTCCAACTCGATTTATTTCTTCACTTGTGTAGTGGTCTGGATGCTTCATATTGTTTTCGATGATTTCACCCACTAAACATAATTGTATAATGAAGATGCATTATTCTCTTATAGGTTAGGCTCTGGTACCATGTTGTGAATCTAGATTGTCCTATAGAGAATATATGTGAGTGCTGTAGTGAAATAGATTACCATTGTGATTGATCTTTTCACCATCCATTGATATATATTTATATCTTTTGAATAGTCACGTCTTGAAGAGTCATGACCATATAATAATATGACAATTATGGTAATAACCATAATTGTCTACTACAACCATAATTAACATAAATATATAATTAACTAGAATAATATAATATATATCATTGCATTATAATATTATCATTACTATATTAATAATATAATAATGATAATAATATAATATAAATATCACAACTCTTCATTATTAACATTGTATATATATATATATATATATATATATATATATATATATATATATATATATATATATATATATATAACAATATGAATGAAGCTATCTCTTAACATGTTTATTTGAATCTATCACCCATCAGATAAGGCATTGGTCTATGATAGATTTGGGGTATTTCAAAGATCCATTCTACCCAAAAACTTAAATGAAATCAAATTCTAAATCTTTAAGACAATAGTTGTGGACTTAATAGCTAAAGCCCCTACTTTGTTTGTGAGTAACTTGGTAGTGTGTTTAGCTTCACACCCTATCCCTTTATGTCACAGATAATAAGAAGTATTATGGGAACATATCTGCTTTGTGAGGATTAGTGAAAAATGGAAAATTAAGTGATCCTAATCCTAGGTACACCCGCCTGAATTCTGTAAAGTTCAAAGTGTAGAAATCTTTTGTGCTTTATTCATTGGTCCTTATTCTTGTATGAATGTACTAATTTTGGGAAGTAAGCTACCCCATAGGTGCATCTCTGCATTTCCAAGGTTGTTAAAATCTTGCTAAACCAAGAGCCAACAAAATGGTGACTCTACTAGGGAATAGAGATGTAATAATCATGCTAAATCCAGTTTGATATCTCTGGTGTTATAAATTTGTCATAAATAATGCAGGTACGAGTAGAGCTAGACTCCTAGCCTTCTTATTTATCACATCTAGTAGTTACCATTGAAAGTATAGAGTCAGATTCAAAAAAATTATATAATCTCACCAAGTTTTGAGTGGCGACTCTGAGTTCTCTATTTGATTAGTGTATGAAAGATGTATTTGTAGTCCTAATAAATAGTTTTTAAAATCCTGGTGAAGTTTTGGTTGGCTGGAAAGAAATACAAAAATAAGTAAAACATTTTCCTCTTCAAGGAGGTGGTGACTCTACAAGCAAAGAACTTGATGGAGCTACAAAGAACGCTCTAGATCTACCTTGCTTCCTAGTCAACAAGTTAAGTTTCAACTGTAGTACTACCAGGTATTTTCCATTTAATGTTTTGTATTTTCATGGTCCTTATTGGGTGATGAAGTCACCATAGGAGGGAATTTTGGATTGTGGGTCTACATATCTCTCTAGATTTGTTAAAAAATCTAGGTTGCTTTCTTTGGAGACATATGTGTACTTATGGTTGCATAAGTGATTCATGATAAAACCTGAGAATTTTATTAAGTTAAGGTGCAGTCCATAATGGATTCATGTAGAAGTTTTTTTGTACAAAGGTATGAGCCATTGTGTTTTGATGGTACTCATGGTTTCCCAAATGAGATTCCTAGCGAAGTTAGGAAGCATTTACAAGAGTTTAAGGGGAAATAATCAGATTTAGCATATAAACATTGCAGGATTTTGTTGATCTGATGGGAGACTTTGATGTTTATCATGAAGATATCTTCATGAAGTTGCTGGTCCATACTTTGAAATATGATGCCAGAGTTTGGTTTTATTCTTTACCAACAAATTCTATTTCTTCATGGGAAGAATTGAGTTCAGCTTTCATGTAGCAGTTTGCTGAAAGGATGAATGCAAGTAGTGTGTTGAACAAATTGATGGACATTGAAATTAAAGATGAGTTAGTCCCTTCATTCAACATTAGATTTGCAAAAACATTACATAATATTCCAAGAGGCTATAGGCCCGATGATCAGATTTGTTTGATAATCTATTTGGGTGCTTTTGGTAGAAATACAAGCTTCTTGTTGAGAGATAAAGAGCCACATACTTTACATTAGGATTTTACTACAATGATGGATATTGAAAATAACCTAAAATATGGGATTACCATAGGATTTTTATCTATTGGAGCTCACTATCATAGTGCATCAAATAAAATAGATAGGTGTGTATCAAGAAATGAGAGTCAATGTCAAAGTGTTTCTATCCCTGCCAATCTTACTAACCATAATTCATATTGTGTTCCTGAACAAAATCTAAATGAAGATTATTTTCATCAAGCAATGGTTTCCCCTTGTATAGCTAGAGTTAACATGGTTAGTAAAGAATTGAAAAGTGTCCTTGATGCAGAGATAGATATATACAATGGTTACACACCAAGTAATTTTGTAACTAGTCTTTCTAGTTGTGAGGCTGCAGAAACAAATTGTTTGCAGTCAAGTATTAAAAATGAAGAGGGGGTAGATCTTTCATCAGATGATGATAAATCCCCAAATGATGAGATTCTATCAGACTTTAGTAGTGCTGATAGTGAGAAAGAGGTTTCTTGGAGCCAGAATGACCCTGATCTTCTTGAAGATAAGGAAATGGTTTATAGGCAGCTTTGTGAGGAATCTGATTGAATTTCTTATGTTTCAGCTAACAATGAGGACAAAGTTGATTTTTAAATTTGTATGCTCTCATCCTTTGATTCATCATATGAATTTTTTGATCCTAGGATAGATAAAAGTTCATATGAGCCTGAATATGAAACTATGGTAGCTCATTTTTCTCTTGAGCTAGAAATGGAGGCCAACTTGTTTGATCTGGACATTGATGGTTTTAATATTGTTAATCATGTGAGATCAATGTCCTATCAAGGGTTGATAGTTCTGATGGTGTACCCTGTAATAGTGATTCATGTCAAGGAAACATATGCCAAAATGATGGCATGTGTAATGGATTGCTTACCGATTTGTCCATGACACAATTTGAAACATTTTATGAAGAGCTGAGAGAGGTTTCAAATTCTGCATCAGATTATTTGCTTCAGCTAGAGGTATGTTCATTTCTCCAGGAATGGGATATAGAGAGTGTTGATCCCTTGTTTTCCAGAGATTTTGAAATTAATCAGCTAGGATATATCAGTTATCAGGTAGAACATGAGTCTTTTACATTTCCAGTCCAACATGATGATGTTTCCTAGGATAAGCTAAATCTAAAGCCACAAGTCACAGTTAAAAGTAATCTTCTTGAGCACTTGTGTGATGTACAAAGGCTTGAATTTCAAATTTTATTTTTTGATATTCAAGTATGTTTTGAAAGAAGGCCAGCATATTTCGGGCTATGATGTGGATTCAAGATGTTTTTCTCCTCAGTTGGATAGTTTCTTTAAAGAGTATGACAGTTTTATGTCACACAATGATCAATACCTTCAGTATTTTAGTGATTTCCAAACGTATTTTGACAGTGAGGGTGCTGGTTATTTTCCATATGATATGTTGAAGATTCATGGTAGCATGTTTGGTCATGTTGGCAAAAATAATGGCTTCAGTTTACCTTTGATGCATGGAGATGAAAATTATATCTTTGATAGAGGTAAGTACTGATTCTCATTATCATAACTTGAGGTTATTTGTAAATATTTGTACGTATTTGTATAAGTTTCTTTGTTTTTGGTTGTGTTTCACTTCTTGTTTTCCTGGTTCGTTTGCTAGTTTTTGAGAGGGTTCCCTGTAAGTTTTTGTCCAATGGGTGGTCTGCTTCTTCCAAAGATTTTGAATTCTTGCTATGCCTGCAAGAGGCATACATCCCTAGTCCGAGCCACTATTAGCCTATTTTCTTGTCAATCCAAAAATCCAATGAAAATGGTCTATTCCTGCAAAACTCTAAGAAAGTTTCGATGTCCTATTGCAAACTTGTTTTGATAAGCGAAGATGAATAAGGATGTTTTGTGGCTTGTGAACTTAGTCAGGGATAGTTGAAGGTGTATGCAAGCTCCAGTTAAGATACAATGTGCTTAAATGCATAAACCAGTGAGATATTACAGTTTGAAGGTTTGACAAATAGGGTTTATCCATGTCTAAGGGTTTCAAAATTTGTCTAAGTTCAAAAAACCCTAGCCAATTGTAATCACCTAAAGTGGGCAGGAGCATTCATTTGATTAATCAAGGCAAAATCAAGGCAATTGAATCCAAATGAGTATTTAGCCAATCAAAATTAAAATCAAGCTTCAATTCAATTTAACTAAAAATCAAAGCCATAAAGATCAATTAAAACCTATCGAATCATGATAAATTAAATCAATGTGCAATTAATTCAATTAATTGTATAGTTTGATTTAAATCAAATCAACCCATTCAAGTGGTACACATGGCTAAACAAATTAATTAAATTCAATTAATTAAGTCCTATTTTCTCTAAACACCACATGGGAGGAAAAAGCCTCAACCAATACGATTTAAGGAAAGAGCTCACATGGATCAAGCCAAAATGAATATCAATCACTCAAATTGAAAGAGCATCTTGTCCACTCATCTTGTCTTCTTGTCCCAAGCTTTGAGGACACAATATTTAAATTGTCTTCAAAGGGTGGAACCAAAGACTCAACTCAAACCTAATCATGATCAACTCTACCACACCCCCTACCCTTGTCAAATCCTATATAAGCAAGGCATAAATCACTCATAAAACAATCCACAAGTCTAAGAATTGCATCTAACCTCTTGAGAATTATAGCTAGAAAGGAAATTTAGAAGTTAATTGAGCATTTCTATTTAGAATTGAATTAATTAGCTTAGATTAACACTCATTTCTCATTCTAGGACTATCATTAATGGAGGCTTGCTAAGAGCTTCACCATTAACACTCTTAGTTAGAGAGTCATAGAATGCTTAATTGTTCTTTATTTGCTAAATAGATACTAATTGTGGTTATTTAGTTTCTATTTGATTTATTGTTCAATACTAATTCTATGAAGGTACAATTTCTAGTACACACCAATTCTATTTCTTCATTACCTTTTTCTGGTCACTTAAGTCCTTATTTTAGCACGCGCCTTTTATTTCCCTTTGTTCTCCAAGTTGCGTGATCCCTAGTTTCGGGTGGTCAACTATTCATTCAGTGATCTGGTGACTAAGGTGTTCTCTTAATCTCTTGTTCTTGGTGGTTAATGTTTTAACATCTAGCAACTTGGTGAATGGTTTTGTTTTCCTTCAGTCACTGAATCTCCAAATGAACTGGTCAAGGTAGGAAACATTCAGAGATTAAATGAGGGCCATTGATGGTAATGTGGATCAACGGTTGGTGTGTATTCTTCAAATCAGACTCATGGTTAGCCAAGCATCCAATGATTCAGAGATTAAGGCATTCACGTGTTCTCCAGATTTGACTTTGGTCAAGAAAAATGTTATGA
The DNA here is from genome assembly GCA_027943335.1 of Chamaecyparis obtusa. Classification (NCBI taxonomy): domain Eukaryota; kingdom Viridiplantae; phylum Streptophyta; class Pinopsida; order Cupressales; family Cupressaceae; genus Chamaecyparis; species Chamaecyparis obtusa. The sequence goes on from BSBK01004256.1 coordinate 181,949, forward strand.
GATTACAAGATGTATTTTAGTCGCATGATCTCCAGATGGCCTGGGTTAAGACAAGGGTTAGCATCAAGTCTGGGCGCAGTGGTTAAGTCCTACATTTAGCGATCTAGCGACTATGTGATCTCATGTTCTCCTAATCCTAGCGGTTAAGTACTTAGCATTCAACGATCTAGAGAGCACGGTTATCTCCAAATCTTGTGATAAAACAACTAAGTCAGGAACATTCAGAGATCAAGTGAGGTTCATTGATGCAGATCAAGATCCATGGATGGTGTTTAATCATGAAATTGAACCAGGGTTAAGAGATAGCATCCAACAATTCAAAGATAAAGGTTGTCATTGGATCTCATGATTTTACTTGAGTTAAGCAAAAGGTTCAACGGTAATGAGAAGTCTTCAGTCATGTGATCGCCAAATCGAGCATGGGTTAAAGATGAAGATTAGATGATTGAATAGGACCGTTGATACATATGAGCTCGGACAGCTGGCATTTGTTCTCCTAATGAAACCATGATTTAATTAATAATCAAGAGATCACAAGACTTGCTTTTGTCACCCAATATCCAGACTTGACTAAGGTTAAGAGAAATACTCTGAGATCATGAGATCTTGTAGTTGCTGGATCGCTAGATAAAGATGAGCTAAAGTTATAAGGCTTGGAGATTAAATATGAATTGTGGATACATATAAGATTGGGCGGTGGTCGCTAGTTCACTAGATGAAACCACATGTCAAGAAAAGATTATGCGATCACGTGAATGCTTTGTTCACACGATCTCTAGACTGAGCTTAGGTTAAGATAAAATTTTAGTGACTTTGAGAAAGCCTTCAATCGTGTAATCTCTGAATGACTTAGAGTTAAGAAAATCTTGTCAAGGTCAAACTAGGTCCATTGCTAGGTGTTGCTGACATGCTTGCTTCCTATTGGTCACCGAATGATGATGACGTGGCCGGATAATTTTAAAGGCTTAATTGACTATTGTCAACTAATAAGAACCACTTGATATGCTGGGAAAGGACTGAGATCAATGACTATGTTTTAAACTTGACCAGCTAACCGTTGAAGCCAGAGATTTGAATTGATTAAGGGTTTCTCTGTATGGTTTGATATAGTAAGCCATAAAGGATAAAGCCAAATTAGATTTGATTTTGTTCCAAGGGTGGTTGCAAATAAAGAATTGATGAACAAGATGTTAGGTAGCCATCTAATCTGATTTTATTTCCTAAGGGTGCCATGCTGGTTTAAATGTAGAGGACTAATGTTAGATAAGGGTGGCTAAGGTTTGATGGATGTCAGTTGTCTCAATACCTTGATTCACACAAGTTTTCCAAGTTGGTTCTGGCATTAAACTTGTTTTGTTTGCAACAAGAAATCAATGAATTATAATTTCACTTAGCCTATTGATGTGAAACCAAAATAATTGTACAATTAGATTTGATCTGATCTTCTCGGGGTTTCCAGGCTTTCCTGATTGCTTTCATTTCTTGTTGTGCCCAGTGGTTGTGGTGGTTGTAGACCTAATTTTGACCTAAATGATCCCAAGCTTGTTGCAATCCTTTATAAGGATTTCCAATATCATTTAGTAGGCATTCCTGATTCTCTATATTTTTTCAGAGCTGGTTCCATGAGTGGTTCCTTCTGTATATACTACCCTCTTCTTCTCATATAGGTGTAATCACCTAAAAATGGACAAGATTATTTAAGTGAGAAATCAAGGCAAGGATCAACACAATTAAATGAAATTAAATCAAATCGAGATCAAATCAAAGATAAATTGCAATTGAAGCTAAATCCAATAATAATTGAAAATCAAAAGCCATCGAATCAATTTAAATTGAATAAATCATGATAAATCAATAAATTGTGTAATTAATATAATTAATTACATAGTTTAATTGAAATCAAATCAACCCATTCAAGGGGTACAAATGGCTAAACAAATTAAATAAAATCAATTGATTAATTCCTATTTTCTCTCAACACCACATGGGAGGAAAAAGCCATCAACCAATAGGAATTGAGAACCAAGCTCACATGGATCAAGCCTAAAATGAATCTCAGTCACTCACTTGGAGGATGAATCTTGTCCACCCATTTTGTCTTCTTGTCCCAAGCTTTGAGGACAATCCATTTAACCTATCTCCAAAGGGTGGAACCAAGGACTTAACCCCAACTCAATCATGATCAACTCAACTACACCCCCTACCCTTGCCAAAATCTATAAAAGCAAGGCATAATTCATTCATAAATCATCCACAAATCTGAGAATAGCATCAAACCTCTTGCAAATTAGAGCTAGAAAGGAAAATCTAGGAGCTAATTAGATAATTTCAATTTGGAATTAACATTGTTATTAGCTTTTCTTATCATTCTCATTTTAGGACTATCACTAATGGAGGCTTGCTGAGAGCTTTATCATTAGCATCTGTAAATAGAGATCCATAGAGTTCTTAATTGTCAATTATTAGCTTAAATAGATTGCTATTTGTGGTAATTTAGTATTTATTTTAAATTATTGATGATACTAACCCTATGAAGGTACTTTTTCTAGTACAGAAAATGGTGCCCACCATGGGGCATTAGGCCTCATAAATTTATAAATTCGGAGAAGTAAAATTTTTCTTTCAAATCTTGTTTTCTTCTCTGTTTTGCAAGTGAAATAACACATTTGACACTTTCTACAACACTTTTACCAAGTTTTCCAGTGCTTCTAAGCTCTGAAATAGTGTGTTGATGACAAATTTTTGTGCCTTTACATGGGGTTTTAGCGCTTTTGATTCATTATATTCTCCGTTTAATCTTCTTTCAGCACTTTTTCCTTGACTAGCCTGCATGTTTGATCAATTCTCCAGTGCTTTTACAATGTTCTTGATGCCTTTACACAGAGTTTCAGTGATTCTGATCTCTTTTTCAGCGCTTTTAATTCGATCCATAACACGTTTGAGCATTTAAGTAGTGCTTTCAATAGATTCTGCAACACTTTTGATTAAATTAAAAATTAACATAATTTAACTATCGGAAAATGATTTCTCTATCTCTGTAGGATGAATGGTCATAAAAGAATTAAAAAACCAGAGACCAGATTCAACAGTGAGGGAAAATCCTTGACAAAAAGGATCAAAGAGGAGAATATTGCACACATCAAGCTGGTCTTGGAAGATTCTCATCAAGAAAGCAAGGTATATGAACAACACTTAAAATTTGTAGAAGGATATAAAGCAAAGTTCGTATCATTGAATTGAATTTATTCACCTTAATCAAGTTTCGCTCAAATTTAATAAATAAGGCTTAGATTCAATTTTATGTTTGTTTTCTTCATTTTGGCTGGTTGTGTTGACTAACTTGTTGAAGGAGAAGTGAATGAAAAGGAATGATCACCACTAGGTGAGCATAAAAATGAAAAATTCATCAAAAATGCCCCTAGCCTTAGCTAGCTTCGTTTGCAGGTAAGCCTAAACTTAGTCATTTTTTTGCTTAAATTGTGGCTTTGTCAAATTAAAAATCTAGTAATTAAAGTAGCCTATTATTTTTTGAGGAATTTGACATTAGGCCTATGCTCTTCACTTTATAAGTGAATCAAAATGCCAAAAGTGTTAAACTCCTTGATTAAAAGAAAGGCTAAGTAAATCAAGCACTAAATTTGAACAACCCCTTGTTTGTAGAAAAGAGTAGAAATACTCGATTCTCATTAGTTAGTGGGTTTGGTAATTGAACCTTGTTAAAAGTGTTTGGGGATTGAGAAATAGATAGGGATATTCTCTTCACCTTTTTGGTGAATCAAACTCCCAAAACCTATCTCTTTATTCCACTTTATTGCTTTCAAATGAACATGCTAGATCTATAGTGGGCTCGCCTCTTGAGATTTCCCTTAAGAAGGCCAATGAGAGGGACAACCCAAAGTGGGATACAATCTCCTTTGTTGTGATCATCCAACCCATTAGAAAATGAAATGCATGCATCCTTAATGGGGTGTGTGAAAAAAGGGTGTTAAATTTTCAAACTTCCTCAAGTAGTCCTTTGGGATTGTGCAAAACTTTGACATACCAGTGGTGGGAAGCCTCTTAATATACTTGGAGGATGAAAGTTTAATATCCATTTTGAATGGAATATTGATTAAAAACCTTGTTAACTTAGCGAAGACTACCTTATAGAGCCATGTTTACGAACCAAATCTTGAGCTAGCTAAATTATTTGAAGTGTCTTTTTGTGCAAAAACCTGTGATAACGTCCTTGAAAATTCAAACACTTTTTGTGTAGAGGGTTAAAAAGAACAAGTGTACTTGTGGTTGTTGTGTTTGAAAAATACATAGCAAAAGTAAGAGACATCCATTTGAAAATTCATCTTATATTTTTAAATCTCTTCATAAAAGCAAACAATTACCAAATTGGGGAAAATGATTCAAAATCAAACCTTGTTGGATGTCGGTTTCTACACGTTCTCACAAAATCAAATTATCTTTACAAGAAAATGACACTTGCATTGCCAAAGAGGTCCCCGAATTTGAATATCAGTCTTTTCAACAATCATGACCAAGGGGATAGTCTCCCAAATCTATTTGAAAAAAGACTTGAATCAATGGATAGAAATTCCACGTTTCATGATTACCATCATGGTGGAAATAATGATAATATCAACAACGCAAACCAAGATCCTAAAGAAATGCTTGAAGATAGATCTAATAGAGTGGCTCAAGATACTAATTTTCTTGAAGTTATAGACAAACTAATAGATAGGGATAGGGAGAAATTTTTCCTAACTTTAGCCCAAGTAGGGGTAAAGCTCCCACATGATTATGATGTGGATCAACCCAAGAAAAAAGAAGAAGATGAAAACCTGATGAATGCTATGACTCAACAACTAAAAATGTCCCAAGTGCAAATTTACTTAATGAAAAAGGATGTTGAACCTAAGCCATTCTCTATTGAGGCCTTGTGCCCATTCCCTTTCGATAAAAGCTTAGTCATGGCACCTTTTCCTATCGATACAATCTTTCCTAAGTATGATAAATACATGGGTAAATCAGACCCACAGGATCACCTTAGAGAGTTTTGCACTCTAAGCATTGAATTTATGCATAAAACTACATACTTAATGAGACATTTTCCAAGAAGTTTGGGAGGGAAAGCCATGGAATGGTTCTCCAAACTTACACAAGGGATAAAGACTTTTGAGGAATTAGCCTCTAAATTTGTAATGCATTACTCGTACAACATCGAACATGAGATTACCATGCTAAAACTATGTGATACAAAAAAAAAGGATGGTGAATCTTTCTTAAGGTTCCTTCAAAGGTGGAGGACCATTTTTGCAAGGTACCCATGAAGTATCCCTGAAAAGGAGAAAATGGAGATATTTATGAATAATATAAATGTAGAGATGAACTATAGGCTGCAACTTCAATGTCCCCCTACATTCGAAAAAATTATTAAGAATGGGATTAAGATTGAAGATGTATCGGTCAAAAGGGGAGAAATAAAATTGTTCAAAGACAATAAACCCTATACCAATACTAATAATAATCATTATATATCTAATAATACCAACAACAAAGAAGCCAACAATCACAATAACAAACCTAAACTATGGTTGAAGAATAATAACAAAAATCTTGTGAATGATGGAGTTGTGGAAGCCCACAACTTGAAGGCTACCCCATTTAACTTATCAAGTAGAGTGAATTCAAAATATAATGTAAATCAAATGAATAAAGCTCCTTTCAATAATGCCAATTCCAACAACAACAACAACAACAATGCTAATAATAATCCCTTCAATAATACTAATGGAAACAAACCTAAGCCTTTATTTTCTACTTATCAAAAGAGAAAATTCACCTTCTTAGGTGAACCATTGGAAAATGCATTAAGGACTTTGGTGGCCAACAAAATCACCACTCTACCCGAGTTAAGGCCTTATGAACCTCAAATTAAGCCAAATTGGTGGAATGATTCTCACCATTGCGAGTATCATCAAAATAAGGCTCATAAGAATAATGAGTGCATGAAGTTGAAATATTTGGTGCAAGACCTAATTGATGATGGGACAATAAAGGTTGAAAGGCCCCAAAACAATGAAGATCATACAGCCTTCAAAAACCCCTTTCTAAACCATGAAAAGGGTGAGTCATCAAACAATAATCAAAATAATAAAATAGGTAATGAGAAAGTCAACTTTTATCATACCTATGATAACACAATTAATTCTTTAAGTAGTGATGAAAGCACCATAAATGTTATTGTGGTAAAAGAGAAATCGAGCAAAGCAACATCTAATGTTGTAACTAGGGGGCAAGCTTCAAAAATTACTCTACCTGGAAATGCTCCAAGAATTGTTCTACCATATCAAACCTCATCTTCATCATCAAAACAATATAATTTGGTAGAACAATTACAATGAACACCTGCCCAAATATTTATTTTAGAATTTCTCAAACTCTCACCAACTCACAAGGATTCTAGAAAAGGCCTTGGTAGAGATGAATGTACCTCTAAATTTGGAGGCAGAAAAATTTCAAAACATGGTGGGACATCTTATTGCACCTCATTGCCTATATTTTTCAGAGCAAGATGACATGTCATTAAATCACCCACAAAACTTGACTTTGCATATAAAGGTTCTAATTCACAAGCATAGGGTAAAAATAGTCCTTATTGATGGAGGGGCTGACCTGAATATTTGTACCCTAAACTTGGTAAAAGCCTTAGGATTTTTTGAGGAGGCCATTGACCCAAAGAAAAAGATAACTATAAAAGCCTACGATGATGAAGAGAGAGCTTCTAAATGTTGGAAACTGCAATTGAAGCAATTGTTGTATTGTCATTGATGTCAAACCTTAACTGGTAAGACTGTTACTATATAAGAAAGTACTATATCTATTTGATTTGTAGTACCCCTCCATAGTTTTCTTTTATGTTTTCTTGCCAAACTCTTTTGGGCCACTTGTATGTGTGCTTCGCTATTTCAGTATTATTATGATTATTGGATATATGTCACTTTATGATGAATCTTTAATAAATGGATATTTATGATGTTTTATATTGATTCAGTTATATGCTGTGATGATGTTATATTTGTTTCAAAATGTTATTTATAATGATGGTTATACTTACCCCATACTTGCATGTGTATGGTGTTCATGTATGTTTTCATATTTCTGCTTGATGTGCTTGATGTGGTTGAGGGACGGAGTCGTAGTTACTTGCTTGTGAGATCCACATGATCGGCTGATCCCCACCATTGTCTGTTATATCTTTATATATGCACATGCTTGTCTTTTATTCAAGTTCATAGGTACAGGGCATCGACTTCCCTGAATTGTCAGGATGAGTGTGCCCTATCACTAATCTCAATGGTAAAAGAGGGGAGATAATATTCAGTTCCAAATCCTAACCTAAGCCAATTATTGTCCTAAAGTAGGGGACAAGATTCTGTGTTTTCACCCTTCTAAACTTGTCCAATTGGCAAGAGTTTACACCTAATTCCTGAGTTTGAATGTGGGTCTTTAGGTCTTTCTGATTCTTTGATTGTGGCGTTTGATGTGATTTCTATTTTTAGATCATGCTATTTTTAGCTGTGGCATAGTATTTAAGTGGTAATTAAATAAATATATTTATTTAGTTTAATTATTTAATTATTATATGGTTGATGCATTAATTAATTGGAAATTAATTTTATGCTAATTTGAGTGTGGTTGAATTATTTAATTAATGGGAATTAATTAAATATCCTCACTTTTGAAATATTTAACCATGAAATTTAACCTTTGTTAATTAAAATATATTTTATTAAATTGAAAGTTATTTTGGCATGTGTTAATTATGTTAACTAAATATTTTAATTATTATTTAATTGAATGCATTATGTTGCACATTCATAATTGCATGAAATTGAATTAGTCGTTCAAGTTGAAGTTTGGTTATGTGTTTTCAACTCAAGTCAAAGAGGAAAGGAGACTCCAGTTCAACTGAGATTGAACTGTGAATTGAAGTTCATCTTCATGCAAGCCCTTTTTGATGTTGAGTTTATATTTTTGCATGTGAAAGGGGAATTCCTTTAAATATTAGGGGTTTTAGCCTTTATTGGGACACACAGGTTTTGGAGGAGGAATTTTGGAGACAGTTTTGGGACAGATTTGAAGAGTTCATCGAAAAGCTTGGATTTTGTGTTCTTCATTCTGGTCATCATCAAATCTGTTTATTTGTGATTTGAGGTAGGTTTTGTATTGTTATGGCTATTCCTTTTTAGATCTCTATAGAAAAGAAAGGCGTGTCTTCATTGTGCCTATTGGATCAGAATGCATGTAAATTTTGTATGTTTATTGCAATTTAATTTGTATAGTATCGTCTATCTGTTTTGCAATTTGATGATCCTGAAGGATTTGTAGGAAAGGCTTTAAAAAGCCCAATTTGATTAAGATTTTGATCTTTGTAAAAAAAATAGTTGGATTTAATATTTTTATGTTTTGTATTGTGCAATTCATGTTGTGTGTGTGTGTGTGTGTGTGTATATATATTTATTATCAATTTTAGTTTTAATATTAAATTAACATTTGAGGTTAATTTAATATTGCATGGGATTTATTAAAAGAAAAGTATAAAAAAAAAATTTAACAATTGTAAAAGTTATATTTGAAATTTTACATTAAAAAAATTATTCTGCAAACTTAGTCGCATGTTTAGGTTAAGTTCTTCTGGGTTCCCTGGCGAGGCATTACATGATTGTTGTGAAGGGGGTAGGCAAGGTTGGTAACAATAGCACCTAAGGAAAGGTTGAGTTATCTTGATACTTCAATGAGTACTTGATTATGTAGCACAATGATAAGATAATGTATTGTTTATCTAAGTAAGAATGAAGACTAAATTGGTAGGCTTAATCGAGAAAAAGTGAAGAAATCTAGTTTAAGCTGAGTGATGTTAGTGTTGATCGAGCTAGTATATGCCGAGTAAATTTAGTGTTGACTAAACATCAATATTAGTCGAGGAAATAGTTTTTGAGGTGATCGAGCTTTCTAATGAAGACCAAGGAGTTGAACACTGTATTGACCGAGTGTCAGTAATTTACATTTGAGGAAGAATTCAGATTTCCAACCAACATAGTTGAATTCTTGGATTATGTAAAATGTGTTGACTTTATTTATTGATTGTATGAAAACATTTAATGCAATGTAAAACATTTTATTGTAAATCTATTAAGAAATTTGAGATATTTCTAGAAGGATAGATGAAGAACATAAAGTTGGAAGGATTCGATGAATCTGACCTAACCCTAAGATCTACGAAGGAGATTAAGAGGAAAAATATGTATTGACCTAATTGAGGAAGTATTAAGGAAACCTAAGCATGAGCTTGAACAGATAAGAGGATGCTGGAAGTATTGTTGATGTTACTGACTATCTAAGCAAAAAAGGTTGAAGGAGAAGTGTTGTGATTACTTGAAGAGATTTTTGAGAAGATCAGTGATGGAGATGGAAAAGGTTCACAGTCAGTAAGACAAGATATGTGTATAGAATTGGATTCGATATTTTCAAAGTAAGTTGTATTTTTTTTAGATCAATACTACTGTTACTTTCTAACCATTGTATCAGTCAAAATCTTTTTAGCAGAAGTTGACCTAACAATCATTTGTATAAAATCCTTTGAACAAGGTTGCATTCTAATGGGATATATGTAAGTCCTATAACAAGGCATAATTTTAACAGAGTGGTTTAAATCCTTTAACCGGGTCACACCTGACAGTGTGTTTGTAACCTTTGGCAGGGTTGGCTTTTCACAGAGCTCACTTTAGAAGAGTGAAAATAATAGTAACATGTTACAAAGTGGTTTTTCCCAAATTGGATTTCCACTATAAATCTTGGTGTTAATACTTGTGTGAATGTTTTGGTTTGAACATGTATGTGTTTTACAAGTTAGATACTATTGGATAGTGGACTGCACTGTTATATGTTTATGTTATGAAATCAATAATGATCGAGTAGCTGTTGGTTGTTGGATCTAATTTGTTGAAGAGTTTTAAAGTTTTTTTATACATCTGGACCTAAGAAAAATTGATTCACCCCCCCTCTCTATTGTTATAAATCATATTAACACTAAAGGTGTCATAGTACTTCCTATCAGAGTTGGCCCAATGCAAAAAGAAACCATTTTCCAAGTACTAGACCTAAATTTGACTTACAATATCTTACTAGGGTGACCATGGATTCATGAAATGTAGGTGGTGCCTTCAACTTATCACCAATGTCTTAAAATCCCTTATCTACGACAAGAAATCATGGTAACCAGGGACTCAAACCCCTTTCAATATTGTAACAACATGAAGCCTATCAATGATTATCTAGTCCCACATAATGCAAAAGGGTCTATTCCTCAAAAAATAGAGCAAGGACAAACTTCTAAAGATCTTCCATCTCTAAAGGGAAAATAAAAAGAAGAAGTTGTTGAAAACATCCAAAGTCCTACTAACCTAGTTACATTGACAAAAGGAAAAGAAAAGGTTAGTGATGATAATACTCTTGAGACAAAGAAAGAAGACCAAGATAGATTCATTCAAATCTACACTAAGGAGGCTCATTGCCAAAAAATGGACCATATGATGAAAAAAATTTGAGAAACAATGTCAAATCAAACAAAAGGGAGTAGGTGAATACTCTTTATCCATGATGGACCTACCCTTATCTCTGAAATCATATGGAAAGCCATCTAATCTACCTCATAAATACAATGATCACTTTGTGAGGGCTAATACATCTTCATTCATGGAGGAAGAGGACAATGAAATCCTAAACTGGTTATACAAAGATGAAGAATCAAGTACCCATGAGAAGTGCATACAAAATATAAGCATTCCCACACATCAATATGGGAAAGGATTTCAAATTATGCAAAAAATGGGATACAAAGGAAAAGGACCTTTACGAACAAGAAATAAAGGACTCCTTGAACCCATTGAGATGATGTGGAGAGATAGCAAAGAAAAGACATGATTAGGCTACTTAGAACAAGGGTATACTCAAAAGCACTATCCTAAGGTCTATGATCAAATATTATAATTAGAGTCACATAGTGATGAAGACTCAAATGATTGGGAATGGGATACTTTGTCAAATGAATCATGTCAAGATAAAGGTATTGATGTCATTCATACTTACACTGCTAGAAAAGGGAAGCAATCAATTTCAGAATCAAATTAGAGTCAAGCCTCAAGCTCAAGCCAAGTGGTCTTAGATAATGTCCTAATTAAATAAATTGAAATAAATCAATGGGTAGGAGAACCCTAAGTACCATCATGGAGACCTACTATGGAAGAATCTAAAATTGGGTTTAATCCATGAGATTTTTACCCAATAGAAACCTTAGAGGATTCTAGTGGGGATGATTTTGACCCTAGTTCTCTAGAACATCTCGAAGAGGCACATGTTATAGAATTAAGTGATATAATGTTTGAACCTTAAAACAAATTCTTGTCCTTAAACCCTATTGGCCTAAACCAAAACATTGATCCTTTGACCCTCATCTATCCAGAATTAATTGAATGGGATTCCATTGAACCTACCATACTTCTTACCTTTTTGAATGATAACTTGGTGTCCCAATACCTAAATGTGGTTGAACCTTCTTCTACCATGGAATCAGGAAGGGGTGACAAAGGAAAGTATCCAAATTCTCAATCCAATAAAAAATAAAAAAAATAAAAAAATAAAAATTGGAAAGAATCTACTATTGAAAACCACATTGTGGCAACATTAGATAAAAAGGAGAAAGAAATAAAGAATTATTCCAAAGGTGAAAACCCAATTGAGGTGCCTAAGGAAGGGAGATTGGATAATTTACCCAAGAACTATGAAGAAAGATCTCCTATATATCTTGATCGAACCAACAGAGAAAGTAAATATTGGATCAGAATCAGAACCAAGGATCATACACTTAGCAACATCTTTATCTAGTGAGGAAAGAAAAGACTTCATCAAATTTTTCAAGGAAAAAAAAATCAATTTTGCATGGTCTTATGATGATATGCCAGGATTAGATCTGAATTTAATCATGCATCACTTGAACATAAAAGGAGAAAGACCAGTAAATCAAAAATTGAGAAAGATGCATCCACACATAGCTTTGCTAGTAAAAGTGGAGTTAGAAAAATTGCTAAAAGTTGGGTTTATCAGAGCCATTGATTATGCCCAATGGATTTCAAACATTGTACAAGTTTCAAAAGAAAACAAGTCCATCATAATGTTCATAGACTTTAGGGATCTCAATCTTGCATGTCCTAAAGATGACTTTCCATTACCAAGCATAGACACCATATTGGATTTGATAGCAGGACATTCAATGTTCTCACTTATGGATAGGTTTAGTGGCTATAATCAAATAAAGATAGTAATATAAGATCAAGACAAAACAACATTTACATGCGCATGGGGGGCATTCTATTGGAATGTTATGCCCTTTGGTCTAAAGAACACTGAAGCGACCTATCAAAGAGCCATGACAATGATATTTCATGATATGATGCACAAGTTCATGGAGGACTACGTAGATGATATACTTGCTAAATCTCACTCAAGAGAATAACATCTACCCATATTAGAGAAATTTTTTGAAAGATTGGAGCAATTCAAAGTAAGGCTAAATCTGAAGAAGTGTGCATTTGGCGTTCAATCAGGAAAACTACTAGGGTACATTATTTCATCAAAGGGAATAGAGGTAGACCCTGCCAAAGTCAAAGCCATCATGGAAATGGAAGCACCTAAAAACATAAGTCAGATGCGATCTCTTCAAGGAAGGATCCAATACATTTGAAGGTTCATCTCTCAATTGGTAGAAAAGTGCCATAATTTTACTCAACTCCTTCATAAGGACATAGTTTTCAAATAGGATGAGAAATGTGAAGAAGCCTTCAATTTGATGAAGAAATATCTAATGAACCCTCCAACTTTGATGCCACCTATAAGAGGCAAGCCTTTGATTCTATACATTTCAGTGATCGAGCATTCATTAGGGGCACTCTTGGCACAAGAAGATGAATTAGGAAAAGAAAAGGCCATCTACTACATAAGTAGGACTTTGGTGAAATATGAGTTGAACTAAACCTTCATCGAAAGAGCATGTTTGGCCATAGTTTTTATTCCCAAAAATTGCACCACTATATGTTATCCCACAAGATTAGACTCATTGCAAAGAGTGATCCCTTGAAATATCTTCTTAACAAAACAATATTAAATGGAAGGCTAGCCAAATGGGTCATGGTGCTAAGAGAATTTGGCATAGAATATGTGGATCAAAAATCTATCAAGGGCCAAGTCATAGCTAATCAATTAGCATAATCACAATTGCAAGATGACCACCCAATACAAGTGGAATTTCCAGATTCTGAAATTATGAACGTGGAAGCAAAAACATGGCAACTATATTTTGATGGTTCTTACACACAACATGGATCAGGAGCAGACATAATTTTGATTACTCCTCAAGGGTCTACAATTCCTAAATCATACAAATTTCTACTCCCATGCAAAAATAACATAGCTGAGTATGAAGCATTGGTCATTGGAATCAAACTGGCATTAGAGTGGAAAGTGATAGAACTAAATTTTTATGGAGATTCACAATTAGTTATCAATCAAATTAATGATGAATATCAAATGAAAGATGACAAGATGGTACCTTACAAGAATATGGTTGAGAATCTCAAGAAGTACTTCACTCTCATCACATTTGAGCAAGTCCCAAGAGAGAAGAATAAAGTAGCAAATGCAATGGCTACTTTGGCATCACTTCTCCAAATACCATATCAAAACGTCAGATATGAATTCCTGGTTGAAGAAGTTGAGAAACCTGCATTTGACCCTACCCATCCTCATACAATTTGTTTACTAACCACACATGAATCACCTTGGTATGGATATATTTACACTTATTTAAAAGACCAAATCCTACCCATGGATCAAACTAGGAACCAAAAGAAAAGCTTTATCTAAAAAGCCGCTTGTTATACCTTAATATCTAACACATTGTATCATAAGAGTCTAGATGAAATGCTTCTTAGATGTCTAGAGAAAGAGGAATCAGATATAGCCTTCCGAGAAATTCACGAGGGGATTTGTGGGTCACATTTGAATGGTTTAACCCTAGCTAAGAAACTTCTTAGGATAGGATATTTTTGGCCTACGATGGAGAAAGATGCTTGTCACTTTGCTAAAACTTGTAGAAAGTGTTAATATCATGGAAAATTAATACATGTACCCACACAAGAGCTTTATCCTATGACGACACCTTGGTCATTTTATCAATGGGGTCTAGATTTAATAGGAATGATTTATCCACCATCTTCAAATGGTCATAAATTCATTATCACGGCAACATAGTACTTTACTAAATGGATGGAAGTTGTACCCTTATCAACTACAATAGGAAAGCATATATCCTTGTTTATCCTAAACCACATAATATGTAGATATGGCATACCTCATGCCATTGTAACAGATAATGCAAAGCACTTGAAAAACAAGGACCTAAAGGAGTTATGCACAAAGTTTAAAATGATCCACCACTCCTCATCAATATATTTCCACCAAGGTAATGGACAAGTCAAAGCCACAAATAAAAACATCTTAAAGATATTGAAGAGAACTATGGATAATTCAGGTAGAGATTGGCATATAAAAATAAACCCGACCTTATGGGCTTATAGGACAAGTATCAAAATGCCAACAAGAGCTATACCATTTTCCTTAGTCTTTGGAGCAGAAACAATTTTACCATCCTTAAGAGTATCTCTACATGGTTTGATAAGTGAGGAAGATTATAGAGTTGCTAGGTTGCATGAACTAGAATTGCTAGATGAGAAACAACAACAAGCGTTTGATCACTTGAAAGTATATCAAAATCGAATGTCAAGGACTTATAACAAGCATATCAAGTCAAAAAAATTTTAAATAGGTGATTTAGTTTTGCGAGAGAATCCAAAGAATCAAGCATAAAGGGAAAAGAAAGGGAAATGGGAAGCAAACTGGTTAGGACCTTTTGTGATCACTTCATCTTTTGGGACATGCACCTATAAGTTAGCTGATTGTGATGGAGAAGAGTTATAAGAACCTATAAATAACATCCATCTCAAAAGGTTCTACACATGAAGCAAATGAAAGAGGATAAAGAAAAAGAGTATCAAAAAATTAGATGGAAAGAATCCTATTTATTGTACATAGTCAAAAGAGTTCTTGAAAATACTAAAAATATTGAAAAACATAAAAGAGAAAACAAATTAGAAATGCAGAAAAGATCAAAAATAGTGGAAATTGAGCATCAAGAAAGCCAAAAATATTCATATATGATCCTCAAAAAGATGTTGTCTTGGTGAAAACCTAGCAAATAGGTGCCTTGATAATATGAAAAGAAAAAAATTGGAAAAAAGAGAAAATACAAAAAAAAAAGAGAAAAAGTGCCTTGGTGAAAACCTAGCAAATAGATGCCTTGGTAGAAAAAAAAAGGAAAAAGCTTTAAAGCAAGATCCATTCAATCGGTGAAAACTTGGTAAATATGCACCATTGAAAGTCCAAGTCAGTCACATACTTAGCAGTTATCCTTGTAAATATTGCATTCGCCAGCATTTGTATATATTACATAATAAAACCCCACAGTTGCATTTGCAAGTACCTAAATATTTTGGTCACCTATTCTACAAATTGTCCTAAGTCCAACGTTGAAATCATATCAAATTGGGGGCAATCTACTCTAAAGGAGGAAGGATTCATCAAAAGGAAACTTCAATCAGTCATCAAATCAATTCATCGAAAATGCAAGTGAAACACTTAATCAAATCCTAATTACAATCCAATTTGAACTCAACGCAAAATTTGATCCAAGATCTTACAAGACCCTATCTTTATCAAGATTAAAAGTATGAAATGGATGGAACTATACTTGAAATATAGATTTGAAAAACATTGAATTTTTTTTCTAAAGTGTTGACTTGATTGATGAAATCATGTCTTTCTAGAGAATTGATGAAAGTTTTTAAACTAGACAAGCTATTATGAAAGCATGATATTTTATGGATTTTTGAATGACTGTCTTAAAATCAAAGTTTTAAAGCATGTATTATTTGTCTAAGGACATGATCATCAAAGAATCATCGAGGACTTGTACATATGATGAAATTGAGATTTTTGTTTGTTTACGCAAAAGGATACTTTGGATATTTTGATGTTCAATATCATAATACCAAAATCCACTTGCAACATAGAATCTGATGAAATCGGTATTTGCACTCTCATGATTGGCTTCAATTAGTGATAGTCGTACTAGAAAAGAGATGGGAAAGCAACAAAAGAGGTGCAAAAAGTATTCATATCATCATGGTTGAACTAGTGATGGTTGTACTAAATTAGGATTCCAAAAACTACTCAATGATGAATATAAGCTCCAAATTTATGAATAGTGACAGTTAGTTGCATACATCCTAGATTAAATGCATTTAAATTATTTTCCTTTCTTAGCTTCAAAATTTAAATTGCAAGAGAAAAAGAGAAAGGGGGTGTAGTCAAATAAAAAATCAAATGAGCATCAAATACTATATGAGATCAAGTGCGTTGGAAATAAAAAACAATAAAAAAAAAGGTGCATTCCATTAGTTCACTTGCATTCATTAGATTCATGTTATCTTACATTCATTTAAGCTTTTTTTCCACCCTATGGTTCAATTAGATTTCTTGCATTAAGTTGCATTCATTTTAATCTAAGTTCATTCCATATAGTTTAAATCATCTTTATAACATTAATTGCATTAGGTTGCATTCATCCTTTAAACCATTTTCATTAAGATCATTTCATTTAGGGTGCATTCTTAAAATTGATCATGTTAATCCATTGAGTCCATTTACCATTGTATTTATTAGTTAATGTTCATTTGCATCCATTAAATCATTTCAATTTATCATTAGGTGCATATCATTTAGTTCATTTTAAATATTGTACCTTGCATTATTCATTTCAACATTCACTAGATATCATTGCATTGCAACATCATTCATCTATCTTACACATAACATTTAGAATCATTAATCATTAAGTATCCATAATCATTATACATTACATCATATAGGTCCATCACATTTGCATACCATAAATCCATTGCATTACATTACATCCATATATCCATAAATTCATTACATTACATTATCCATCTAACACATCTATATATCATTTGCATCTATAAAGCATTACATATCATAAACCACATCATTAAATTCATATTGCATCCATTCATCTATTCTATGTCATACATAAGAAAACCATTTAAGCATAAATAGAACATATGCATCCATCATAAAACTGCATTATGAAAAGCATAAAACAAAGCATATAGGAGATAGAATCATATAAATCTGCATATCATAGTAAAACACCTGAAAAGGAAGTCCAACACATGATGACATCACATAAAGTAAATATATCAGAATTGAGAATCAAAGTCTATGGTATCATCATCATAAATCAACAGAGTATCAAAGTCTACGATATCATCAATGAAACATTTGGAAATCAAAGTCCATAATAGTATCAACAAGTATCAAACACATAAAGGAACATCAACTGATCAAAAGAATACAACAAAGTCCAATGTCTCGATATAAAAAATGAGACCATCATATACATCAATAAATGAAAGAATATATCAGATCAATACGAATCAATTGGCAGAGCCACCAACACCATCACCACCATCAAGACCAGGACTAGTATCAGGAGGATGACTTGAACTAGCCTATAGCCCATGTAGACTCATAGCAGCCATAAAATCTTTCATCATACCACTAAGCTTCCTAACCTCCTATCTAATCTCAAAAACATCTGACTGTAAAGATTGAATCTTTGATGTAGCTGCCAGAGCCTCTAAGATGGAACCTATGCAGAAGGAATGTGTGGTGGAGGCATGGAAGAAGATGGCATAACAGAAGATGGAATAGATAACGATGTAACAAAAGAAGAAGAAGATGGATGAGATGAAGAAGATGGCATAGAAGCATAAGCATGTACATGTTCTGGAGGAGCCTGTGTGGCTTGGGCATCCAACTACCTCTGATGTCTAGCCCTGTGATGACCCTGTCTACCTACCAGATCCCTAAAAACTTGGTGTAAAGCTCTATCCACACCTCGACCCCTCACATGATCACCACCCTTAGGAGGAATGGGAGCAACAATAATAACTAGAATCGATACTCTCCATCCTCTGGCTTCTTGATGACCTGATCATCCCCGACGTGATCAAATCCTACCTCCACCCCTACCACCATCCCCATCTCCACCATCATCACCATGTTTGTCATCCTCAGACTCCTCATCAATACTGGGTACCCTCTCTACTAGATCTTTGAATCTGGGAAATGGGTTCCAAGCGAACCAATCTGCATAATCATTGGTCATCCCAGCATCAACAACATGCTCCTACATATCCCATGGTAAATGAGCTAGATCCTCGATCGCATGCCTCATTGTCTTGAAATCAACAACATGACCCCATATTGATCTCTCGACCAAAACTTGGGCATATAGGGCTACACCCTGTGGCATACCCTGAATGTGCCCATACTATTGTAGTACTCTCTGAAAGAAAAATATCTCAATGATATGTGGTGTTCAACCAATCATCCAATAAGGACTGCACATATAGGGAAGCTCAGTCACATCCTCTGGCCATGGTTCACAACCTAGGTAGGGATGCCATATAACCTGATCCATATCATTGATAACATGACACCAATAATCCAACTTACCCATATGGGTCTGCACTACCATGCCCTCATATATCCAAGAAAATGGCCATCCCATATCATGTTGACATACTGTAATAGGTCGTGTCACTGGGAGATGCTCCCATGTCCAAAGATGAAGTAGAATAGCTCCTGTTGAAAGAGTAGAAGAATGTCTATACACTACTATATGAAACTTGTGATAGAGCTGCGCCAAGACACAGGACCCCCAATCAAAACTTCAAGGCTAAGCCATCAGATCCTCCAGAATAGGACCCCAACCGATTGCAAATCCATGTCCTCGTCGATCTAGTATGAGGAAACCTCCAATCAAGGCACCCAAAACCGTTGGTAAAACTAGGAAGGAATGGAACTAAGACCACTAAATGTGATCATCACCAATGGTAGGATCCTGGAAGACCTATCGACATGTCGTCCCATCATACACCTGATCATAGAAAACCAACTCTCCTCGAGTCAGGATATGCAGGATATGGTATACATCCTTAGGAGTGATGGTCATCTTGCCCATTGGTAAATGGAAAGTATTATGGTCAAAGTGCCAAAACTCTACCATAGCGGTAAGAAGACCCAGATTCACTTAGAATCAAGGAAGAACGAGAAGGAAAGATAACCCACACCTACCAATATGTCTCTAATCCAGAGCACTCAGGTCATCAATCATGCTGAAAGGACAAGGGTATAATCCACAAATGACCAGTGACTTAAGCACTACCTACAAAAAGAAAGTTCAATCATATCAATTTTAAAATCAATTATCATTTGAATTATCTTAAGTCAATCAAACATTTACAAACAAATATCAAACCGCAATCAGTTTTCCTGATTCTATTTAGAGAGGACAAAAAATTTATCATCATTCATCATCTAAATCTAGATTGACAATTAAAAATTTAGACTATAATTAACTCACACTGACATCTTACACAACTCGCTACCAAATCAGGCTTATTACCTACACTAATCAACTAATCGATGATGCTAAATAGTTCAAAAAACTGACTAAGGCATTTATATTTTTTTCTTATTAGGGTAAAAGTGCTATTTTGAGGTTTAAAAGTGCTATTTAAAGGATTAAAAGCGCAACCTAAAAGATCAAACATGCTAAAACTTTTCAAAAGTGCTATTTTAAAAATTAAACGCGCTATTACAGATATAATAAGCGCAAATGCATACAAAAGTGCTAAAGAAAATTACAAAAATGAAATGTGCCCTAAATTCAATGTGAAAAAGTGTTGTTTTGCAACGCGAAAGCACTATTTAAATGTGTGAAAGTGCTAAAAAACAAGTAAACGTGCTAGTAAAATGTCTAAACGTGCTATTTCATGGAAAAAAAGTAAAAAACTAGGGTTTTTATGAGAGAAATTCATTTTTTTTAAAAATTAATGCATGAAATAAAAAATAGAGAGGACCAGGCACTTACCAAAGGTCTGTGAGTCAGTGGTCGTAGATATCATCGACCACGCTCGAACCTATGCTCTCTAATCGGGATCACCATCGCAAATATCTTAGAAAGCGTCAGAGCAAAAAGTCAACTAGCAAAGTGAAAATGAATAATGAAAATGACTTTTTACCCCTGTATATAGGCCATTTTGACCTAAAAAGGGCATCTTTGACCAGAAAATGCCTGGGGACCCAAAGTTTTCACCAAAAATGCCAAATCAGGGGTATTTGTCATCACACAAACACAAAATCAATATCGGAAATGAAATCAAAATTCAAGATAAAATTGACCTAATCAATGCAAAGTAACCTAAACTATCAACTTTTTCAAATATCTCTCAAATTTTATTTCATTTGCAAGGGGACATACACTTGGATAATCAGATTCAATAGAAAATCATCAAATTAGGGGCACGACCATTAAATCAAAGCGTAAAGTTTTATCAGAAAATTATTCGCTTATCAATCGAAAGGGGCATCAAACATCGAATCAAATCAGATTAGGTACCATATCAGGGAATTGTCATCAAATCAACCATCAGGACATCAAATCAATCAGAACTACATCAATCCTATCATCAGAATCTGCATCTTACATCGAACATCAATATCGACCATCAACGGAATCAAGACCTTATATCAGTTGAATTAGGACATTCTTTGAATTGACACACTTCGCATGTCAACTCAAAGAGGGGCATTTGTAATCACCTAAAAATGGACAAGATTATTTAAGTGAGAAATCAAGGCAAGGATCAATACAATTAAATGCAATTGAATCAAATTAAGATCAAATCAAAGATAAATTACAATTGAACCTAAATCCAATAATAATTGATAATCAAAAGCTATCAAATCTATTTAAATCAAATAAATCATGGTAAATCAATAAATTATGTAATTAATCTAATTAATTACATAGTTCAATTTAAATCAAATCAACCCATTAAAGGGGTACACATGACTAAACAAATTAAATAAAATCAATTTATTAATTCCTATTTTCTCTCAACACCACATGGGAGGAAAAAGCCATCAACCAATAGGAATTGAGAACCAAGCTCACATGGATCAAGCCTAAAATGAATCTCAATCACTCACTTGGAGGATGAATCTTGTCCACCCATTTTGTCTTCTTTTCCCAAGCTTTGAGGATAATCCATTTAAATTGTCTCCAAAGGGTGGAACCAAGGACTTAACCCCAACTCAATCATGATCAACTCAACTACACCCCCTACCCTCTCCAAAATCTATAAAAGAAAGGCATAATTCATTCATAAATCATCCAAAAATCTGAGAATAGCATCAAACCTCTTGCAAATTAGAGCTAGAAAGGCAAATCTAGGAGCTAATTAGATAATTTTAATTTGGAATTAACATTGTTATTAGCTTTGCTTATCATTCTCATTTTAGGAATGTCACTAATGGAGACTTGCTGAGAGCTTTATCATTAGCATCCCTAAATAGAGATCCATAGAGTGCATAATTGTCAATTATTAGCTTAAATAGATTGCTATTTGTGGTAATTTAGTGTTTATTTTGAATTATTGATGATACTAACCCTATGAAGGTACTTTTTCCAGTACACAATAGGGTGTTCTTGTATCCTTTTTGTTTTTTTAGATAAGAATGTAAATTGTAACAAGTCTGTCTTATGTATAAGATTTCAAAATTTTCATACTACTATCAGATTGTCTCCATTTGGTTCTTGATCTTATTGATTAGAGTATCAAGGGTGTTTTAGTCTTTCTATTGTATGTCTTCAAATTTCTACAATAGAGTTGTTTTCATAGAAATAACTAAGTTTAGGACTGCTTTTTCTAATGTGCATGAGTTGGGATATCAAGGGTATCTCAATCTTGTCTTTTAGTGGATACTGATTAATGTCTTTCTTATTTCTAGGTCTCTTCTAAGGGGAGGGTTAAAGTCCTTTGAATAGGTGATTGCATATCTGAGTACACAGGTGGATTGCTAAGTAGAATATGTTGTCTTCTTGTTTCATAGCTCTTTGTTGCAATGTTTATTTGATTATGTCACCCATCAGATAAGGCATTGGTCTATGAAAGATTTGGGGTATTTCAGAGATCCATTCCACCCAAAAACTTAAATGAAATCAAATTCTAAATCTTTAAGACAATAGTTGTGGACTTATTAGCTAAAGCCCCTGCTTTGTCCGTGAGTAACTTGGTAGTGTGTTTAGCTTCACACCTGATCCCTTTATGTCATAGATAATAAGAAGTATTATGGGCACATATCTACTTTGTGGGGATTAGTGAAAAAGGGAAAATTAAGTGATCCTAATCCTAGGTACACCCACCTAAATTCTATAGAGTTCAAAGTGTAGAAAGCCTTTGTGCTTTGTTCATTGGTCCTTGTTCTTGTATGAATATACTGATTTTGGGAAGTAAGCTACCCCATAGGTGCATCTTTGCATTTCCAAGGTTGTTAAAATCTTGCTAAACCAAGAGCCAATAGGTAGATTGGTGAAGTGACACTTTATTCAAGATTTGGCTCTTCAAGGAATGACCTTCTTGGAAAGTATTTATTTATTTATGCAAGAAATAAATGTTGTTGTGTAAGCCTTAAGGGGTGTCCCTTGGTGAAGTTTGAGTCTTTGATGGTACATTTATAGGAACTATGTAATAAGGGGTAATATTAGCATAAATAAAAATATTTCTCATGGAGTAACGATCAACTGGTAAAGGCTATGGAGATTTGTGGTTGCATAACCAGTTGAGAAGGGAATATTCATGGTAGTATATAGGAGTTAATTGACAGCTGTAAAGACAAGATCCACCTTTTTTCCCAAAATAAGATGATCGTTTAATAGACACAATTAGATGGGTTTGCAGACAAGGAGGGGAGGAATATTTGATCAATATCGAAGGTTTGTTAATCAAAGTTGGAATGACAGGAATGGTGGGTGATGTGAGAACTGTAACAATACATCTAGAGAATGCTTCACTCAATACAAACCGTTTGATTTTCAAATGATTGACCACAAGTTTTGGAGACCAAAAAAGTCTCAGGAGATGGTGACGAACCCTAAACCTACATAAGATAATCAAAATGGAACATCTCTTGAAAATACGGTAAGCAATAATATTTTTTGTGGTTTTCTTTCTTCTGTCTTAATAGACAATAAATAATGCATAAAGTGAAAAATGTTTTTAGAAGAAAGAGCATTCTTGTTTAAATGGGTTGGTCCATGGTCGACGATAGGAAAGTTTAAAAAGTGGTGTGAAAATATGGGTGGGGAGGATTGGATTCTAAAAACCCTTGCTAATGGGTTTATTCAAATTACATGTTCTTCAAAAGAAGAGAAAGAATGGATCTTAAACAATGGACAATACATGATAGATGGGAAAGGAATCTACTTAAGAGATTGGTCCCCAAATTTTGATCCCAACAAAGAGAAAGTGAAGGAACTCATGGTTTGGATTAAATTGCATAATATACTGCAGGAATAATGGGGGAAAGAAACCCTTCACATCATGGGAAATAGTTTGGGAACTTTCATCAAAATGGAAGAAGCCCTCGAGCCAAAGGATTTTTCCTATTTGCCGAAGATCATGTTTCTTATGCAAGAAAGCCAGGAACTCTCAAACTACATAATGATAGGATCGTCTAAAGGAGAATGAAGACAACTGATGGTGGTTGAAAATGGAAATCTAGACGATGGAATGAATGGAGATAGTAGGGAAAAAGGTAAGGTCTTGGAAGTCAATAGGTTTTTGGATGAAATCTATAATTTGGTTGAATTTGAAAAAGACAAAGTTTCAACTGAAAGGCTACAATGGGAGGAAGATGTGATTTTTCAAAGGTAGGAGGTGGACAAGGGCATTGGTAGGAATAATAGGGGAGAGTGGTTAAAACTTCTAGATAGTATGGAATTTGCATTGGAAACCCCAGATCTTGATCAAATAGAGTCTTTATATTTAGTTCATATAGTTAAAGACACCCCGCTCTCTCAAATGCCTTAGAAAATTAATGAAAGGGTAATGGTCACTCATAATTTGGAAGATGATAATGATCTACATGTTTCAAACACAACTTACATGATTTACCCTCAAGAGGGGGTTAATATTAGATTTAAGATGGATGGAAATGAGAGTAACATGATAGTCACTTCAATTGAGAAGGTTATGGACACCTTGGAAGCAACAACAGTTCTTGCAACACCTTCAGATGTTTGTAATAACTAATTTATTAAAACCTTGGGGGATATTGAGATTGAAAAAAATCAAGCCTTGAATGGATCCCTCGAGTCTCTAAATATGGATGACCTACTTGCCAAAGATCATAACTTCAAAGATATTAAGATATCTCCTATTAGGCAGCTTGATAGCTTGGGTGAAGAAGACAAAGATATTGGGGGTAGTAAAATAGGGATGGATACTAAGTATGAATCCCTATAAGATTATGATGTAGAGGGTGACTTAGGCTTCTTTGATGAACCGAAAATCTTGGAAAAGAGAAGTGTGGAATAGACTCAATCACTTATCTCGAAACCAAATATTGGAGAAAGACCAAAACAATAAAGATGAAGTTGGAGCTAGCAGGAAATTCTTTAGATCAAACCAAACTTTTGAGATCGAAACGAGGCTTCTCAAAAGCCTCCTCTCGAAAGAAATAAAGGTCCTTTTGTGGAATGTCATGGGATGAAAGTCCCCTGACAAGATTCATTTGATCAAAAGAGGCCTTGATCAAATGAAACTAGATATCATTTTTTTGCAGGAATCTAATATTAAGGATTCAGATGTGGAGAGCTTTAAAAAGAGGTTTTCTAGATGGAACAGTACCTTTGGTAGATCATATGGTTCTTCAGATGGTTTATGGTAGAAGGATAATGTAGACTTAAGAGTTTTGGAAGTAGGAAGACATTGGTAGTTTGCAGAGGTTAGAT
Source organism: Chamaecyparis obtusa (assembly GCA_027943335.1). NCBI lineage: Eukaryota > Viridiplantae > Streptophyta > Pinopsida > Cupressales > Cupressaceae > Chamaecyparis > Chamaecyparis obtusa. The sequence continues at coordinate 207,060 of BSBK01004256.1, forward strand.
CTAAACAATTATTATCCAGCTTCTTTATTTTGAATGTATATGGCCCAAACAACCCCAGTAGAAAGAAAGTAGTATGGAGGGATTTATCTAATCTATTATCTCTGCATGATGGGAGTCTTTTTGTCCTAGGAGGATATTTTAATGCCATTCTGAATGCAATAGAGAAAAAATGGGGAAAAGGGTGGATGAGTCAAATCCATAGATATTTTCTTCATTTTGTGCAAGATAATGGTTTAGTGGAGGTAAATCTCAGGAATGGTGATTTTACATGGACCAATTGACATAGCGATTTCTTGATTATAGAAGAAAAACTTGATAGGTTCCTCTTGGAAAGGGATTGAGAGGTTTCTAATTGGATTTGTTAGATTGAGATTCTTCCATTAGTTGATTTTGATCATTTTCCAATTTTCCTTAAAATTCAAGAAGATGGAACACCAGAAAGGGCCCCTTTTAGGTTTGAATCAATGTGGTTAAGAGCAGAAATTTTTCTTTATTTAGTAGCTCAGTGGTGGTTGGATGCTCCTACAAGAAAATAAATATTTTATTTTCTTCAAAAAATTACATTTTGTTAAAGAAAAGATTAAGATTTGGAATAGAGATATTTTTAAGAATATCTTTTGTGAAAATATCTTGCTAGAAGAAGAAATTATGTATCTTAATTCCAAATTCATTACTGAGGGCATGGTAGAGGAAGATTTTAACAAGGAATGTGAACTCTCAAGGAAATATAAGGAAATATTGGCAAGGGAAGAGACCTTTCGAAGACAAAAGTCTCGAGAAATGTGGCTTAGGGAGGGAGATCACAATACAATTTTATTTTACAAATTAGTGAAGTTTAGAAGAGCTCGTAATAAAATCTACTCCATCAAAAATTCAAATGGAAGTTTGTTATAGGAGAAGGGGGAAATCAATGAAGTGACTGTAGATTACTTTACTAACATGTTTTCTCAAGGCCATGTGAATAGAACAAAAGATTTTAATATACTGGACATTATTCCAAGGTGTATTGAGGACAACCAAAATAACCTTATTATGAAGGAGATCACCTTAGAAGAAGTTAAGAAATTCCTTTTTAATCTTGGACAAGAGATTTAATACCCCAAATTGGCTTCTAGCAACCCTAACCAATTTTGTTGCATTTAGTCTCATTCTATCATCTTTCTGAATCATCAAAGTCCTATTGTACTAGGCAATTCTGATTCTTATTTGACTCTACTTGACTTAATGTCAAATGTATAAAACCCTAAATATGCATCAATCACATGTTATATTTAATTCCTAAATATCGACTATAATTGGCTAAATAAACCCTATGATTGATTAATTTAATTACAAAGTCCTAGCACTCTAATTAAATTAAATTCACCCCTTTTAGCTAAAACACCTGAAATGGAATTAAATAATATTTATTTTTTAAATAAATATCCTCATTTCAATAATTGAATTTAATTATTCAAAAAATTGAGAAAGTTCATTTATGAGGTCATATTTCATTTATTTAATCAAATATTCTTTCCAAAATCCTCACTTCTGTTCAGAAAAGGAAACTCTAAGTTAACTAAAAATTCAAAAGTGCAAAAAGCTAGTTAACTGCTCCACTCACTCTAGAAGGCAAACAATTGACTATTTCTCAACATGAAACTTACCATTCTGAACTAAAATTCCTTTCAATCTCCACAGTTCATCTCATTCAATCTTGACTATCAATTGATCTCGGGATTCTATAAAAGAACCCTCTTGTTTCTCATTCATGGGATGCAACTTTTGAGTATCAAATCTCTATCAAATTGTTATCTCAATTTGTTTGCATTAAAGCTATTGTCACTTTGCATTTTAGAATAGTATTTATTTCTTAGATTAATAATGCATTACATTATAGCTTAATTTATTTCAAGCATTCTTAGATTACTATTCATTTTCACTACTCTAGATTAATCAGGTACTTTCATTCTAGAATAATTGCATTTACATTCTAGCTTAAACCCTCCATTGTAGAGTTGGTCTATGGTTGTTGGGCTCTTGATTTTGAGAGCTGCTCAAAACCCCATCTAGATAGGAGGCAACAAGTTGGCTCATCCAAGCATATAGGATGAATGATCTTATATTCATTCCTATATGTGACTGATGAATAAGGACTGTGTTGAAGTCTATGGCTAAGTTTGAGGCCCACATTTAGCATATACATCTCTAATGCCCACCATGGGGCAGGAAATTCAATTTCTGGCCTCATATTTTATTTATTTTGTCAAATTAAATTCTCTTTCTATACGTCTTTGTAACGAATTATTGCACAAAGTTTTGTGCTATACCACACGAAGTTGTGCTTGTTCATGCATTTCATCGCACGGTCTGTAGAGTTTCTTTGTGTGGCTTGTGGTAGTTCTTCATGCGATTATGTGCATAGTCTTGCCTAGGAATTTATATTCCTTCATGCGCCTCAAAGAACTTTCTCACATAGAGCAGTGCACTTTCTCATACGAACTTTGGCATCAGAAGCCTATCATTTACAATTTTCTATCTGTGTTCTCTGATCGTTGAATAGTTTCTATTTATTGTGGTTTTCTATTTTTTCCTTTCTGGTGTAGCTTAATAGTGGTTTGTAAGACGAATGTCGAAGACTCCCTAAAAACATGACTATGCAAAACTCATTGATATTTTGATTGCAGGACACTTGTCAAAGATCGCTTGTTGAAGAATCTCAAACCCACAACAAACATTATCTCTATTTTCATGCTTTTTTCACATAGTCTAATTAGGGCCTCGTTAAAATCTCTTAAGGGTCTTGATAGCATAATAGGGTATTAGTCTCTTTATTACATGGAAGTGATGACCATGAATGAATCTGAGACCTAGACACTGCTAGAAGCATAGATACCTAGGGGAGCAAGGAAAGGTGATGAATCAATTGACATGTCCATTAGTGAGGAGACTATGCTCTTCTCTCTTCGAGAGAATAAAAAACCCATAAGCTCTTGGATTTGTTGAGAGAGGAGTTAGCTCAGTGATGAACATGTCTGGTGTGTTTGGGTGAGGTGTAGAGGTAGAGGAGTATGATCTTCTCTCTTTGAGAGAATTAGAAACTCAAACCCTTGAATACAAACCAAGTTTGAGTCACCTTTAGTGGGCCTGCAGGAAGTTGAACCTTTGAAATGACCCAAGTGGGTACACACCTTTTGCTAGTGATTCCACCCCACCATAATAAAGTTTCTTTGTCAAGTGAAAGACTCCAAAGCCATGTTAATTTCTCTCTCGATCCATGATATCAAACATCTTGAGGAAGCCCTATTTGTTGTACTGAGTGGCGCTGCTCCCAGCCCTTCTTGCCAGGGGTGTACACTTACAGGTGTTGGTGTGGCTAAGAGGCCTTAACCTTTCTTGCAAGGTCCTCAGAGATTAATGTGAATGAAAGCCTATTAAAATTTTTTTTAGCTAGTTGCTTACCGAGTTCACCTCTGAAAGGGGGCATAATCTTTGCACAGGGAGAGGGAGTAGATTCTCACCATAAGCATGCACCTGGACATTTGAAGGTGGTATATGACACTAGCCCCTACTTCAAGGGTAACCTTTGAACATATATTATTGAGTCCTTGGAAACACCAAAACATGGGTGCCCTCTAGGGGGTGACACGAATGTGTGAGGTGAATGCACGTGCATAAGGTTTTGTCTTCTCTACCATTTTATTTATAGGGATAAATTGAGTGTCTATTTCAAGTCTCAACACGTCCAAAATATCCAAACATATCAAGACTCCCTTGTTCTTCCAAGTTGCCTTGTCCTCGATGGAATTGTTTTCAACTACTAATTGTGTCACAACTATTTGAAAGTCCATACCTCTATGCTTGTTAACGACTAGTTCCCAAAATGCTCAAAATAAAAACTTGTTAATCTGAAACAATCTAAAACAATCTGAAAACTGATTATTCTATCAGAGAACAATCCAATCTATGTCTCGTAATCATTTTTTGTCTCAAAAAATGATCAAAACTGTCAGTTTCTACACATTCTCACCTGGTTTTCTACACAGTTTTGCATGAGATTTTGCATGCTCTACACTTATTCATGCGAGATTCTGAATCTTCATGTGAGGTTTTACCAAACCTCTGTCAAATTTTTTGATAGGTCCTTGGTCTTGTCTTGCACTTTTTCACTCGAGACTGCACATCTTCACACCACTTTTGGTGTTTCCTCTTGCAACGATGGTATATCTTCATACGAGACTGTACTTCTTTAGGCAATACTATGACACTTTTGTCTTAATAGTGAGCTATTTGTTGTCTCCTAGTTGTCACTTTGCTTAGTCTGGTCCCGGTTTGGGGTCTGTCTGCATGTCTTCGTGTCTATACATAGTCTGAAACTAGATGTCTTGGGTTGAGAACTATGTGATGCTCGCTTGAACTTACCTTGTCTCTCTATTGTCTACTCATTTTGTTGTGTTATCATAACTTGTGACATAATAGTCATCTCTTGGTTGTTCTAGCCTTATCTCTGATGACTCGTGCTGGTTATATTTTACCTTTTCTACTCTTTGCACTTATCTTAAGACATAGTTCCAAATATATTCCTAGTTCACTCTTGTTACTCAATCTTTTTCTATGGCTGTTGCAACTTGAAGTAGCAATGCATTCCCTTCACATCTTACTAGACAAGGTAGAGGTAGACCTCACAATCGAGGAAGAGGTTGTTCCAAATTTGTCATGTAATCTAAGTGCGGTGAGGGATCCTCACGTTCTTCCTCACTAGCTACACCTAGAGAGGGATCATCTTGGTCTCCCTCTACTATCATTCGACCTTACATTAGGCATTTGTTTCTTGTGAGCTTCAGTCAGGTCATAAACCCATTGTTTCAAGAACATCAAAACTTTGAAGAGTTATCATCTAAATTTGACCCTATTGATGTAATAAGGGTTCTTGTAGACATGATCTCTCGGCACACTACTCCTCCTCATACTGAGTCTGTACACATTACGCACTTACACTACAACAAGATGGCAGATCAAAATCAAGATGGTGAGCACAACAAAGGTAATGATCAATCTCAAAATGACAAAGGTAAACATCCCTAGTGATAGCGATGAGGAGATAACTCAAAAGGACATAGAGGTTGCCTGAGCTAACAAAAGCCTCCGCAAAATGATGTAGATTATCATGAGAGAAGAGAAGGATAAATGCATTCTTGAACTACCCAATCAAGGGGCTAAGTTACCTCCGCACTACAATGTTGAGAATCTTGTGGTCAAAGGGGAAATTGACAATGCTAAATTGTAAAAGTTAGTTCAATACATGCAAGACCAAATTAGTCAAATCATGAAGGACAATGGCAAACCAATGAAATAGTTCACACTGGTTAGCATTTGTCTATTTCCATTTGATAAAAGTCTCTGCATGCCTCCTTTTCCTAAAGGAGTCAAACTTCCAAAGTATGAAAAGTATCTAGGTACCTAGGATACTCAAGATCACCTAAGAGAGTTTGGTGCTCTGTCTATGGATTTTATACATGACCAAACTTATCTCATGTGTCTCTTCCCATGTAGCTTGGGAGGGTTTTCTATTGAATGGTTCTCTTAGTTACCTATTGGCATCAAGTCCTTTGATGAAATTTACAACTTGTTCCTCCAACACTACTCACACAACATCCAACATCTGGTTAACATACATGTTCTTTACAACTTGAAACAGTGACATGAGGGACCTTTCTTGGCATTTCTCTAGAGGTGGAGACAACTTTATGCAAAATATTATCATAAAATACCCGAGTTTGAAAAGATTGACATCTTTTTAGAAAATATTCTTCCTGATTTTAGGTACCAAGTACAGCTGCAATGTCCTTTGACCTTCGATGACATGATCAAACAAGCTATGAGAACTGAAAAATTCATGGTCAAGAAAGGAGAACTAACTCTACACAAGGATAACAAACAAGGGTCCTCCTTGACCAAAGATAAACCCAAGTTTGTCAATAAAAACTGAGATGTTGTGAATGATGGAGTTGTCGACAATGTGACTCCAAAGCCTCCAAAGGTTGTGTTCAATCTTACTACCACTATGCAGGCAGCCAAAGCCACAGAACAGGCTATGAAAGAAACTAAACCTTTGAATTATTCCAGAAGAAAACCTTGGGCCCCTCGACCCAAGTGTGATTACACTCCCCTAGGATAACCTCTCAACGTGGTTTACAAGAATCTCTTGAAAAACCAAATACTCACTCCTATGGATAATTTGCATCCTTACAATCCACAACCGCAACCTTCTTGGTGGAATGAATCTACATACTGTGATTACCACCAGAATAAAGGTCACAAGACAGCTAACTTTTTTCAACTGTTCTCATACCCCAAAAATGGGCTATAGGTTCAGTAACCTCCTATATCAACACATCGAATGAAATTGATACAAAAGTCCTAACCTGAGGCACATCTTCACATCAAAACCCTAATTAATTTTATCTTAATTTTGCATCAGGGAATATTTCCTAAATATTCCTATTTTATCTAATTATCTTTAATTAAATATTATTTGGCGATAAATGTTATTATTTATCTTAAAGTTGATTAATTGAATATGATGAATATTTAATTAATTAATTTAATTCTACCACTTAATTATTTAATTAGCTTTAATTGCATTTACTCCTAATTAATATTGTTTTTATTTTAAAAATAAATTAAAATTCCTACAAACAATCAATTGGATATTTATTGAATTGATTTAAAATCAAAGTTGTCAAATTTAATGATTTAATTGGAATAAAGTTTGATTTAATAATTGATTAATCAATTGTTTTAATTTAAAATCAGTTAAGTTGAAAATAAATCACTTTATTTTTAATTAATTTATAATTAAATCATGCACAATCACAAAAGCAGTCAACTTTAAAACAATTGCTAATTTCAATTTGTAAACTTTCTAAAACTCAACATTTGATGATGAGTTGAAAAAGAGAACTAAAGCTCTATTTTGAGATAAAAACTGCTTTTGCATGATTTTATGAATTATTTATTCTTAATTTCTTGTTAACTCAAAAATCAACCTGAGTTTATCAAGAGTGATTTATGGCTTTTCTCTTGCATCCTCAAGCCCTGGATTTCTATAAAATCAAGGCTCAGCTCTTCACAAAGGTTTGCACAATTTTTGGCTGGCAATCAACACCTTGAAATTGCATCCTCACTCTGGCGAATTTGTGACTGAAGAATCAACCTTTTGAGAATCAAGGCTATTGTGAGATTTTCATTTATTATTTTGAACATTGATAGCTTCATATCATAGATTTTTCATAGCATTCTTAGATAAATCTGCATTCAATTTCATTCATATAGCTTAGATTCATACAGTTTCTCATATTATTGCACAAAAAATACAAAAATATAGATTAAATCTACATTCATATAGTTTTTCAATTCTTAGCATTCAAATCCTCTGTTTAGGTGTTGCATTGTCACTCATCTCGATTTCAATATGAGAACATCATACTCACACCTACTAGAAGGCAGTAAATCGCCTGGTTAGCATAGTTTCAATTACTTGCAAATTTCAATTTTTGCTAACCTCTAATGTTTTACTGAAGTGTTGTCTACAGCTAGGTACAAAATTTACACACACATTTCTGGTGCCCACTGTGGGGCCCTGAAATAGGTTTCCATTTTATTCTATCAAATTTCTATCATTTTTCTCGAACCCATGACCATAAGGTTAATTTTTGTGAGTTTTGTGATAAATTTCTGGGTTGTTTTTCCAGAAATCTGATTGATGTTTTTATTGGTACATGCAAATATGACATGATAAAAATCCAAAATTTATATTTTTGAAAATTTATTTGAGTTATCTTTCATTTTCCATTAGTTTGGATTAATTTTATTTTAATTTGCAAAAGTTATGATCATTTTAGTAAAGATTGGTCTGAACCTGATTTTATGAAATCCGACTGATGTTTTTATTGGTACATGCATATATGACATGATAAAAATCCAAAATTTATATTTCTAGAAAGATATTTGAGTTATCTTTCATTTTATATTGGTTTGGATTAATTTTATTTTTACTTGCAAAAGTTATGATCATTTTAGTGAAGACTGGTCTGAACCTGATTTTATGAAATATGACTAATGTTTTTATTGGTACATGCACATATAATAGGATACAGATCCAAAATTTATATTTCTAGAAATTTATTTGAGTTATCTTTCATTTTCCATTGGTTTGGATTAATTTTGTTTAAATTTGAAAAATTTATGATCATTTTAGTGAAGACTAGTCTGAACCTGATTTTATGAAATCCGATTGATGTTTTTATTGGTACATGCACATATGACATGATATAGATCCAAAATTTATTTTTCTGGAAAGTTATTTGAGTTAGCTTTCATTTTACATTAGTTTGGATTAATATTGTTTTGATTTTCAAAACTTATTATTGATTTAGTACAGACTGGTCAGAATCTGATTTTTTATGACAATAGGTTTTTCAATTATCAAATGACATATTATCTTTGACTAACCTGATTTTATACCACGTGGGGTTGACAAGTTGCATTTATTTTTTTATGGATTTTTATAACAGTGGGTTTCATGTACAAGAATAGGTAATTTTTTTATAATAGTGGTTTGTAGGTGCAGATGCAGGTACGTCCTGTGGGTACAAAAGATAGAAGACAAATGCTCAAAAATGCTAAAACGGGTAAAATCTACGAAGTGTGTTGTGAGGAACTCAGGTATTCTATTAAATCTGATAACACTTCATTTTGAGACATTAAAAAAACTCTCTTGTGTCAAGCTTGAGTTTCTTTACAACTTTCATAATTCACACTTCAATTTTGGGCTCTAAAACGAACATAGATTTGTTTTTTGCATATCTATTACACATAGTAATTAGGCCCTATGAACACTATTTGTGGATGATCTTGAGAGAGTGGGCTTCTTTCGCTTGCTCATGCATGTGAAGCTCTTCTTGATGATAGATCCCTTTGTAGGTAGGGAGGTTACTAAGATTGTCTTGCGTTCTACTAGATTTGTGCATCTTCAACTTTTGATTGATACATTCTCTCTCCGGAGAGGTTGATAGATCATAAGCAGTTGACATCATATATCTTTGCGAGATAATTTTGGTCTTAGCGTGTCAGATTAATCTATCTACTTTGTCTTGGTGAAGTGAAAAGGTTAGGGTATTATGCTCTACTTCCGTTTTGGATAGTACCAAAAACCCAGATCCTTGAATCTAATCTAGTCCCCTTCTGGTATTTTTTGTGAGTCACCTTTAGAGAGGGTTAACCATAGTGGACATTCCCTTAATTGGGTCAACCACATGGATGGAACCTCAAGTGGTAATATCCATTTCCTTTGTGATAGCAACAACCGCTATATAAATGTCCTTGTGGAGGAAATCTTCACAGGTGTGGTCTCTTGTTGTGCTGTCAGATCTCCCTAGTAGCTCTTGATTGATTAAATTCTCAGACTGTGTCAAAACCCCGGTGCACCTGGATTGGAGTTTTCCCTCTTGAGATCACAAAATTTACAGAGTCAGACCATTACTACAAACCCTAGTGAGGCTAAATTTTTCATTTTCTAGGAATATGTGCATTATTGAAAAACTTTTTGGAACATACACAAGTAGTATTTCTTGGGATTAGCATAATAAGTCATTATTGCTTGTTCATGTGCAAGGTTGTTTTTACCCTTTTTCATTGTTTTTAGATGATTGTTTTCTTCCCTTGCTTGTTGTTTTACGTGCTTGATATCTACTTGGTTGTTTGAGATAGATTATTACACAAATCTTCAAACTTGGACAAAAAAATTTGCAAACAATCTAATACTGAAAAACTAAAAAATTGCAAATCTGAAGCAAAAATCCTTTCTACTATCAAAAGTCATCCTGAAATTTCAAAACTCATATCAAAGTCAAAGCCAAAGTTGTCACAAACCTTCCAAATGTGTCAGAAATCCAATTTGCAACAACTTCCAAATTCTGTCAAAATAGCGAACTGATTCTTGTCATTTCTAGTCATCCTTGGTTGGTCTGGGTCAAATCTTAGGTGCTATGACATGTTTCTCAACATCCAAATGAACTTAAATGGTATTACATTGCACAAAATGACTCTTGGTCTTCTTTCTTCCACATCTCCCATGTCTCCCTAGTCTCTAATTTCCATCCTTTCTCTTCTTCCTAAACTCTTCACATCTTCTTGATTCTTTTCCTCTTATTATCTAGTCTTCTTTCTTCTATTCACCTCTTCTGTCACTTCCATGTTTGATTCCTCCTCTTCTAGAACCATGAATTTCAGCTATCTTGTTATGGAACCTCTCTTGAAAATGGATGATCTCGAAGTCATTTCTCAATTTGAAGATTATTATTCCAAAAAGCCCATGAGTGATAAATTTATGATGAAAATAAAGGAAAAATTGATTGAATCAGACGCCTTTGCTAGGATCATACGCATGGTCATGTCGTGAACTTCTTCTTCCAAATATCTTTCATATTCTAAGTCTTCTCATCATTCCTCATCATCCATGTATTCTTCCTCTGCTAGGTCTTCACCTTCCTCTTCTCCATGATCTCATTCCTCTTCTAATTCTCCCAAGAGTCTTACTTCTCTTCTCAAGACATACCATGTTAAGCAACGTGATAACCCTTATGATACCTCTTCCATGAAGAGTGACATGCCCATCTTTGAAGACTATGATGACTATGATGACGGACAATATAATGATACCTATGACACCTCTATTCCTAAGAGTCATCCTCGTCCTGTGCTCGTGCTTACTGGAAATGGGATGTCACATTGGATACATCATGATGGTGATCCATATGATTCTGATTTTGAAAGAGACTTTGATGATTTTTGTGAACAATACCTAGATGATAAATCTACTTCACTTGAGGAAGAGAAAGCTTACTGTGTTGATTATAAACATTAATACTATAAGGATCTCTCCTCTAAGAACTCTCATGCTAAAAATAAAGATTATACTCTCAAGAAAGATCATGTTAATGTTGAACCTTTGTCTTGTGATGGTTCCCTTCCATCCTCTACTTCCTCTAATGCCCATACATTTCCTAAAGCTTCCAAGTCTTTCAAATCTTTCACAAGTCCTTCATCCACCAAAGGTCCTAATACTTTTCATGTGGTTTCCTATAGTTATCCTCAAGGGCTACCTCTTAAAGAAACTCAAGCTAACCTTCACTTGGCTGCAAATACTTTCAATAATGCTAAACCCAAAGAGCCTAAGCCTTTCTACACTATAATGCCTACTTCAGCTAGTCCTTCACCATCTCTTCCAAAGTCTTCCATACAATTCCAACATGCTTCCTTGTCCTTAGAAGTGGCTCCATGTCAACAGAACTCTAAAAATGATAAAGAAAAGAACATAAAGAAGGATCAAGATCAAGAACCCTCCATGTCATCCACTCCTTTTCACGATGTCTCTTATCTGCTTCAAGGTTCTTTTGATCCTGCACACCCTTTCTCATGCATTCCATCATGTCTTAAGTCTTCTCCTAAGCAAGATCATGATACTACTTACATTGGTGAGCTTATTGACAATCAAAATAATCTTACTACACTTGCGCTTTCCAAAGATGATACTTTCATTAAGGTTATTAAAACTAATGTTGTTACTTTCAATGTTAAGCCTATTGAAAATCAAGAGAAAAATTATGTGCTTATGCTATCCAAAGATCCTTGTCAAGATCAAAGTCTTCCATCTTCTTATTCTACCACTCCATGTTCATTTCCACTTTCTACTCTTCCTAAGTCTTTGCAAGCTTTGAAAAATCCTATCAAAGAAGGTGCTCATATTGAAGATGTCCATGATTCTATTGAAAATCCTAATGCTCACTCTAAAGGTGCTGATGTCCTTGGTTGTCATATAAATGTTGATGAACTTGTTGATTATCCTTTTGCATCTTCCACTTCCATCCTTGGACCTCTTCCACCAATACTAAGAGCTTCACATTCACCTTCCATCTTAGGTCCTTATGTCCCTTCACTTTCCCCTCCTAACTCTCCTAATTTTTCATCCATCCTGGGTCCTTACATCCCTCCATCTCCCATATTTCCTCAAGATCAACATAGATGCATACCCTTGAATCCTTTTCATCCACCCACCCATCTAAACCAGTCATATCCTCTTTCTTCTTCCACAAGTCCCAAGTTCTTTGGAAGTAACTTGAATGTTCAATACAAGAAAAAGAAGAAATGCAAGAATCCATAAAAAAAATAAGATCACCATGTCTCCTCTAATTGACATGGAGGCATAAATTCAAAAGAGATATCTAAGAAAAAAATTACAAGACAAGTATGGGTTCCAAAATCCATCATTAAAGATATTCTCTCTAGATCATCAAAAATAAATGAAAAACTTACGACTATATGGATTCCAAAGTCTCTCTTAAAAGAATCTCGTGTTGAACAAAAAGTGAAGTTGACATTCAAGCTTCCAAAGGCTTCCACTTCATCTTCTTCCAAAAACATTCTTCCATTCCATGTGCCTAAACCACAATCTCTGCTATCCATTCACCATATTCCTTGACGTATTCCTTCATTCGCATTTCCTCCATCCTCTTGCAACACTTCAAGGTGTGTTTTGATGTTGATCTTTCCTTCCTTTCCATCTACCATTTTGCAATCCTTCCATTCATTATCCTCCTACCTTCTATCCTTTTTCCTCATTTGCCTATTCCTCATATCTTCCAACCTCACTCGCTTTACATAAAATTTTATCCTCCATTTTTCTCTTCCATCTCCCTTTCCCTATCAACACCTTTGAGCATATCATTTTGAATCCTTGGCATATCATGGTTTATCCTTTCAAGGAGCATTATCTAGAGAGCTTACCTTCTTCCAAAAAAATAAAAAAGAAATGAAATTTTTTTTTTGAAAATGTGCCTTGGTGAAAACCTGGAAACAGACACCTTGGTAGCAAAAGTAAAGAGAAATAAATTCATCCTATGGTGAAAACCACTTCCTTGTGGTGCCTTGGATAAGTACCATGATGAAAACCTGACAATAAAGCATCATGTGTAGTTCTTCTAAATATTTCATCCATTCCATCTTCTCTCTTTGATCTTGACAATGTTGATCTATACATGAACATTTGGCTATCTTGTGAGCTATCTTACGATGATCTTGCTTTCATTCCCTTCCTATTTAGCCTTCATATTTATTTTCCTCCATTCATTCTAGCCTTTCTCTATCCTTTTCCCCTTTGGTCTTGATCTAAAAAGAGAAAAATAAAATAAAAAGAAAAGTAGAACACGATGCTTTGAAACCTCTTGACATGTCTACTCCTTTGGACTACATCCTTTCCTTCTTTGGCATTACGCTTTTGTGACTTATCCTATGCTAGCCTTTCATTTCTTGTCCAAATGTGCTTTACATGACAATTTTTCCCTAGCTTGGATGCCCTTGAGGAGTTTTCCCTTGAAGATTTCTTCCCTTCATTCTCCTTCATTCTCTTATCTTCCATCTCTTCCACTAGCTTGCTAATCCCTCTTGTTCTCCACCTTGCTAGACATTGGGACTACACGATGTGATCTTGGTTGGGAGTTTGATGCCCATTCTATCCAGGGGCATCCTTTGTACATACTGATTAATACTACCTATTGAGGTTGAAATCTCATCATTAAGAATCAAAATGCATGGTCTAGTAGCTGATGATGACTACAGAGTGTCTAGGTTGCAAGAACTTGAACTACTAGATGAGTGCAAACAAGAAGTGTATGATATCTCAAAATATATCAGAAGAGAATGTCTAGAGGCTACAACAAGAAAGTCAGACATAGAGAATTTTAGGTTGGCGATCTAGTCTTGAGAGAGAATCCTAAAAATCAATCACATCGAGAGCGCAAGGGGAAGTTTGAACCCAACTGGCTGGGTCCTTTTGTAATCACTGCTAATTTTGGCTCTAGTGCCTATCAACTTTCAATGACTGAAGGAGAAAAGCTCTGAGAACCAATCAATGTTCTCCATCTGAAGAAATTCTATGCCTAAGGCATTCAGTCTATGGTAAAATGTCCTAAAAAAATCTTTAAAATCTGAAAAATTCCTAAAAAAATGAACATCTTGGTGAAAACCTAGCAATGGATGCCTTGATGATTCACAAAAAAATAAAAAAATACTAAAAATATAAAAAAAAATTGGAAAAATAAAAAATACAAAAAAATGAGAAAAAGAAAAGTGTCTTGGTGAAAACCTGAAAATAGGCACCTTGGTAGCAAAAATAGAATCTCTACCAAGATGGTGAAAACCCAAAAAATGGGTGCCACTTGTTCAAAATGCTCCATCTATCGGCACAATCTTGGTCTTTCCCAACTTTTAGTCTTGCTTTAGTTTGTACATATCTCTTGGTTTGTTCCCACATTCCTATTTTCAATAAGTCAGTTGGTACACCAATTGTCTCACGCGTCGGTATCCTATCAATGCCTAACACTTGGGGGCAATCAATGTCATATCCTATGGTCTCTAGTATACCTCAGATGAGTCATGTCTAGTTAGAGTCCTTTGAAGCTTTATCCGAGTCAGTCAGTCTATCTCCTCTCCAAAAAGGGATTTTGCATCTACAACAACACAATCAAACATCAACACAAAGTGAAAACAATATGTGCTTCATACTTTTATCTCCTTGTATGCTTACTGATTCACATTGAGATTTTTGCATATTTTGTTCCCATGAGCTCTTCGATGATGTCCTTTACAAAATTTAGAGAGTGATGACTGGGGGCATAATCTTTTCTTTGTTTTCTTCTTGTATGTGAATCTAACAACTTTAGAAATTTTGGATTAAAATAGTGTCTGTTTGTAAGAGCCTCTATCTCGAATTGGATGGCCATGAGTACCTCGACCATTAATACTCAGAAAATTCAAGGAAGTTTGATCTCACTATTGTCTTTTTGAGTGAATTCTTTCTCCTACTGTGAAACGCGATCTCACCTAAGGATGTGAATGATAAAGGGTCACTATGGGTAATTCACACTGGACTTAGAATAATCTCTTGACTATTTGATGTGTTTTTTATGCAAGACGTATTTAGGTCATCATGACGTTTATGTTATGATGCTTATACAAATTGCAATATTAAAATGGACATGATATTCAGGTCATCCTGGCATTTGTGCCTTGGTGCTTATATCTACTCTAACATTCTAAAATAAAATCAATATTCATATGATCATGGTTATACAACCAGTGGGCATTGTATTGATTCTTGCCCATATAAATTGATATTCATATGTCTATAGTTTCCTAGCTAGTGGACATTGTATTGATTTATCCGATTACCTAAAAAGTTCAATGATGAGAATGAATCGACACATGATCAGTGACTAGGTCCTATGTCCTAGGTTTGCATTTCATTTTGCACTTTGCATGATCTCACAAATGACTTGAACACTTAAATGATTCTTCAAAAAAAAATGCTAGACATCTTAATGCATGAGTTGAATCTCATATGAAGGTTCCTCCAATGAAATAGCAAGTAGAATCCTTTTTTGGGATCAAAATCAAAATCTGAGATCGTTCATATTATTAACTACTTGCATAATCAACCTTCAATCATTACAGAAATCTAGTATTCAACTTAACTGATTATCTTACATCAAACTATCAAAATTTCAACTTGTGGTTTAACCTAGTCAAACTTGGTCTCCAGGACCTCTAAATGATGTAGAACACATTCTCGAATGTTTATAACCACTTCTCAAATCAATTAACATGCTTCTAAACTATAACGCTAACTTTTCTTGTCAGATTTCAATTTTAATCCTGAAGGGGGCATGGTATTGCACATCATTCAAGTCTGTAAATCTAAATTTGTAATCAATCTTTCCTCAGTAATCAAGACAACAACCATGTCTAGTTACTGATTCATCAAAAGCCCTCGTCGCTTGGGGAAAATCTTTCATTTCTTGGGGCATATCAGATTCATCGAGATCCATATCAATCTGGTATCCTAAATCTATCTTGTAAACTGTATTAGCTTTTCGTAACCATTGGTTCATTAGTGTTATTTCCTTGGTTCTTCATAACTGATGGATTCAGGATGTGATACCAATATGATTCATACAAGAACATTGAGGTCTGGAATTGGTCATTCACTTCTTCGCAATCATAAGGTTCAAAATCAGGCGTTTTGACATTTTTTTGTAATCACCAGTTCATTGTTGATATAGCTAGCATCATCTCGATTCTTGGTCATTTTGGGCCTGGGTCAGTATCTCTTTTTCTAGTCTTTCAATTAGTTTCTATCTCGAAATCAGCTCATCTTTCAAATCAGTTTCAATCTCAAACATCTTTATCATACACAGACTGTCTTTGAACCACTGTGCTTCGCACAGTAGAGGGGCAAAATGTAATACCCCAAAAATGGTCTATAGGTTCATTAACCTCCTATATCGACACATCGAATGAAATTGATACAAAAGTCCTAACCTAAGGCACATCTTCACATCAAAATCCTAATTGATTTTATCTTAATTCTGCATCAGGGAATATTTCCTAAATATTCCTAATTTATCTAATTATCTTTAATTAAATATTATTTGGTGATAAATGTTATTATTTATCTTAAAGTTGATTAATTGAATATGATGAATATTTAATTAATTAATTTAATTCTACCACTTAATTATTTAATTAGATTTAATTGCATTTATTCCTAATTAATATTATTTTTATTTTGACAATAAATCAAAATTCCTACAAACAATCAATTGGATATTTATTTAATTGATTTAAAATCAAAGTTGTCAAATTTAATGATTTAATTGGAATAAAGTTTGATTTAATTATTGATTAACCCATAAATCAATTGTTTTAATTTTAAAATCAGTTAAGTTGAGAATAAATCACTTTATTTTTAATTAATTTATAATTAAATCATGCACAATCAAAAAAGCAGACAACTTTAAAACAATTGCTAATTTCAATTTGTAAACTTTCTAAAACTCAACATCTAATGATGAGTTGAAAAAGAGAACTAAAGCTCTATTTTGAGATAAAAACTACTTTTGCATGATTTTATGAATTATTTATTCTTAATTTTTTGTTAACTCAAAAATCAACCTCAGTTTATCAAGAGTGATTTATGGCTTTTCTCTTGCATCCTCAAGCCCTGGATTTCTATAAAATCAAGGCTCGGCTCTTCACAAAGGTCTACACAATTTTTGGCTAGCAATCAACACCTCAAAATTGCATCCTCACTTTGGTGAACTTGTGACTGAAGAATCAATCTTTTGTGAATCAAGGCTATTGTGAGATTTTCATTTATTGTTTTGAACATTCATAGCTTCATATCATAGATTTTTCATATCATTCATAGCATTCTTAGATAACTCTACATTCAATTTCATTCATATAGCTTAGATTCATACAGTTTCTCATATTATTGCATAGAAAATACAAAAATATAGATTAAATCTGCATTCATATAGTTTTTCAATTCTTAGCATTCAAATCCTTCGTTTAGGTGTTTCATTGTCACTCATCTCGATTTCAATATGAGAACATCATACTCGCACCTACTAGAAGGCAGTAAATCGCCTGGTTAGCATAGTTTCAATTACTTGCAAATTTTGGTTTTTGCTAACCTCTAATGTTTTACTGAAGTGTTGTGTCTACAACTAGATACAAAATTCACACACACAACTGTGACATAAGATTCAAGACCCTATCAATAATGGTGATGTTGTTGTGGGAGGCCACAACAAGAACTCTAAATATCAAGCATTCAAAGACCCCTTTTCTCCTCATGAGAAAGGTGAATCTTCCATATCTAAAAACACCAAAGCAAAGGTCAACTATATGTACACAACTAATGATAATGTCATTAATATGGTTGAACCTATTGATTTCAAATACTGTGATGATATCACCATCAAAGGAAGAAAGGATGCTCCCAAACCCAAATTTTAGTTCATCTTGCGAGGCCCTATGTCTCATTCCCATGAACAGGAATAGTCTTAGGTTTGTGCAAATGCTATCACTCGGTCACATGCGAAGATCATTCTCAAAGGCCCTGAGCCTTCTACATCTGCACCAAAACAACCTATAGATAAAATGACTACTGGTATTACCAAAAATAATTCAAAATTGGTCACCTCATTTAACAATGCCAATTGCATCATCCTAGACTAATCACAATGAACCAATGCTCAGATCACTATCTTCGAGCTACTGAAAATCTTGCTTGCTCACAAGAAGATTATTGACAAAGCCCTCGCTGAGGAAAATGTTCCTAAAGATTTTGATCTAGACTGGTTTCAATCCATGGTAGGTCACCTGATCTCACCCCATTATTTATCTTTCTCTAAGGAAGATGATCATTCTTTGAGCTATCCTCACAATAACCCTTTGTATATCTATCATGTCCTTATTGATAATGGTGTTGGCCTTAACATATGCTCTGTTATCTTTCTTGCCCAGTTAGGCTATGGTGAAGACTACATAGATGCTCACAAAAAGATCACCATTAAAGCATATGATAAAGAAGAATGAAAATATAAAGGGTTAGTTGTGTTACCAATCTGGGTTGGACCTATCGAATGGGATGTCATATGTCAGGTACTAGATATTCCCCTAGCATACAATATACTATTGGGAAGAGCATGGATCCACAAGATGCATGCAGTTCCTTCAACCTGTCATCAGTGTATAAAATTCCCCTTCCAAGGAGCAAAAGTAATATTACCTTCCAATACGAGCTATACTTTTAATATGCTCACAAAATCTACTGATAGTTTTGTTCCAACCAATAGAGAGTCTACTGAATTCTTTGATGCTAAACTCAAAGAGATGGAACAAACTCTAAAGCTCAAGGATACTGGCATGGGGGGATATCAGATTGAGCCTATATTGTCATTAACAACTCTACCTCCATCTCTACATTCCTATGGGAAACCCTCTGAAGACAAGAAACCTTATGTTGTCTCTCCTCCAATGATCTATGATGGTGCCTTTGTATAGGCCATGACACCACTAGAGGACGAGGATGAAAACAAAGCTATTGTAGCTTGGATTTATAGGGGGAGGACACATCTACGCAAGTCACTCCAACTCATGAAATAGAAATTGAATGGTATGGTATAGGCTTTGAGCTCATGAAATGCTTTGGCTATAAAGGGAATGGCCCTATAGGGGTAAATAACAAAGGACTACTTGAACCACTTGAAGCTACAGGTTGATGGACAAGAGACACTACAGGTTTAGGCTTCAAGAAGATCTCATTTCACCTAGGGATTAACAAATTTTTACCAAAATCAGATCAGCAACCGGCACCTAAAGATTCATTTACACCTAAGAACTCAAAGGATAACTCTAATGAGGATACTTTTCCTTATTCTATTCCTCCATATCTTACCACACTCTTTGCTGAGCCAAATGATGTTGTACCATATGTTAGTAAGATCGATACTGACAGTGACTCTGCTAACACTACCTTAGTCACTCCACTAATATACGAGTGATTGAGAAAGATGAAAACTACCCATCCTAGTTATCAACGTGAATTGTACATGCCACCACATTTCTAAAAGTGGTTCAAACAAGAACAAATCCAACGAACAATCCATGCTGTGAGAGATGAACAAGAATCAGATGATACAATGAGTAGTGATGACATACCTATCTCAAATTTATTGAATCACATGAGTATGAATTTGATTCTCTATCTGATGCGACTTTTGGCAAGGATTTAGATATTGTACACGCATTTAAAAACCTTCTCAAAGTACGTGAAGGGTCTTGTGTTAGGACTAACGAGTTTGATTCCACCGGTGTTAACTTTCCCTCTACTACAGAAGCAAGGATTCAAAGGAATTCGAACACACCTATGGATGAGATCACTTTAGGTGTCAACTTTCTTGTTCATGCTTTCGATGATTATACCATGAACGCACTAGAACCTGTCACTTCTCTTTCTCTCCACCATCCTGAGCTAGTAAGTTGGAACTCTTCCTCCCCATCCAATGAAGTCCTTACATTCTAGAATGATTATTCTCTTTCCTGATACCTTAACATTGTCAAAATAGTAACGTCCTCCACCAGTGAAGACAATGTCAACATGACTGAGGCTGATATCAAGTATCTCAATCACAAAATTAAAAGAAAAAAGAATAGGTGCTCTGATGTTGAAAACCACATTGTGGCAGTATGAGAGACATAAAAAGTAAAAATAAATGATGTATCTAGGGTTGAAAACCTCTATGAGGTGCCCAAGGATGGGATACTTGATACACTTCCAAGTCACTTTCAGGAATGGTCATTAGTGCTAGTTGTAATACCCCAAAAATGGGCTATAAGTTCATTAATCTCCTACATCTTCAATTCGAACAAAATCGACATCAAAGTCCTAACCTAAGGCACATCTAAACATCATCGAATCATAATTGATTATCTTAAATTTTGCATTGGGGAATATTCCTAGTAATATTCCTAATTATCTTAATTATCTTTAATTTAATGATTATTTGGTGATAAATCACATTTATCCTAAAAATTTGATTAATTGAATATTTTCATATTTAATTAATTAGATTTAATATTTGCCACTTAATTGTGTAATTAAATTTAATTCTATCTATTATTAATTGTATTATTTAATTTTGAAAATAAATCAAAATTCCTATCTTTAATTGATTAAATTCTTATTTAATTAATTAAAGCATGTTGTCATTATTTAATAATATAATTTTTAATAAAAGTTTGGTAAAATAGTTAATTAACCCATAAATTAATTATTTATTTTCAAAAATCAGTTGAGTTGAGGATAAATCACTTTATTTATTTATTTAATTCTTAATTATTATGCATATTCAAAAGAAACAGTTAAACTCCAAATAAGAAAATCAATGCAAGTTATTGACTTTTTGGAACTCAACATCCTTTTGGAGTTCAAAAAGCTGATCTAAACTCTAATTTGAGTTAAAAAGCTATTTTTGCATGATTTTGAGAATTAACTATCTTTCATGATCAGATAACTCAAAAATCAAGATGAGTTAATTTGAGTGATTTATGGCTTTTCCCATGCACCTCCAAAGCCATGGATTTCTATAAATTAAAGGCTTCAGCTCTTCACAAATCATCTCATATTTTGCACAATCACGCTGGAGAATTGGAATTGAAGAATCAAAGCTCTTGCGAATCGACATCTTTGTGAGATCAATCTTATTTTTTTTTGCATTCATTTAGATTCATATTTCATATCATTTCTAGATTAGCATAGCATATCAGTTTTCAATAGCATTCATATCATATCAATTTATCATTCTTATTGCATCATAAAATATCAAAAATATAGATTAATTGCATTTATTCCATATCTAGAATTGCATTCAAATCCTTCATTTAGGTGTCGTCTAGGTCACTGATCTCGATTATAGTCTGAGAACATTAATCTCGCACCTACTAGAAGGCAGTAAATCGCTTGGTTAGATAGTTTTCAATTTTGCATGATTTTGATTATCACTAACCTCTAATGTTTTAATGAGTGTTGTGTCTACAGATTAGGTACAATTTTCACACACACATTTCTGGCGCCCACCGTGGGGCAACCCACCTTTGCATGCTGGTTTTGATTTTTTTGGGAGCTAAAACCCTAGAATTTCAAAGATTTAATTTTATCTCCCAAAAGGCCTGGAATTTTGGTCTGAAATGTTTTTTTTAGGTTGGTAACATATGATGGAAGCTACAATAAAAAATTTGGAATTTTTTGAGATTTTTTTAATTTTTAATAATTTTTTCTTGAAATTCCGGAAAAAATTAATATCTGATGCAAATCAGCATATTTTAAAAAAAAAATTATATTTTCGGAAAGCTCTTTAAATTATACAGGGGGTCCATTCTTTGTGTTTTAAATTTTGACATGATATCATAGCTCAAATAGTCAATTTACAAAAACTGGTCTGTTTTGATAAAATGGGTCTCTAGGGCACAAATGAAGAAATTTTTTTAAAATTTTTGCATTTTTGGAAGGCTCTCTGTTTTTTAGTAGGGGTCTCTATTCTGAATTTCTATTTTTGTGGCCAAAATCATATCAAAAAAATTAGATCTTGTTGACTAGGTCAAATGCAGCAAAAAAAATAAAGTTTTGTGATGGGTATGCACTTATTTTTTTCCATGGTTCAATGAATGATATGAGTTGTCATTTGGGTTGATTGCTGGTTATTAATACTGATAATAATTGATTTTTAGAGCTAACCCTATGGTTTTCATAAGTTGAATATATTTTGCATATCTTGTTTGCTTGTTTGCTTGTTGGAGAGTTCGTCACTTGCTTGCATGGAAAAGCTCAACAAAAATTGCTAAAAATCAAGTAAAATCTACTAAGCGCGTTGCAAGGATTCCAGGTATTCTCCTTCATCTAATAATATTTTGATTTGGGACTTAAAATAAATCTCTTATGTGTCAAGCTTGTGTGCATCTTTTCATGCTTTTGATCTATTTCTACACACTTGCATAATTGATACTAGGTTGTGAACCCTTAAGGATTCATTAAGTAGTCTTAGAATACTTGTGATTGATCTTGATTTCTATCTTGGGTTATTGGACTCGCTAATCTGCCGGCCCCTCATTTCCGCCCCGTGGTTGCAATCTCAGCGCCATAAAGGGGAGGGGTCAACAGGACAGAAGCGTTAAATGTTCCACTTGGCAACCCTTTTGTGCTTTTAGGAACTCACTTGTTTTCTAAGTTGGGGACTCATTTTTAGCTTGTGTGAGGTGTTAAGTGTTCCACCTTGTGGACTCATCTCATATTTTCTTTAAGCATTAAGTGTTCCTCTTTCTACTTTTTGGGTACTTTTGGTAGATTTACTTTCGGGAATATATCTGTGCTCACATAGTAATTAGGCCCTATGAACACTATTCGTGATTCTTGAAAGATTGGATTCCTAGAGAAATCTTTCTTGATGACAGAATCCTTGTAGGTAGGGAGGATACTTAGTGCATTTCACATTCAACTTGGTTAGTGCATCTTCTCTTATTGATCGACACATTCTCTCTCTGGAGAGGTTGATAGATCACGTAGGGTTGATATCACAAGCTTTGGTGAATCAAAATTGGTTAGTGTGTCTTCTCTTATTGATTGATACATTCTCTCCCCGGAGAGGTTGATAGATCACGTGGAGTTGATATCACAGACCTTGGTGGAACAAAACTTTGTCTTAGCGTGTCGGATTAATCTGCTTGCTTTGTTTGGGTTAAAAGTGAAGAGGTGTCAAAACCTTGAATCTGGAGCCAAGTCCCCTTGTGGTATAAATTTGTGAGTCATCTTTAGAGAGGGTTAACCGTAGCGGACAATCCCTTCACAGGGCAAACTGCATTGACGGAACCTCAAGCAGTAATAGCCATTTTCGCCGTGGTAGTGACAGCCGCTATATAAATGTCCTTGTAGAAGAAATCTCCACGGGTATGGTTCATTGTTGGGTTGTCAGATCTCCCTAGCAGCTCTTGAAGATTAAGTTCTCGGACTGTGTCAAAACCCTGGTGCGCCGGGATTGGAGTTCACCCCTTTGAATCATAAAAGTTGCAGAGTCAAACCATTACTAAAAACCCTAGAGAGGCCAATTTTTCACTTTCAGGTATATTTGTGTTATTGCAAAACTTTTCAGAACATACACAATTAGTACTCTCAGGGATTAGCACAATTTGGTCACTTGATTGTTCATGCGCAAGGTTGCTTTTGCCCTTGTTCATTGTTTTCAGACGTGCTTGGAATCACTTGCTTGTTGTTCTGCGTGCTTATTTATCTACTTGGCTATTAAAAATGATCAAATCTGGTATAACCTTCAAAATCTGGACAATACAATTTGCAAACAATCCAAAACTGAAGACCTTAAATTTTGCAAAAATTGACGTAAAGTTTTTTCTGGAGTCAAAAGTCATTTCAGGAAGTCAAAAGTCATACGAGTTTTGTCAAGTGTCATTTTAGTATTACCCAACTGTCGTATGAGTTTAGCAACTATCATTTCATAGACTACCCAGTGTCGTACGAGTCTGCAGAGTGTTGTTTGGAAAAATTTGAGAAAGTTGTCAGAAATTGTCAAATTGCAAGATATCCAATGTTTCCAGCCTAGTTCCAGAATCTGTCAAAAATATCATTGTGTCAAGAACAAATCAGTAGCTATTGAGAATCAGTACACATGTCTCAAAGAATCAGTAAACAAGAGGAAGAAGCTCTGATCGCCGCTATAATGAAACAGATACATGTTATGCAGGTCCAGCTTGACAAACTTGAGAAAGAAAAGGAACCTCTATACTCTTTTCCATTTGATAAAGACTTGTATATGTCACCATGCCCCCGGAAAAAATTTGAGCAATATGATACCTCTTCCACAGAGAGTGACACATCCAGCTTTGGAGACTATGATGACTATGATGACAGACAATGTAATGATACCTATGACACCTCTGTTCCTAAGAGTCCTCCTCGTCGTTCGTTCCTGCTTACAACAAATGGGCCATCACATTGGATAGATCGTGATGGTGATCCATATGATTCTGATTTTGAAAAAGATTTTGATGGCTTTTGTGGACAATACCTTGATGATGATCCATCTACTACTGCTGAGGACTATAAAATACATCATGCTAGCTTGAAACGTCAAAACTATAAGGATTTCTCCTCTAAGAACTCTCAGGCTGAAAATAAAGATTACACTCTCAAGGAAGATCATGTTAATGTTGGACCTTTGTCTTGTGACGGTTCCCTTCCATCCCCTACTTTCTCCAATACCCATACATTTCCTAAAGCTTCCAAGTTTTTCAAATCTTTCACAGAACCTTCATCTGACACAAGCCCTGATACTTTTCATGTGGTTCCCTATAGTTATCCCCCAGGGCTACCTCTTAAAGAAACTCAAGCTAACCTTCACTTGGCTGCAAAGAATTTCAATAATGATAAATTTAAAGAGCCTAAGCCTTCATATGCTATAATGCCTACTTCAGCTAGTCCTTCACCATCTCTTCTAAAATCATCCATACAATCCCAACATGCTTCCTTGTCCTTAGAAGTGGCTCCATGTCAAGAGGACTCTAAAAATGATAAAGAAAAGAACATAAGGAAAGATCAAGATCAAGAAGCCTCCATGTCATCCACTCCTTTTTTTGATGTCTCTTATCCACCTCAAGGTTCTTTTGATCCTGTACACCCTTTTTCATGCATTCCATCATATCTTAAGTCTTCTCCTAAGCAAGATCAAGCTACTACTTACACTGTTGAGCTTATTGGCAATCAAAATAACCTTACTACACTTGCATTTTCCAAAGATGATACTTCCATTAAGGTTGTTAAAAATAGTGTTGTTACTTCCAATGTTAAGCCTATTGAAAATCAAGAAACAAATTATGCGCTTATGCTATCCAAAGATCCTTGTCAAGATCAAAGTCTTTCATCTTCTTGTTCTACCACTCCATGTTTGCTTCCACTTTCTACTCTTCCTAAGTCTTTGCAAGCTTTGAACAATCCTATCAAAGAAGGTGCTCATATTCAAGATGTCCATGATTCTATTAAAAATTCTAATGCTCACTCTAAAGATGCTGATATCCTTGGTTGTCATATAGATGATAATGAGCTTATTGATTATCCTTTTGTATCTTCCACTTCCATCTTGGGACCTCTTCCACCATTACAAAAGACTTCACGTCTTCCTTCCATCTTGGGTCCTTATGTTCCTTCACTTTCCCCTCCTAACTCTCCTAATTCACCATCCATCTTGGGTCCTTATGTCCCTCCATCTCCCATCTTTCCTCAAGATCAACATAGATGCATACCCTTGAATCCTTTTCATCCACCCACCCATCTAAACCAGTCATATCCTCCTTCTTCTTCCACAAGTCCCAAGTTCTTTGGAAATAACTTGAATACTCAATACAAGAAAAAGAAGCAATACAAGAATCCATCAAAAAAATAAGATCACCATGTCTCCTCTCATCGACATGGAGGCATAAAGTCAAAAGAGATATCTAAGAAAAAAACTACAAGACAAGTATGGGTTCCAAAATCCATCATTGAAGATATTCTCTCTAGATCATCAAAAGGAAATAAAAAGCCTACGACTATATGGATTCCAAAGTCTCTCTTGAAAGAGTCTAGTGTTGAAAAAAAGTGAAATTGACATTCAAGCTTCCAAAGGCTTCCACTTCATCTCCCTCCAAAAATATTCTTCCATTTCATGTGCCTAAACCACAACCTCTGCTATCCATTCGCCATATTCCTTCACGTATTCCTTCATTCATGATTCCTCCATTCTCTCACCACCCTTCAAGGTATGTGTTGATGTTGAGCTTGCCTTCCTTTCCATCTACCCTTTCACAATCTTTCCATGCATTATCCTTCTACCTCCTATCATTTTTCCTCACTTGCCTATTCCTCCTATCTTCCAACCTCACTCGCTTTACATAAAATCTTATCCTCCATTTTTCTCTTTCATCTCCCTTTCCCTATTAGCATCTTTGAGCGTGTCATTTTGAATCCTTGGCATATCATGGTTTATCCTTTCAAGGAGCATTATCTAAAAAGCTTGCCTTCTTCCAAAAAAGAAATGAAAAATAAAAAAACATTGAAAAAGTGCCTTGGTGAAAACCTGGAAACAGGCACCTTGGTAGCAAAAATAGAATCTCTACC
The DNA here is from genome assembly GCA_027943335.1 of Chamaecyparis obtusa. NCBI lineage: Eukaryota > Viridiplantae > Streptophyta > Pinopsida > Cupressales > Cupressaceae > Chamaecyparis > Chamaecyparis obtusa. The sequence continues at coordinate 233,662 of BSBK01004256.1, forward strand.
AAGATGGTGAAAACCTGGAAACAGGCGCCTTGGTAGCAAAAATAGAATCTCTGCCAAGATGGTGAAAACCTGGCAAACAGGCACCACTTGTTCCAAAATGCTCCATCTATCAGCACAATCTTGGTTTTTCCTAGCTTTCAGTTTTGCTTTAGTTTGTACATATCTCCCAGTTTGTTTCTGCATATCCTAGTTTCAATAAGTCGGTCTGTACACCAATCAGCTCAAGCGTCTGTATCCTATCAATGTTCAAACTTGGGGGCAATCAATGTCATATCCTATGGCCTCCAATGTATCTTAGACGTGTCATATCCACTCAGAGTCCTTTGAAGCTTCAAGTTGAGTCAGTCAGTCAGTCTCGTCTCCAGAAAGGATTTTGCATCAACAACAATCAAACATCAAAACTCAACTGAAAACAATCTGTGCTTTTCATGCTTTTATCTCCTTCTAGGCTTACTGATTCACATTGAGATTTTTGCATATTGTGTCCCTTCGAGCTCTTCAATGATGTCCTTTACAGGATTTAGAGAGTGATGACTAGGGGCATAATCTTTTCTTTGTCTTCTGTTTGTATGTGAAAATCTAACAACTTTGGAAATTTTGGATTGAAATGGTGTTCGACTGTAAGAGCCTCTATCTTGAATTGGATGGCCATGCGTACCTCGACCATTGATACCCAAAAAAAATTCAAGGATGTTTGATCTAACTATTATCTTTTTGAGTAAGTTCTTTCTCCTACTGTGGAACGCAATCTTGCCTAAGGATGTGAACGATAAAGGGTCACTACAGGTAATTCACATTGGATTTAGAATGATCTCTTGACTTTTTGATGTGTTTGTAACGCAAGGCGTACTCAGGTCATCACAACATTTATGTTTTGATGCTTGTACAAATTGCTATATCAAAATGGACATGATATTCAGGTCATCCTGGCGCTTGTGCCTTGGTGCTTATATCTAATCCGACATTTTGAAAACAAAATCAATATTCATATATCCATGGTTGTTTGACCAGTGGGTGTTGTATTGATTCTTGCACATACAAATCGATATTCATATGTCTATGGTTTCATGGCTAGTGGGCATTGTATTGATTTATCCGGTTACCTAAAAGTTCAATGATGATAACAAATCGACATATGATCAGTGACTAGGTCCTAGGTCTTAGGTTGCATTTCATCTTGCATGTCTCTTTGCATTTTGCATGTTTGCATGATCTCACAATGGCTAAATAAACTTCGAAGCTTAAATGATTCTTCAAATCGCATCTTCAAATCTAACAAGAGCTGAACCTAACATGAAGGTTCCTCCAATGAAATAGCAAGTAGAATCCTTTTTCGGGATCAAAATTCAAATCTAAGATCATTTATCTTATTCACTGCTTGCATAATCAACCTTCAATCATCACAGAAATCCAGTATTCAACTTAACTGATTATCTTACATCAAACTATCAAAATTTCAACTTGGTCAACCATGGTCAACTCATGGTCAAACCTAGTCAAACTTGGTCTTTTTGGACCTCCAAATGATGCAGAATGCATTCTCGGACGTGTATAACCACTTCTCAAATCAATTAACATGCTTCTAAACTATCAACGCTGACTTTTCTTGTCAGATTTCAATTTTAATCCCGAAGGGGGCATGGTATTGCACATCATTCAAAGTCTGTAAATCAAATTCTATCGATCAAATCTATCAATATCTTTCATCAGTGATCAAGATAACAATCACGTCTAGTCACTGTTTCATCAAAAGTCCTCATCACTCGGGGCAAATCTATCATCACTTGGGGCATATCAGATTCATCGATCCATATCAATCTGGTATTCTCCTAATCTTGTAAACTGTATCAGTTTTTGCAACCATCAGATCATAGTGTTCTTTCCTTGGTTCTTCGACAACTGAAGGATTCGGATGTGATACTTGCTAGTTCTGCTAAGACAATCGAGTCTAGAACGGGTCACTCACTTCTGATCAATCCTAAGGTTTAGAATCAGGTGTTTTGACACTTTTTCACAATCATAGGTTCATTTGCTGCTACAGTGAACATTATCTTTGGTCATTCAAGACCTATTATCTCCATATCAATTCAATATCAATCAGCTTCTATCTCATATCAATTATCAATTTCAAACATCAGTTTCATATCTTTATCAAACACAGACTATCTTTGAACCACTGCGCTTCACACAGTAATTCAAAGAGGGGCAAAATGTAATACCCCAAAAATGGGCTATAAGTTCATTAATCTCCTACATCTTCAATTCGAACAAAATCGACATCAAAGTCCTAACCTAAGGCACATCTAAACATCATCGAATCATAATTGATTATCTTAAATTTTGCATCGGGGAATATTCCTAGTAATATTCCTAATTATCTTAATTATCTTTAATTTAATGATTATTTGGCGATAAATCACATTTATCCTAAAAATTTGATTAATTGAATATTTTCATATTTAATTAATTAGATTTAATATTTGCCACTTAATTGTGTAATTAAATTTAATTCTATCTATTATTAATTGTATTATTTAATTTTGACAATAAATCAAAATTCCTATCTTTAATTGATTAAATTCTTATTTAATTAATTAAAGCATGTTGTCATTATTTAATAATATAATTTTTAATAAAAGTTTGGTAAAATAGTTAATTAACCCATAAATTAATTATTTATTTTCAAAAATCAGTTGAGTTGAGGATAAATCACTTTATTTATTTATTTAATTCTTAATTATTATGCATATTCAAAAGAAATAATTAAACTCCAAATCAGAAAATCAATGCAAGTTATTGACTTTTTGGAACTCAACATCCTTTTGGAGTTCAAAAAGCTGATCTAAACTCTAATTTGAGTTAAAAAGCTATTTTTGCATGATTTTGAGAATTAACTATCTTTCATGATCAGATAACTCAAAAATCAAGATGAGTTAATTTGAGTGATTTATGGATTTTCCCATGCACCTCCAAAGCCATGGATTTCTATAAATTAAAGGCTTCAGCTCTTCACAAATCATCTCATATTTTGCACAATCACGCTGGAGAATTGGAATTGAAGAATCAAAGCTCTTGCGAATCGACATCTTTGTGAGATCAATCTTATTTTTTTTTGCATTCATTTAGATTCATATTTCATATCATTTCTAGATTAGCATAGCATATCAGTTTTCAATAGCATTCATATCATATCAATTTATCATTCTTATTGCATCATAAAATATCAAAAATATAGATTAATTGCATTTATTCCATATCTAGAATTGCATTCAAATCCTTCATTTAGGTGTCGTCTAGGTCACTGATCTCGATTACAGTCTGAGAACATTAATCTTGCACCTACTAGAAGGTAGTAAATCGCTTGGTTAGATAGTTTTCAATTTTGCACGATTTTGATTATCACTAACCTCTAATGTTTTACTGAGTGTTGTGTCTACAGATCAGGTACAATTTTCACACACACACTAGTTGAGCCAAGTCAACCTGTGAACTTGGGTACAAAAGCACAACCTCAAATCATTCATTTGGCAGAGTCATTATCTGAAGAGGAAGAAGAGGAATTCATTGCTTTCTTTTAGAGAAAGAAGATTAATTTTGCATGGGCATACTCCGACATGCCAGGATTGGATCCTAATCTGATCATGCATCACTTGTCCATTGCACTAGGCATTAAGCCTGTTAAACAAAAGCTTAGAAAGATGCATCTACATGTGGCATTATTATCCAAAGCTGAACTGGAAAAACTTCTTAAATTTGGCTTTATCAGAGAAATTGATTATGCAGAGTGGATTTCCAACATAGTTCTAGTGTCCAAACATGACAAATCCATCCGAGTCTGCACATATTTTTAGGACTTGAAAAAGGCATGTCCTAAAGATGACTTTCTGTTGCCCAACATTGACATGATTGTGGACATGACGGCTGGTTATGAAATGTACTCATTGATGGATAGTTTCTCTAGCTACAACTAGATAAAAATTGCACCAAAAGATCAAGAGAAAATTTCCTTCACATGTGCATGGGGGACTTTCTGTTGGAATGTCATGCCCTTCGGGCTCAAAAATGTTGGGGCTACCTATTAGAGGGTTGTTACCACTATCTTCCATGACATGATGCATAAGACAATGGAAGACTATGTGGATGATACCTTAGCTAAGAGCACACAACAGAAAACACATCTTGTAGATCTAGGTCCTACACTAGATCGCATGGAATAGTTCAATCTGAGGCTTAACCCAAAGAAGTGTGCATTCGGGGTTACATATGGAAAACTACTTGGTTACATCATCTTTGTAAAAGGCATAGAAGTGGATCCTGATAAGGTCCAAGACATCATGGATATGCCTCCACCATGCAATGTTAGTCAGATGAGAGGACTCCAGGGATGATTACAGTTTATCTGGTGCTTCATCTCACAAATGGATGATAAGTCACAACCCTTCACTAAGACATTACACAAATGTGTGACTTATGAATGGAAAAAGGATCATGATAAGGGGCTCACATAGATCAAGTAGTGCCTTGCAAATCCACAAATATTGATGCCTCCTATCCTTGGAAAGTCACTCATCCTTTACATCTCTATTACGGACATGTCACTAGGTGTCCTATTGGCTCAAGAAGATCAGATCAATAAGGAAAAAGCTATTTACTACATCAGTAGGACACTGGTCTCATATGAAATGAACTACTCTATCATAGAGAAGGCTTGCCTAGTGGTGGTGTTTTCTTTAAAACAACTACAACACTACATTCTTTCTCATACTACATGCCTAATTGCTAAGATTGCTCCTTTAAAGTATTTGATCAGTAAAGCTGCTCTCATAGATAGACTAGCAAAGTGGGTCATGATACTCAATGAGTTTGATATCAAGTATGTAGAAAGGAAATCCATCAAAGGGTAGGCAATTGCAGATCAGTTAGTAGAGGCACCTCTCATAGATCATCAACTGCTAAGAATTGATTTTCTAGATGATTCCATACTACTTCTCACGCACCAATCATGGACTATGTTCTTTGACAGATCATTCACCCAACAGGGGTCAAGTGTCAGGATACTATTCATCATGCCACAAAAGTACTCCTTACCCAAAGCATACAAGATGTTATTTCCTTGTACAAATAACATCGCTAAGTATGAAGCTCTGATCAATTGCATGAAGATAGCCATGGAATGGTGAGTAGATGAACTCAAAGTCTTCAAGGATTCACAACTAGTCATCAATCAGGTCAATTCCACTTATCAGATGAATGATGACAAACTAGTGCCCTAAAAATGGATGGTTGATGATCTCTGGAAGTATTTTGCACATATCATGTTCCAAAAAATTCCAAGGGTAGAAAACAAAGTGGCTGATGCAATGGCTACTCTTTCTTTTATGCTACAGATGCTAGAGAATGACTTTTGAAATGAATTCCTGGTGGAAATGTTACTCTACCTAGCCTATGATACCCCTGAATCTTGGATGATCTATTCAATTATTGGACATGATTCATCCCACTACCACCACATATACTCTTACCTCCATGACCAAATTGTTCTGGATACTTATACTTGGAATGAGAAAGGTCACTTAATTCACAGTGCTTCATGGTACATCATCATAGCTAAGGACTTGTATAGGCAAGGTCTAGATAGTACCATCCTTAGGTGTTTAGAACCCCATGAGTCTAAGTGTGTGTTGGCTAAGGTGCACGAAGGTATCTATGGATCTCACTTGATTGGCCTAGCACTGGCCCGTAAGCTTATTAGAGCCAATTACTATTGGTCGTATATGGAAAAGGAAGCTACGCAGTATGCCAAGTCTTGCAAATAGTGTCAACTACATGGAAATATAATTCATGCTCCAGCCAAGGAGCTAATTCCCTACATCACCTTTTATCCATCTCAACAATGGGCCTTTCATTTGGTGGGTCAGATTCATCCTTCTTCATTGCATGGACACTAGTTCATCATCACTATTATAGATTATTTCACCAAGTGGGTTGAGGCACTACCTCTGACCATAGTGTCAGTTCCTGGATAAGATTTTACACTCCATGAGATACCAATATGCTTATGATGGATGTTAAGGAATGGTTAGCTCCAAATATGGGCAATCTATAAGCAACTGGACCAACTATAAGGATAAGATTACCCTCTTCTGCTTCTGGCTTTGCAAAACCAAGGCGGGTGCACCTGATCCAATAGTATTAACTTTGACTGATAGTTCTAACTCTACCCCTTATTTCTTTATTGGATCTTTCAATAGATGAATACAGTGAGAAAGTACTCAACAACAACCTATTGTTCATTGACTCTCCATCACTGGATAGGACAATACATAAATGTAAATAAAAGTAAAGACTGGTAGTGATTTAAATGATTGGGATAATAAGGTTTGAATCACTCTTCTCAACACAAAGATAGGAGAATACAGGCCAGTACCTTATCTATTCAAAAAAATATCAAGGAAAAGGATGAATACAAATGGTGTCTAAAATTGGTCTCTAGACATAAATACAAAATATCCCAACTCTTTCCTGCTTATGAAAATCCCCTAAATAAATTCCAAGAACACATATTCCACTTTGAGCAATACTTAATCTAACTCTAGGTTGGAACTCAAAGCACCAATACGTTCATATAAACCTTATGCAAAGATTTAAAGATTCAAATAATAGAGCAAAGGAGAGACAAAGATCTGAGGTTTGTATTAAGTATAACCTTTCACCATGTGCATACAGTATCCTGAATAACAAGCTTATACTTAATACAAATCTTGACTGAAAAGCTAGGGTTTCAAAAATTTCTATCTTTTTAACACCTAAACTTCCAATCCCTTAGAATGATCATAAAAAATCCCTTTATACTAAGAGATGCAACAAGTAACCGATCATTCTAGGGTTACCAAAATTAACCTAAAAGACTTTACAACAACCCTAAAGGGCTTACAATAACTGCACTACTGAAATAGATGAGATATTTTGTCATTGAGTCGATAGGCTTTTTGTCTTCAATGCTATCCTCGGCTCTTTTCAATAAATTTGATTTTACTATCTCACTGTCAAACTGCAATGAATGCCATTCTACAATTTTTCAACCATAAAATTCATTTGGCTCGGCATCATAGGAACAAAAATCAGATTCTAGCAGTAATATATGCCTTCTGTATCCTTCCCCAACTACAATCTGTATTGAAAAATTCAATTCTTGGCCACTGCATCATTTTACATGACTCACTAGTTAAAAAAACCCTAGCAAAACCCTGCAGGATATTAGAATTTAAATATAAACGGTAACCGGCTCAACTTTAAAATGTGACCATTGATTTGTTTTATTCCCGATAGATCGGGTGGCTCGTAGAATCCTTTAACAGTCAACAAAACCTTTAAAAATTGCTTCTCCACCTCACTAAATCCTCGACCAATGAAAACTAAGCACGTCAGTGATGAATCAACACTTTGGACCCACTCCTTATAAGCCTTAGATCGAACGGTCGTCGCATGATCGCATGGCCTGAAAAGATTCCATGTGATCATGCGATAGCCATAGATCCTACCACACTGGCATTCTTTAGAATCTCCTGGGCCCACTGACATGTCTTTACTCCTGAAACCCATGGCCAATCAAAACCTGACATCTCAAAAACACTTAGCATAATGGTCCCACAATTGTCGGCTGACCTTTAACCCCTTGACCATTTGGCGAACATGTGACTGCAAGAAAATTCAAGTGGCTAAATATATTATTTAACCACGGTCAAGTCAAACGATTCAGCGAACAAAGCATTTCACTAAATCACTGAGTCTCATGTTTAACCCTTGGTTATATTTGGTGAATGCACAAAAACCTTTATTTGCCAATTCACAAGAAAACTTAAAACTCCACCAAATACCTTGTGAATGAGTGAACACAGAAGACTTTATCGGTGCCGCCAAAAACTTGTCCAAGCTACCAAAAAACTTTGATAACCCTGGGCCCGCCTACAAACCGCCACATGTCATCATACTATTTAGTATCTCCACCTAGTCACCTCTAACACATGACCCACTACCCTTGGCATCTAATCAGATGATAGGCATAAGATCGTATAGCCTCAAAAGATTCTATGTGATGATACACCCACCATCGATGAAGAATCTCACCCCTGTTCTGACAAACCTCTAACATAGAAAAGAATCAACGGCTGGTCTTATAGCCTCATGTGTCAGAAAAAACCCTTAAGATCATACACTGGCCATCAATGCTCTACCACTGTTAGAACCACTGAACCTCTAAAATCATTGGCCCCACTGACAAGCTTCTGAGTCATTAATACGTGGACCAATGAGAAAGTGTTGACTAAGCACACCTGGCATGTGGACCCATTATATTGAAAAGCCTTTACCGTGAAAGAGAATCAACAGTTGGCACAACTTTGCAAACCTCTGACACACTCCATAAGATCTTACGCCTATCATTGGATCGAGATGGTGTCAGAAAGTCAGGCCCAGGAAAGGAATAAGGTCGTAAACTATAGGAAAAATTTAGCATTGAGACCTAGAAAAAATTACTGTCGCTAGACTTTAGGAAAAATTAAAGCTGGGCGCATGGAAACTTAGGAAAATAAAGGCCACCAGGGTAATAAAATTTAACACACATGCCTTAATGAAATTTTAAGTGGCCCAAAAAAGTAACATGAAATTAGAACAAAGCTAGGGCACACTTTGGGTTTTTCATGCAAACAACTAGATTTTTGAAAATGGGAAAAATAACTGCAGAGGCCTGGAAAATATAATTCAACCATGGAATTTTCCTACTTATGCTAAGACATAGAAAATGGAAAATTTGTAGCCATTTTCATACTTAACTACATCATATGTAGGTATGGTGTACCCTCCTCCATAATCAATGACAACGGGGGATAGTTTAAGAATAAGGATCTAAAGGAGCTATGCTCTAAGTTCAAAATCATGCAGTACTGGTCTTCCATCTATTATCTCTAGAGTAATGGACATGCATAAGCATCAAATAAAGAGATCCTCAAAATCTTGCATCGCACAGTTCACAAATCTGGATGAGATTGGCATCTCCAAGTTAATCCGGCTCTATGGGCTTACCGCACAAGTATACAGACACCAACAAGGGCCACACCCTTTGCTTTAGTTTATGGAGTAGATGTTGTGCTACCAATTAAGGCTGAGATTCCTACTTTTTGAATCTCTATGAAAGGCCTCATCATTGATGATGATAACAGAATATCTCAGCTACAAGAACTCAAACTACTAGATGAACCTTGACAAGTGGCTTTCGATCACCTCTGAGCATATCAGAAATAGATGTCAAAGAGCTACAACAAGAAGGTTAGACTAAGGGACTTCCAAAAGGGTGATCTTGTCCTGAGAGAGAACCCTAAGAATCAATAGCAAAGGATCCAGAAGGGAAAATTTGAGCCAAATTGGCTTGGTTCATATATTGTTATTGTAGTGTTTGGGTCTGGCACCTATCAACTCTCCACTATCGAAGAAGAATAGCTAAAAGATTCGATCAATGCTCTGTACCTAAAATGATTCTACAATTGAGAAATCTTCAAAATGCTCCATGTACATGGTAAATTCTAAAAAAATCCTTAAAATTACAAAATGTCCTTAAAAAATCTATTATCCTAGTGAAAACCTGGTAAATAGGCACCTTGATAATACAAAAAAAAATTTAAAAAAATAAAAACATACAAAAAAAATTGAAAAAAAAAGTGCCATTGATGAAAACTTGGCAAACAGGCATCATGGTAGCAAAAAAAGGAATTTCTGCCAAGAAGGTGAAAACCTTCTAAATAGGCACCTCTTGTTCTACAATGCTATATCTATCACAACACCCCTTGGCTCTGTACAATTGGTCTTTTGTTTCCCACTTTCCTACTTTAGTTTTTTTGCTCATAAATATGCTCTCAGTTACCTTCGAGACTTTGCTCGAATCTACATGGATTGAAATTGTGTACTAGAAAAAGTACCTTCATAGGGTTAGTATTACAAATAAATGAATAAAATAACTAAATTACCACAAATAAATAAGCTATTTTAACAAATAAAGAATAATTAAGCACTCTATGGATCTTTATTTAGGGATGCTAATGCAATGCTATCAGCAAGCTTCCATTAGTGACAGTCCTAAAATGAGAATGAATGATAAACAAAGCTAATAGTTCAATTCCAAATTGAAATTAAGCCTAGTTAACTCTAAATTTACCTTTCTAACTCTAATTTGAAAGAGGTTTGATGCTATTCTCAGATTTGTGGATGATTATGGGGTGAATTATGCCTTGCTTTTATAGATTTTGGCAAGGGTAGGAGGTGTAGTTGAGTTGATCAAGGTTAGGTGAGTTTTGAGTCTATGGTTCCACCTTTGGAGACCATTTAAATATTTTATCCTCAAAGCTTGGGACAAGAGGAAAAAATGAGTGGACAAAATGCATCCTCCAAGTGGGTGATTGAGATTCAATTTAGGCTTGATCCATGTGAGCTTGGTCCTTAATTCCTGTTGGTTGATTCATTTTCCTCCCATTTGGTGGTTGAGAGAAAATAGGAATTAATTAATTGAATTTATTTAATTTGTTTAGCCATGTGTACCCCTTAAATGGGTTGATCTGATTTAATTTGAACTATACAATTAATTAGATTAATTGTACAATTTATTGATTAATCATGATTTATTAGATTTAGATTGATTTAATGGCTTTTGATTTTCAATTAAATTTGGATTAAGGTTCAATTGCAATTTATCTTTGATTTTGACTTGATTTGATTTAATTGCATTTAATTGTATTGATTTTTGCCTTGATTTCTCACTTAAATGATCTTGTCCAATTTTCGGTGATTACAAATGCCCCTCTTTGAGTTGACATGCACCATTGTGTGTACTAGAACAAGTACCTTCATAGGGTTAGTAGTGCAAATAAATGAATTAAATAACTAAATTACCACAAAGAATAAGATGTTTTAACAAATAAAGAACAATTAAGCACTATATGGATCTCTATTTAGGGATGCTAATGCAAAGCTCTCAGCAAGCTTCCATTAGTGACAGTCCTAAAATGAGAATGAATGATAAACAAAGATAATAGTTCAATTCCAAATTGAAATTAAGCCTAGTTAACTCTAAATTTTCCTTTCTAGCTCTAATTTGCAAGAGGTTCGATGCTATTCTCAAATTTGTGGATGATTATTGAGTAAATTATGCCTTTCTTTTATAGATTTTGCCAAGGGTAGGGGGTTTAGTTGAGTTGATCAAGGTTAGGTGAGAGTTGAGTCCATGGTTCCACCTTTGGAGACCATTTAAATATTTTATCCTCAAAGCTTGGGACAAGAGGACAAAATGAGTGGACAAGATGCATCCTCCAAGTGAGTGATTGAGATTCAATTTAGGCTTGATCCATGTGAGCTCGGTCCTCAATTCCTATTGGTTGATTCATTTTCCTCCCATTTGGTGGTTGAGAGAAAATAGAAATTAATTAATTAAATTTATGTAATTTGTTTAGCCATGTGTACCCCTTAAATAGGTTGATTTGATTTAATTTGAATTATAAAATTAATTAGATTAATTGTACAATTTATTGATAAATCATGATTTATTAGAAATTGATTTAATGACTTTTGATTTTTAATTAAATTTGGATTAAGGTTCAATTGCAATATATCTTTGATTTTGACTTGATTTGATTTAATTGCCTTTAATTGTATTGATTTTTTCCTTGATTTCTCACTTAAATGATCTTGTCCAATTTTCAGTGGTTACAAATGCCCCTTTTGAGTTGACATGTGAAGCGTGTTGATTCAAAGAATGTCCTGATTCGTCGATGTAAAGTCCTGATTCATTGATGGGCAATTTTGATGTTTAGTATAAGATGTAGATTTTGATGAAGTTTGATTGAATTTGATGTCCTAATGGTCAATTTGATGATAGTTTTCTGATATGGTACCTGGTTCGATTTGATTCAATGTTTAATTCCCCTTTTGATTGATAAGCGAAAAATTTTCTGATAAAAGATTACGCTATGATTTGATGGTCATGCTCCTAATTTGATGATACTAATAATTCGAGTGTATGCCCCCTCAGGAAATGAATTGAAATGATTTTGGATGATTTGGTTGAGAATGAGAAATTTTGATTTGTTTCCCGATATAGAAATTTGGAAATGCCCTGATCATGAGAGGATTTGATGAGAAAACATTTGATTGATAAGATGTTGATGCTCCAGATAAGTTGATGATGGTTTGGTATTGTTTGATGTTAGTCAGAATCACTTGGTTGATGTTGATGTCAATCTGATAGGATAAGTTGATGGGTTGATATTTTGCTCTCAAGATCTAGAGAGACAAAACACTGATTTTCCTTCTTCAAGATCTAGAGTTAGGAGATTTGACGCGCTCAAGATGAGAAAATGGATGACAGGATAACTTTATTGATGTTAGATGATCTCTTGGATGATTTTAATAATTGATATTTGATATGACATGATTAGATGTTTTGATGATACAGGGTTGATTGGATTTTCTCATTATGCAAAATTATGGACTGGAGAAGAGAAGGGTCATCCATTGGTGTAGGTGCAGGTATAGATTTAGGTGATGGATCAAGTTAGGTTGCCCCTAGTTGATTAGCATGATTTATTATTGATGATGTCCTTGATGAAGCATGAATAATTTTATGGATCATGATTTACATGTACTTGTATCTTGATGATGTTGATGTACCTTTGATGATCAGATTGAGTATGATTTTTGATGATGGATATTTCAAACATTGATGATGTTGGTCAAGACTTTGATTATATATTGATGGAGATCTGATGATGTAGATTTCAATAGATTTGATGATGTACCATTGATGATATCATTGATCATTTGATGTATCTTGATTTGGTCTTTTGATGATGATAACTCTACCCCCTTTAGCTTTCCTTACATATATTGAGAAAAAGGATCCACCCATGCAAACTAACATGAAATTAATCTATATGGATGCAGCTAGCTGTCACTATTTAGAATTTTGATGCTTATTTTCATCATTGAGCTTTTGGAACATGAAATTGGTACAACCCCCACTGGTTTAACCATGATGATATGAATACCTCATTCCTTGGATTTTAACAATTTCAAGTAAACAAACAAAGAATTGATCCCTTTCATATACAAATGTCCTCAATGACTCTTTGATGATCATGTCAATAGATGGATTCACATACTACTATGAATCAACTTGACACGTACTCAAGAAGAAATCAAGAAAATATCATGTCTTCATCATTTCTCATCTAGTCAACCATCATCGATTTTCTAAAAAGACATGATTTCACTAATCAAGTAATTCACTTTGAACAGTTTTGCTTTTGTTTGTAGATCCATATTTCAAAAACTTCATCCACTTTGATCCTTAGTTATGTTTAAACCTTTTAGATTTTGATTTGATTTGTTGTTTGAAGATTTTTTTATTTGATTAAACTTTTTAGATTTTGATTTGATTTGTCAAATGTTTTTGTTTAGATCAAGTATTTGGATGTTTGAAATGTAATATTAATCAATAAGTTCAAGTGTAGAAATTTTTTAATTTTGATGCAATGATTTTGAGCCAACTTGTGTCTATTTTGATAAGCTTATTGAATTTGGATTGGTGCCCCTGGTTTGATTTAGCAAAGATCATGCTTTGTTGGGCAATGCAACTTTTAAGTGTTTACTTAAGATTTGCAATTTTTAGGTTTTTAGATTTATTTTATTTTTTTGGATTTTTAAAAGATTTTTGATGTTTTTGGATTTTTAGAGATTTTTTATGTTTTTTGGATTTTAGATATTTTGTATTTTTTTTTTGGATTATTTGAGGAACATTTTCACTTTTTTTTAAAAGATTTTTAGAGATTACTAGTTCTCAAACAAGATCACATTGAATTTGTCCCCAATGTCTAGCAAGGTATAGGACATGAAGGATGGATTTTCAAACTGATGATTCACCAATGAATATGCAATGATGGATGAAGCAAGTGTGTTACCCATAGGACCATCTCCTCAAGATTATCCAAGCTAGGGAAAAATAATATCTCAATATAGGCCAATCATGTGCTGTTGGATAGCATATGGAATAATGACCTGGTGTCATGACAATGGTCCAAAGGAGTGGACATATCAAGAGACTTTTTCTAACATTTTTTTTATTTCTTTTATTTTTCAATTGGATCAAGATTAAGGGATCAATGTGGATAGGATCTCACAATCATGATAAAGGGGTGGTGAAGGCTATGAGTGAATGGTTTGGGATTATCAGAAGGCTTCTTAGAAATAATGAAGGTGGCTTTAGGATAAGCAAGATCATGATAAGGTAGCATCAACGCAACAAGGGAATAGGCTGATGAATAGGATAACTCATGTCAAGATACTTAATGCTCATGGATATGTTCAACCTTGTCAAGATCAAAGGAGAAAGATGTAATATGGATGCAAGTGAGATCAATGGTAGAAAGATGGAGGATATGATGGATGAAACTTGCCCCCAAGTGTAGAGTCTCAGAGAGAGGAATTGTGCATGATGCCTATTTTCTAGGTTTTCATCATGGTACTTGTCTAAGATGCCACAAGAAGTGGTTTTCACCATAGCATGGATTTCTTTTCTTTTATTTTCTTTTTCTTCTTTTTTTAAATTTTTTTTTCTTTTTTTCAATTTTTTTTTGGAGGGACTCAAGCCTCATGCTCTTTGGATACTCCTTGAAAAGGTATGATATGATGGGCCAAGGCCGCTGAAAGGTATGCTCAAAGATGTTGATATGGTGATGGAAAGGTGATATGGTGGATAAGGTAAAGTGTGGCTAAAGATTTATGCAGTGGATTGGATAATGGAAATGGAAGGATAATGAATGAGAGGATAATAAGTTTGTCCATGTGTGGGTGTGAAAAAGGGAATGGAAGGATAATGAATAGGAGGATAAGAAGTATTATCAAGATCAACATAAATACACACCTTGAAGGGTAGTGGAATAATGGAGGAATAATGGGTGAGATAACTTGAGACTTTGATGTAAGAGAGGATATGGATCTTGGGACACAACGACTCAAAATGGATGGATAAGATGGAATGTGTTTGGGAGAATGTGGAGTGGAATCCTTTGGAAGCTTGAATGAAAAATTTAATTTCTCTTTCATGTGTAAGTACTTCAAAAGTGACTTGGGAATCCACACTTTATTTGATTTTTCTTTCCTTTTGGATTCTTTAGAATGCATTTCTTCAATGAGGGATTTAGGAATCCATATTTTCTTTGATTTTTCTTTTTGATTGATAGACCTTTGTGGTCTCTTGAATATTTATTTTTTCCTTGCATTCACATGTTGATTAGATGGGAGATGGTTCTCTTCATATAGAAGTGGATTCTTGGATTTCTGATTTTTATGTTGTGCATTCAAATTTCTTCCAAAGAACTTGGGATTGGTAGATGAATAAAGTTGATATGGCTAGTTTATATGGATGGGTTCATATGGAGGGTTAATATGGATGGGTGTTTGGTTTCTCAAGTATGTATGTCTTTGTTGATCTTGATAGGGTATAGGATAATTGGATTGTGGGATAAGGATCATAGGAAAGGTTGATGGAGGGATATAGGGACCCAATATGGATGGAAGATCTGAAGGTTTCAACTTTGGGATATTGGGACCAAGGATGGATTTGGAAGATGTAGAAGGATGATGCTTATGTGAAAATGGAGATAAATGATATGTGAGAAGGATATCAACATCTTTATTGTGAGATGCATGGACAAGGATTTCATCTTTCGGATTTATCTTTGTACCAATAGGATTATATGTAGTTGTGATAGGAGTGACTTTGATAGGAGTAGTTGAAGCTTGAGGAGATTTATTCTTTTGCAAAGAATTAGGAATAATGGGAGAATTTTAAGGTAGATATGGAGGCTTATGAAAAGTGGATGTTGGGGTACTTTGATCTTGACAAGGATCTTTTGATAGCCTAGGAAAAATACTTTTCTTTTGATTTTCGATAAGTTTATTAGAGATGGAAAGTATATCTTGATCTTGCTTAGGATATGGGTAGGATATAAGAGGTGAAGGAATATGGGGTATTTGAGATGGAAGTATATCTTCTTGAAAGAAATGGAAACGTACGAAGGGCTCATCATGGGACTCTTGGGATATGGGACTTTGGTCAACTATAGGATAAGAAGGGATATTATCTTGATCTTGATCTTGATCCTTAATAAGACTTATTTCTTTTCACTTTTGATTAGTCTCTTGACATGGAGCCACTTCTAAGGACAATTTAGGAGTTTCGATCTGCACGAGGGATTCTTCAAGGGATGATGGATGTTCATTTGAAATAGGTACAATAGGCATTGTAGCACATGAAGGTTTGGATTCTATAACCTTTGAAGCATAAAAGAAGTTTGTAGCAAGATGTAGGTTAGCTTGGATCTCTTTAAGAGGTAGCCCTTGAGGGTATACATAGTCATTATGAAAACTATTTGGATCTTTGTTTGATGGAGGAATATTGGATAGCTTTGCTTCTATATGAAATGGAGGAATGGTTTAATAGGTGAAAGCTATAAGAGGACCACTACTAGACATGTGTTCATAAGTTTGATCTTGCTTGAGAGTAGTATCTTCATTAGACGATTCATTAGGATCTTCAATTCCAATTAAGTCATCATCAATAAGATTTTGGATTTTATGCTTCAACTCCATGAAATCTAAAGTTTCATGCTCATTATGTCTATGATATGCACAATAGTTGCTCAAAAAGATAAAACCAAATGAAGTGATTTGAGGCAACGTGATGAGATCATTTTCAAAGAGTTTTTCCAAAGCTGATTCATATGAAATTCCCAAAGGAGTAAATGATCTATCCCAAGGATATTTGGATGTATTTGTGTTTCTCAAAGAGTTGTCATATGATGAATATTTTTAAGATGGGACTAATTCCTCTTGATTTCCTTGATCAAAGATGAGATTCTCTTGATATTTTGAAATAAGTTCTTCATCAAATATTGGTTTATCATTAGGATATTCTTGATTAAAGATAGGGTTTTCATGATATTCTTTTTGATCAAATTTTGAATTATCAAAGACATGGCATTCATGATGTTTTTCTTGATCATAGAGGTAACGAAACAATGTTCTTAATGAGAATTGGTTAGATAATGTTTCCATTTCATTTTCTATTCCTTGAATTCTTGTGAATAGAATATTCTTTTGAATCTTTATTGTTAATTATTTTTGGATCTTAATGGATGTTTTCTTACTTTTTCTATGTATTTTTAAAACAAAACAACCACACGTACACTTTTTCTTTTTAACCCTCTACACAAAAAGTGTTTGAATTTGTATGGACGTTATCACGGGTTTTGCACAAAAAGATACTTCAAGCAATCTACCTAGCTCAAAATTTGGTTTGTAAACATGGTTCTATAAGGTAGTCTTTGCTAAGTTAACAAGGTATTTAATCAAGATTTCATTCAAAATGGATATTAAAATTTCATCCTCCAAGTATATTAAGAGGCTTCCCACCACCGGTATGTCAGAGTTTTGTGCAATCCCATAGGACTACTCGAGGAAGTTCAAAAATTTAACACCCTTTTGTCACACACCCCATTAAGGATGCATGTATTTTGTTTTATAGTGGGTTGGATGATTGCAAAAAAGGAAATTTTATCCCACTTTGGGCTATCCCTCTCACCGGCCTCGTTAAGGAAAATCTTAGGAGGCGAGCCCACTATAGATCTAGCATGTTCATTTTGAAAGCAATAAAGTGGAATAAAGAGATAGGTTTTGGGAGTTTGATTCACCAAAAGGTGAAGAGAATATCCCTATCTATTTCTCAATTCCCAAACACTTTTAACAAGGTTCAATTACCAAACCCACTAATTAATGGGAATCAAGTATTTCTACTCTTTTCCACAAACAAGGGGTTATTCAAATTTAGTGCTTGATTTACTTAGTCTTTCTTTTAATCAAGGAACTTGATATTTTTGGCATTTTGATTCACTTAGAAAGTGAAGAGAATAGGCCTACTATCAAATCCCTGAAACAATAATAGGTTGCTTTAATTACTAGATTTTTAAATTGCCAAGGCCACAATTTGAGCAAAAATTGACCAAGTTTTAGGCTTACCTTGTTTCAAAGCTAGCTAAGGCTAGGGGCATTTTTGATGAATTTTCCATTTTTATGCTCACCTAGTGGTGATCATTCCTTTCCATTCTCTTCTCCTCCAACAAGTTAGTCAACAAAACCATCCAAAATGAAGAAAACAAGAATGACTTTGAATTTAAGCCTTATTTATCAAATTTTGACAAAAATTGACTAAGGCAAGTAAATCCAATTTAATGATATGAACTTCAATTTATAAGCTTCTATAACTTTCAAGTATTGTGTATATACCTCATTTTCTTGCTAAGAATTTTCCAAAACCAACTTGATGTGTGCAATATTCTCCTCCTTAATCTATTTTGTCAAAGCTTTCCCTTCGTTGTTAAATCTGGTCTCTAGTTTTTTTTTATCTTTTTATGACCAATCATCCTGCAAACACATAGAAATCATTTTCTACAAGTTAAATTCTGTTAATTCCCAATTTAATTGAAAGCGCAACATAATCTATTAAAAGTGTTTTTAAAAAGCTTAAACGCATTACTAATCAAATTAAACGCACTACTGAAAATTATAAAAAGTGCTGAAACATAAATTAAAAGCACTGATAAAATAAGCAAAGGCATTAATAGAAAGTATTAGAAGCACTGGAGAATCAATTGACCGCGTTGGAGAGTCAGGGTGAAAGCACTGAAAGAAATAAGACAGAAGATAAAAGAAATTGAAAGCACTGAAACACCACATAAAGGCACAAGACTTTGTCATAGAAGCGTTGTTTCAAGCTTTAAAAGTGCTAGAGAATCAATTAAAAGCATTGGAGAAAGTCTCAAACGCAATGTTTAACCTGCAAAATAGAGAACAAAACAAGATTTGCTAAAAAAAAATTACTTCTCTAAATTTATAAATTTATGAGGCCTAGGGCCCCACGGTGGGCACCATTTTGTGTACTAGAGAAAGTACCTTCATAGGGTTAGTATTGCAAATAAATGAATAAAATAACTAAATTACCACAAAGAATAAGCTATTTTAACAAATAAAAAACAATTAAGCACTCTATGGATCTCTATTTACGGATGCTAATGCAAAGCTCTCAGCAAGCTTCCATTAGTGATAGTCCTAAAATGAGAATGAATGATAAACAAAGCTAATAGTTCAATTCCAAATTGAAATTAAGCCTAGTTAACTCTAAATTTGCCTTTCTAGCTCTAATTTGCAAGAGGTTTGATACTATTCTCATATTTGTGGATGATTATTGAGTGAATTATGCCTTTCTTTTATAGATTTTGGCAAGGGTAGGGGGTGTAGTTGAGTTGATCAAGGTTAGGTGAGAGTTGAGTCCATGGTTCCACCTTTGGAGACCATTTAAATATTTTATCCTCAAAGCTTGGGACAAGAGGACAAAATGAGTGGACAAGATTTATCCTCCAAGTGAGTGATTGAGATTCAATTTAGGCTTGATCCATGTGAGCTTGGTCCTCAATTCTTATTGGTTGATTTATTTTCCTCCCATTTGGTGGTTCAAAGAAAATATGAATTTATTTAATTTGTTTAGCCATGTGTACCCCTTAAATGGGTTGATTTGATTTAATTTGAACTAAACAATTAATTAGATTAATTATACAATTTATTGATTAATCATGATTTATTAGGTTTAAATTGATTTAATGACTTTTGATTTTCAATTAAATTTGGATCAAGGTTCAATTGCAATTTATCTTTGATTTTGACTTGATTTGATTTAATTGCATTTAATTGTATTGAGTTTTGCCTTGATTTCTCACTTAAATGATCTTGTCCAATTTTTGGTGATTCCAGAAACTGGTCATACTCTCGGGGCAACCTTCCTAGTCTAGGGGGCACTGTCCTCTTACTTTTGGGAATCTTCCTTGCGTTAGTCACCAGTGGTTCTCATTGTGTCTGCTTACTAATGCCTAGCTATCACTAAGATCTCTCTTCTTGAGAATCTCCCTCACGTCAGTCACCAGTGGTTCTCATTGCGTATGTCTATTGTCACCATACTAGTGAGACTTCTCACAAAAGACGTATATTTTTTATTTGACATCAATCCGTTTAAACTAAAACTAAATGTGAAACTCTCTGAGATATGCTGAAATTTTCTTTTGTGTGCTTGTCTTTTCTCTTTCTCATTCCTTCTTGAGCAACTCTAAGACATCTATCTTGACTGAGAGATGCGAAGACTGGGTGCATGATTGTTTTCATTTCTTTCTATTTGTTGGTTTAGTTCCAATGATCCAAAGGATCCATATAAGAGGGGTGTCCACTATGAGAGCCTCCATCTTGTGTTGGATGGCCATGTGTACCTTGACTCCTTTTATATGGAAACTTGGTGAGGTTGGTTCTTCTGCTTGTTTGTTTGAGTGATTTCTTTCTACTACAAGTGAAATCTCAAAGCTCATCTTGTGAAGTGAACGTAAGGATCACTGTGAGCATCCTTAGTATACTTATCAATCACTTTGTCAAAGAAGGAACTCTCATGTGTTTTATGTGTTTTTACACAAGAAACATTCTGGTCATCCTAGCGACTATGCTTTGATGCTTAAGTTCACTTGCTAAATCAAAAGGAATAGGTATTTTGGTCATTCTAACTTCTTATGCCTTAATACTTACACCTGATTGCGACAATCCTCATACTAATGTCATATTCATATTCTCATGATTGCCATGTTAGTGAGGGTTGTATGAAATCTTGTGACCATCCTATAACTAAAGCTTTGTGATGAAAAATATCTAATGGGTCCAACAACCAAGTCCTAAGGATTGCATCTAGCTTAGGATTGCATTTTCATTCTAAACTTGCATTGTGACAATGTTTTGATGATCATTTCATTGCATTTTCTTGGATTTGTATGTTGAGGTTTCTCATCTCACATCCCGGCTTCATCATGACTACACAAGTGTTCAATCCTCACTCTCAATCTTTAAGAAGTTATTTTGGTTAGTATCTATCATACATTGTGATACCCTGCATGAGATGTTAGTACCATATCCATGGCATTTAAATATTTCATTCACAAGGTGCATTATCATAAATCATCTGCATACATCTACATCTACATATTCATACACATTTACATTTTATCCATACATAAAAGAAAACATGTGCATTTAATTCATATTCGTATGCATATTCATTCATTTCATACATTTACATATAATCATATAGGAAATATCTCATAAAGCATAAACATTCAAAGCCAATATCACACATGCAATGATACCAAGAAATGAACTCATATCTATATATATCGAAGTGTCAGTATACAAAATGGGTGCTACTCGAGCACAGTATATCAAAAGAATGGTACAAATACAATGATGCCCATGCATCAGATACATCATGATACAATATACAAAATCAAATCACTACTATATCAATCTAGCCCTAGCCTTCTCCCTTAGGAGGAGGTGGCATATCAAGTTGGGGAGGTGCATGTGTAGCATCAAGAGCTCCTACATACTCTGAGAACCTGGGCACCTGCTCAGCTGCATCAAGCACCACACCAACATACGCTACAAAATAGTATGTAGCCTAAGCAGAATGGTACTGGGTCTCCTCCTGAGACCTTGCTAGCTGCTCTCGAAGCTCCTTGAGCTCCTAGTCTTTATCTACCAGTCGAGCATCCTAGATGGAAACCTATATTTGAAGGTCCCCTAACTACCTCTATGTAGTCTATACTCTCTATTGAACCCTCTACAGCACCTCCTGTGTCTATGATAATGCATCTTTGAGCACTAGATCCTGTGCAGGATGATCTTACATCTCCTGATCTCCTCCCAGGGCCTGCCTCTCAGTCTTTGGTTGCTGAGCTGACTACTCCTCTGTCCTCTACCGAGAAGATCTGCTACCACTAGCCCCTAGATTTGTCCTCACCTGTTGCATAGGGATGGAAACTTGTGTGGTCCTCTGTTGCAGTATCTGCTACTGAGGAGCCTATTGCTAAGGTACCTATTGTTGGGGCACCTGTTGCTACACTACCTATGTTGGTCTACCCATACCTACTGGATCAATAAATTGGGGGAATAGATCGCTAGCCAAATTCTCTTGATATGTTGGTGTCATGCCGCTATCCACCACCCCGGCCATGTAATCCCGTCGGCTTGATGCTACTTGCACATTGATCATAGAACACCCTGGATCTAATCTCACCGACCAACCCTTCTTCACCTCATCGGCAAAGCAAGTGTAAGAGAAATACTTCTAAGAAATGTCTTATGGCTGACCAAATTGCTTCCAGACCCGTGTCAAAGGGAATCACTCAATAAATACAATAGAGAAGCCAATCAATACCCACAGCACAACATATAGCTGAGCTGAGTCCTGGAGTCATCCCATATCTCTGTATCTCTCCATGGTCTCCATATCACTGTGACCATGCCATCAAGCTAAGCTTTCCATTGCTCAGTCTTACCCACCATGGGCTAGGTCATCTAGCCACCATACCTTTAAATATAAGGCTTGAGAGGGTGTTGCATATCATAAAACATGGGTCTACACACTAGAAGGTGCTCCCATGTCCACACCTATAAAATAAATACCCCCACAGCCATAGTCTTCACCTCTTTTTAGGCGATCTAATGCATCTCATGGTACATGTGGGCCAACATGCACTAACTGTCCTAGCATCCATTGCAGCATCCTGCCCCATCCACACTCCAAACTGTGTTGTCCTCGATCCAACATTAGGTAGCAGCCCAGGAACGCTGCTAATACTATGGCCAATATGTGTCCTGGCTCATACTCCCTGATTAGCTCCTCCCAAGGGATCACCCAACCCATAACGAGATCATCCTGAAAGATCTCTCTCAATGTTATGGTCCCTACCCATGGTTGTACATCATACTCGATCTATGGCCCATGGAAGGGAATCCTCAATATCCTGTATATATCATCCAACGTAACTATCATCTCACCCTATGGAAGATGGAAGGTGTTCATCTTTGAATGGAAATGTTCCACCAGTGCACCCAATAGACCATGATTCACCTGAATGTCAGGTTCATCACCAAGATGAGAAAGTCCTAATGCATCAATGTGTGTTGACTCTATGTCATCTAGCTATTTAACTAGCCTGCCAATCATTGGATGATGAAATCAAAACGTGATATCTTGGAAATCAACTTGCAATGCAAGCAACATCACACAATCAGTACTCAATTGAAATCATGATGTCATCAATGCAAAATAGAATTTGAAGCTATACATCTATCCTAAACATGGCTATCAGACTATCTCAATTAGCTCACTGGACACAAACCAATTCACAAAGTTCTTAGCCTGGAACCCGTTTCCCGCACAAAGATTTTCCTTCCCTTCAAAATCTTATGCAAAGAAGTACAGCTCTTGTGTGATGTTTCACAGCCAGGTGATCTTTCACCATGAGTCATGCGAGGAAACTCCCCTTCCGAGGGTTTCTCACGTGACTCCTGGGTATCTCACGAGTGAGCCTATGTAGAGGCTTACGCGAGAAAGTGCTTTGCAACACTTTCTCATGTGAGGATCTCCACCATCCTACACAAAGAAATTAGTTCCTCACCTTCCTCTGGCATAGCCTCTACTTCTCTTAGGAGGGACTATAACCCCTAGGGCGAAAAGCTGGCTAGGCGAGAACCTACGGTTCAAAATTTTTTAATGTGCTAAAAAATGCTAACAGACATCAAAATCATTAAAAAATTGAAATGCTAGCAAAGATATCGACTACATATAGGTGCATCATATGTTAGTGGCCGGCTGTGATGCCTCGAATGCTCAAATCGATGTGATTTCACGGGGACTCCCATTTTTGCTCAGAGCTCTTTTTCATAAAGTCAAACGGTGCAAAAGATTTGAAAATGACCTTTTCGGCTTATATATAGGTTTTGACCTAATTTTAAAAAGTGCTCCATTTTGTGCAAAAACTTCACCCTTGTCTAAATCGACCACTCTCAATCAATTTTCCAAATCAAAATCAAAATCTAACACTTCTATCTAGCTCAAAATTGCATTTTAAATATTTTGGGACCGATGCAATCAGACGCTTGTGCAATCAAATTTCTGACATCGCCTTCTTGTCAGAATCATATCACATCAACATTTTCTCAAAATCTTCAACATTTTTCTCAAAAGTCAACCCTAGTCAACTTTGGTCAACCTTAGTCAAACTTGGTCAACTAGACCTCAAAATCACTCTAAATCACTTCCAAATATTCTCGAATCTTCCATAATCTTCTCTGATTCTTCTAGACCTCTTATTCACTCTATATCTGTACCTATTACTGTCAATCACCTTTATGACGTGTCATCTTTCAATTTTGCTCCCGAGGGAGCATGATGATTGCATCATTGAATCTCACTGAATCAATTCTCGAATCAATCTGATCTGAATCAAAAAGTCCTCATTGCTAGGGGCATCTCATCACTTGGGCCATGTTCAATTTTTTGTACTTTACAGTTAAAACTGGATATTCCACAATCTCAAATCACTAGGGGCACCTCTATTCCTTGCATCTTGTCATCTCTCTATTGGGTATCTATGAAATCTAACCTGGATCCCTGAAAATCAAGCTTCATTCTAGAGATGGTTCTCAAAATCTCACTGCTAGGTGTCTGGGCAATCTAACCTAGATCCCTAAAAGTTAAGCTTTGTTCTAAAGATGTCTCTGGAAAGCTCTTTTTAACCGGTATCTGGGCAATCTAACCTAGATCTTAGAGAACTAAGCTTCATTCTAGAGATGATTCTGAAACTCAACTTAACCAATATCTGGGCAATCCAACCTAGATTTTAGAACACTAAGCTTCATTATGGAGATAGTGCTACAATGGATGGGTATCAGGGCAATCTAACCCTGACTCTTGAAGATTGAGCCTCGTTCTGGGGACAATCTCATAAAAGATGATAACCTAATCGATGTCTTGGCAATCTAACCTAGATTTTGGGGGATTAAGCTTTGTTCTGGAGATAGTCCTAAACCTTCATCAATCATCACATCAGACTACTCTTTGAATTAATGTGCTACTCGCACATCAATTCAAAGAGGGGCAAAATGTAATACTCCAAAATTGTCTTTGGGCAACCCTAGCCAATTTTGTTGCATTTAGTCTCATTTTATCAACTTTCTAAATCATCAAAGTCCTATTGTACTAGGCAATTCTAATTTATATTTGATTCTACTTGACTTAATATCAAATGCAGAAAACCCTAAATCTGCATCAATCACATGTTATATTTAATTCCTAAATATCAACTATAATTGGCTAAATAAACCCTATGCTTTATTAATTTAATTACAAAGTCCTAGCACTTAAATTAAATTAAATTCACCCCTTTTAGCTAAAACACTTGAAAAGGAATTAAATAATATTTCATTTTTAAATAAATATCCTCATTTCAATAATTGAATTTAATTATTGAAACAATTGAGAAAGTTCATTTATGAGGTCATATTTCATTTATTTAATCAAATATTCTTTCCAAAATCCTCACTTCTATTTAGAAAAGGAAACTCTTAAGTTAACTGAAAATTCAAAAGTGCAACAAGCCAGTTAACTGCTCCACTCACTCCAGAAGGCAAACAATTGACTATCTCTCAATAGGAAACTTACCATTCTGAACTAAACTTCCTTTCAATGGCCACTTTTCATCTCGTTCAATCTCAACCATTGATTGATCTCGAGATTCTATAAAAGAACCCTCTTGTTTCTCATTCATGGGATGCAACTTTTGAGTATCGAATCTCTATTGAATTGTTATCTCAATTTGTTTGCATTCAAGCTATTGTCACTTTGCATTTTATAATAGTATTTATTTCTTAGATTAAATATGTATTACATTATAGCTTAATTTATTTCAAGCATTCTTAGATTACTATTCATTTTCACTACTCTAGATTAATCTGGTACTTTCATTCAAGAATAATTACATTTACATTCTAGCTTAAACCCTCCATTCTAGAGTTGGTCTATGGTTGTTGGGCTCTTGATTCTGAGCGCTTCTCAAAACCCTATCTAGATAGGAGGCAACAGGTCAGCTCATCTAGACATGCAAGATGAATTATCTCATATTCATTCCTATATGTGATTGATGAATAAGGACTATGTTGAAGTGTATTGCTAAGTTTGAGGCCCATATTTATCATATACAAGAGAAAGCCCCAAGACCAAATGGTTTACCTACAGTCTTGTTTGAGAAAGCATGGGATTTTATTGGCAAGGACCTCTAGTAGGTGGTGAATAAATCTAGGATAGAAGGTTTCATTTTAAAAGACTTCAATAACACATTTATCTCTCTCATACCGAAGTGATAGGAGTGTATAATTTTTTATGATTATCAACCTATAGCTTTATGCAATAATGTTTATAAAGTGATTACAAAGGTTATTGCCAATAGATTGAAATTGGTTTTTCCCTCTATCATCTCTTAGGAACATTGTGGTTTTGCTCCAAACAGATCCATTTTTTACGGAATTATTTTAGCTCATGAAGCAATCCATTCAATTAAATCTACCAAACTTAAAAAGATGATGATTAAGGTGGATATTAGGAAAGGTTGTGATAATGTGAATAAAAATTTTCGACTGGAAGTTCTTAAGCATTTTGGTTTCTTTGAAAATTGGGTGAAATGGGTTGGAAGTTACATTAATACTCTGAGAGTATCATTTTTAGTTAACGGAAGTCCTCAAGGTTCTTTTGAGACTTCTAAGGATATTACACAAGGTGATCCTTTATCTCCCTTCATCTTTATTATACTAGAAGAAGTATTGGGTAGAATGATCTTCAAATAGAGAAGCAATGGGAATTAGAGAGGAGTGAGAGTTGCAGAAGGGTTTGATCTATTGTCACATCTACAATTTGTGGATGACACTTATTTGATGGGGGAAGCTAATTTAAGAGAGGCAAGGCTGGTTAGAGCTACAATGGTTAAGTATTGTGAAGCCTCAAGACAAAATATAAATTTTTTGAAGTCTGAAATTTATTTTTTTAACACTGACTTAGGGATTCAATGAAGTATATGCAACATTTTGGGAGTTAGAATGGGAAAGTTACTAGGGAAATATTTAGGAATACCTTTATTTGTAGGAGCTGGTAGGGCTAACCTATGGAAGGGATTACTAGTTAATTGTATCAAAAGGTTAGAAGGATGGAAAGGAAAATGGATGACCTCAGTGGGAAGGATTCTCCTTTTACAATCTATTTTAACCTCTATTCTTATTTACTCTATGAGTTGCCTCAAAATATTGAGAAGGGTTCTTCATTATTTAGAGAAACATTTAAGAAAATTCGTTTGGAATGGATCTAATTTGGAGGATAAAATCCCCCTCATCTAATGGGATGAGATTTGTAAATCAAAAAAGAATGGAGGTGTTGGGCTGAGGAATTGGCATTGGACAAATCTTTCCCTCAGAGTTAAGTTAGTCTGGTGTATATATGATAACCTTGAAATGCTTTAAGGAAAATAATTTGATAGTATGGATAATGATAGAATCTTCACAATAAGGGACCCACCTAAAGGCTCAATAGTGTGGAATTTCATTCTGGAATGTAGCCCTATCATCATAGATCACATGTCATGGCTTATTGGTGATGGAAAAAGAGCCTCCTTTTTGGATGACTCTTGGAATAGACATGAGACCCTGAAAGGGAATGGTGTTTATAGAGATTTAAAAAATAAATTTGTTAATGTGTGGGGGGATAAGGTGAGTGATTATTTGGATATCAAGGAGTCAGACCTTCGATAGAAAGTTAGTTGAAAAAGTCTTGAGGGCTTGGATCTATCAGAACAACATTATTGATGAAGGACTTATTAAATACAAGAGAGATGCAGGCCTTTATAGGAAAATATGATAAAAAAATTTGGTGTGAAACTAAAAGTGGGAAATATTTAGTTAATTTAGGATACATTGTCAAGGCATCAGAGGAACCTGAGGCTTTATGGGTCCATAAACTATTCTTGAGAAGAGATTTCTTACCAAAAGTAGGTACATTTGCATGACTAGCCACTCATGGAAGGATTCTAAATGGTGAAAGGAGGAAAATGTATTATTTTATTTGGCCTAAAAAATGTGTTTTGTGTGGTAGTGAATTAGAAGATGTGGATCACTTGTTATTACAATGCATTTTTACTTATAAGTGTTGGGCTTCAGTCATTAGAAAGATGGGTTGTCATAGCCCTCTGTAGAATAGTCTTAGGGAAGTGTTTTATGGTTGGCCCACTATGTAGAAGATATTGACTCTATCTGTTGTATGGTATATATCTCCATCTATAATCATTTGGGAGATACAGAAGGAAAGAAATTGAATAATTTTTCAAGACATTAGTGAACTGGTGGAAATAATCATTGGAAGGATAAATTTGGCTATTGAGGATGATTTGGGATCCTCTACAACATGACTAAGTTCTTATATTCCTTTTACAAGTGAGGAATAGAGAATCCAAAAAGAATGGCCAGGAACTCAAATAAGATTTATGAATAAAATAACAACTAAACAATGTAGAGATGTATGTGTGGGGAAGGTTAGCTAGAAGGAACCAGATGAAGGATGGTGGAAATTGTATTTTGATGGGGCATTAAAAGGCAACCCAGGCCCATCGGGTGTGGGGAACATTGTAAGGGATTGGCTTGGGAACACTAAGGTAGTTGCAACACAAAAATTGTTGGATGCAACTAATAATATAGCTGAGGCTAAGGATGCCCTGCTAGCTCTTAAGA
This sequence comes from Chamaecyparis obtusa, assembly GCA_027943335.1. Classification (NCBI taxonomy): domain Eukaryota; kingdom Viridiplantae; phylum Streptophyta; class Pinopsida; order Cupressales; family Cupressaceae; genus Chamaecyparis; species Chamaecyparis obtusa. The sequence goes on from BSBK01004256.1 coordinate 262,456, forward strand.
TTTGGGAAAAACTAAAATTAGAAAATATTTTCTTAGAGGGAGATTCTCATATTATTGTACATGATTTACAGAAAGGGGGTATTATTGCATGGAACCTCTAGAATGTGATTAATGCTATCATGGAGGAATTAAAGTTTTTTTATGAATTCAAGATGGGACATATTAGAAGAGATGACAATGTAGAGGTGGATGTGATTTCAAAATGGGTTGATTCCTTTGAACAAAAAGATGAGTTGAGGTTAGAAATTTTTTAATTTAAACTTTATACTTAAAAATTCTTTTGAAAATTGGTGAGTCCTTTAAACTTATTCTTTGACATCCTCGTTGAAGTAATCGATGATTCAAAAAGGTGATGAGGTCATCGTTGGTCATATCAAATGATGAGGAAGTAAGTTTTTTATTAAAGCATACATAATGATTTAGGATTAATAGGTAGAACAAAGTGATTACATGTCATTGAAAAGACACATGAAGGTGTCGTAGAAAATAGAGATGTCTTTTCCAATTTAAAGCTGGAGTGAAGGTTTTTTTTGTTAAAAATCTTTGCAGAGGTTTCAAAATAGGTGTAAGGTATATTGCAGAGGAAAAATGGAGGCTACATTCTTGATAGATACATAGAAGCAACAAAAAGGCTTTAAAGAGCCAGTGAGTCAGGAAAGAATGAAGGGTTTAATGAAAAAAAAAGACTAAGAAGTGGTTGAGGTGGCACTGGATGTTTTAGGGATACCATTTCAGGAGAGGAAAATAAAAATAAGGGTGAATGTGGATGTGATACCCATGATTATAGCTTGGGCTATGGAATCTGGCGAGGATATAGTCATGGTTGATAGGGTTGTCAAAGTGATATTTGATAAAGATATATTGGGAGGGCTTGAATCTATTTTAGAGTGTGCTATTCTTGGCATTGGGTCAGACTATAGAGAGTGCTTTAAAGATGAGGAGGAAGGCATAATGTATGGCTTTGTGCCATTTCTTCGCTATTGGGGGAAAATTGATAAAGGGGAGTATAGGGCAAAAATGTTCAAAGATTAGAGAAACTTAGGGATAAAGTGATAGAATAATAAGAGAGAATGGATGTGGGAAACATGGTTGTTCAAATCCCTATTCCCAGGAGATGTAGGGGAAAGAGGGGTGGAGTTTATGAAACAAATAAAAGATTAACAATTTTGAAATTTTAACAATTTTTAAGGAAGATAGACAAACTAGAGGCCTTTTAAGAGATCTAATCTAGTGAAGGGTGACATATGTAAAGGAAAATAGCCACAAAATTTTGATTTAGGTTTAATGTATATGAGGAAAGGAAGAATGGATCACGGTGTTTTTTGTGACATGACTCCAAATTTTCTATTAAAGAAGATAAGAGGTGGATTAAAAGCATGGAGGTGTTGATTCATCACCAATGAAGGATTGTGGAAAGATAATGTGTCTTAAATACATAGAGGTACTATGAATATTGTTTGAAGGAAACAAAAGGCTATTATCAAGTTCAATTTTTTTGCAGTAGAAACACAAGTTTGAAAATTTGATAGTGATGGTTAAAAGCACATTGTTAAGGGGAAATTATCACCTGATGTATTAGTTATTTAATGATTTATGATATAATTTTTAGCAATAAGACTTAGAGGAAGGAAGATGGATATTTACACACTTGAAATGTATCTACTTGTTTGCTAATTATAAATAAAAATTCACTGTTACATATTAAAAAAATATTAGCATAAATGTTATTACACTATTTTATACAATTACATATAATTATCTTAAATTGTCATTTCTACTCATCATTAATGAGATCATAAAAATATTCACCTTAACATTTCCCATTTACTTTATAAATAATTAAAAAATTCTAATTAAGATTATAAAAAATAATTATATTAATCATAATGACTAACCTTAAATTATTTTATTGTGATGTGGTAATACTTCAAGTTTGTACTCATAATGAGTATAAGATTGAATTAAATTTCCATTTAAATCTATAGCACTATAAAGGATGATCAACCTTTATATTGTGTCAATTACATCCACTTAGAAATGTTAACTTATATCCTCCTTTCATTTCCCTTCACAATTGGTCATGGCAGATCAGAGGCACATGCATGAGTTTTGAAAGCACTAAGGGTTTGATTATGATGGAGATTTATGACCAAGATGGCCTTTCAATAGATTTTAGGTTGGTTTCTATCATTAGTTCCAATGGAATTAACCTTACCAAGCATGGAAGGCTCCGATTGGAAAGAGATTTAATTCCATGTCTCAGGAAAAAGGAAGATCATAGAGAACCTCTAGTTTTCCCCAAATCCTCAAGCCATTTTAGATCCATGTGGATTCAAAATAGAGTGAAGTTTTGTTGGCTAAATTTTTTGTAATTCATTGTGACCACAACTTACAAAATTGTGACTTTAGGCAATATTCATGAAATTTCTCTCTCCTATCAGCAATAGGGGAGGCCCCCTTCTTACTGTAGGTGAATTTAGTAAGTACTTAACTAAAAATATAAAAGGGGTGATTCTCTTGATCAATTCCTCTTATTTCAAGAATGATTTTAAATAATTACAATTTTAAATTCTACAAAAGAGCTCCTATTGCTACGATAATACTAGTGGCTCTGGGGTTGATGTAAGAATAACACCAGAGACAATAGTTTCCTTAAATATTTTGTGAAGCAAATAACAGAACCCAAAGTCTATTTCACTTGTCTTGAATGATTCATAATAACTAGTAAGGCACAAAGTCTCTTACTGGATACTCTCAATTTAATAAAAATACCCACAACTGAAGCCCAAAGTCTTTAGTTCTGAGTAATTTCAACCACTACAAAATATAACAATTTGTCCTCTTGCAACACAAAGTCTTCAAAAATTAAAATTGGCTCTAAATGCAATAGGAAAATCAAAGCCTGGACAATTGAATTCAAATCCCTCTTGAGAAAAACTCCAAAACTCATAATCAATATCCAAAAAATGTCATCACATAACACCTTGAATGAACACAAATTTTGAAAGAAATTTTCCCCTTTTATTGAAAGCAATTCAAATTTACATATAAGCTCAATTTCTTAGAGTGTAGATACAAATTGATAGAATATTCTTTCCTTGCCAAAAGATAAAAAATACAATGAAGCTCCATCCTTTATATAGGAAAAAAGTGGAGAGAAAGGTGGAGAAAGAAGGGGAAAACCATTAACCACCTTGAATTATTCCTAACTAACTAACTAACTAACGTTGAATTATTCAATGCTACAAGGCCTAAAGAAATTGCAACCTAATTACATGTTTCATCTTTGCACGTGATACTATCACATGCAATTACATATTATTATTTTATTACATGTAATATGTTAATTAAAAACACATGATAATAAGATTCTAAGTGTCTAACAAGACACAAAACCTATTACATCATCCTTCATTGGTCTTCATGCTTCTATAGGATGCTTGATGGTTGATATGCTCTAGTTTTTGTTGAAGCATATTTATCTAGAACAAAAACCTGCACCATTGGCTATCTTCTATCATAATGGTTTTTTCTTGAAAAGAACAATTGTTTCTTTCCATCTGTATATTGAAAGAATTCTTTTTGATTGTATTCGTTCAAACTTTTCTAGGGAGATTGATCCAATCTTCTTATCCATCTTGTGTTCTAATTTTGATTCACTTGATTCCCTCAAAGTTGAATTTCTCTTAAGGGTGACGTTTGAGCTCTCTTATGGGCTTCCCTTTCTCTTTGTATCATTTCTCTTTCCTCATGTTCCAATATTTCTCTAAGCCCCATTTAAATGCTTTGTCTTTCTCTTTCAAATTCAATACCATCTTCCTTCTCTTCCTCCAAGATGGCTTGAGAAACTATATAGCATGTGTTGTCTTCTCTTTGATTCCAAATGGAAGCCCCTAAGTCTGAAATGATATCTTCCTACCTTACATTTATAGCCAAACCTGGTTGCACAACTAGATAGTTAGCATGGGAAGGCAACACAATCTTAAATCATTCTTTCAGTTCTGCTTCTCACGTTCCAACCTTTCTTGATTCTCCCCTTCAATCCTTTGGGCCTTTTATTCTTACTTTTCTAGTTTTGGCTAGAAACTCTCATGACATGGAAATATGATATGTCTAAGTAGTTGTGACATGAAAATTCTAAAACATGAGTACATCTTCAAGGGATGGATCCATTTCATTTTTTTGGATGCACAAGTGTGAGTTTCAAGATTTTTGCATATGGAGTATGGCTGAAAACTTTTGTGACAACATATGAATACATGTGTTTGAGCTCAAAATATGTGCTTATATGATGGAAAAACCCAAAAATGAGTTTTTGGAATGTAATAACATATGTGACCAACAAGATTTATTTGTGAAGAATGCATGAAAAATGGGTGGCATAATGTCCACTTATAATGAATTATTATTTTTTCATCATAAGAAAATGTGCAAGCAGCCACCAACATCTATTTTAAGTCATGTGGCAGCAATATAACACATGCAAATGTGTGTGTAAGCATAAAAGTGGGATTTTTGGATGTAAAATTATGTTGCAAAGTGAGCTTTCTTTCCTTAATAATTTTATTCAAGAATGATGTTTTTAATCCCAACTGCATATGCAAGCAAGATGAAGCACTTGCATATGCAACTTGGAGAAATGAAGATGGAAGATAGGAGCACATAACATGACACACAAAAAAATACAAATCTGAAAATGAGTTGAAGAGATTTGTAAAAATGAAAGAACAAACATATATACAAAAAAAGCCCTAAGATAAACACAAGAAAACTTACCTCTCCTCACCAAAAACAAAAGAAGAAGTCTTTACAAATCCTTGAGCAAAATTTGAAGCAAATCCAAGAGATTCATGGATTTAGTAAGGATTGTAACAAGAGTATTATATAGACAACAAATCTTGACTCAATCTTCTTGAAATGAATGCATTTTGGAGTCAAGATTCAATGATTTCCAACAATTGAATGATAGAGGAATAAAATGCATAAAAATAGCAATTGTTTTGAAGCATTAAAAATTGAAAAACATTTGAAGAGATTGCAATGTGTATATACAATGAAAAATGACATCTAGGGCATCAAAATGCAAGTTTGATGGATGCAAACAAGCTATAATAAAATGTTTTTTTTGCATTTGGAGACCTTCTTGACACCCAATATTGAGATTGCATGCAAAAATCTGCTCTCACTGGGCCATTTTTGGCCAAAATGTTCCCTAGGATGAGATATTTTTAATGAAAAACATGTGCAAAACAATATTCTTTTTCTTGGAAAATTGCTACCCAAGGAAGGAAAGCCCAAACGCATGCGAGAATGTTTAAAAACGTATTTTTAGAATGCAAAAACACATGCATTTGATCTCCCAAATGACTCCCTAGCTCAAACGCTCAAGGAAAGCAAGCAAAAACATGTTTTTCAAGCTGAAAAGAATGTGCTTTTCCTCCAAAAATTATTGTCCTTAGCCTTTTGATGAAAAATGTAGTTTGAGTGAGTAATTACTGGTCTTTAAAATTCAATAAAATATTATTTTGGCTTCTTTATGTTAAATGCATGTTATAATGTTCACTAACAGTCTTTTTAGAGTAGAAAGCACATGCTTTTCATCTCAAAATTGCCACCCTTGTGCTTTTAAAAGCAAAACATAAGGTAAAAAACATAATAAAGGGTTTTTTAGAAGTAAAAACACATGCTTTTTTACTCAAAAAAAAAACAACTATGCCCTTTAAGTTATTAAAAATGGACTTTTACATGCTAAAAACACATGCTTTTTTACTCAAAAAAGCCACATTTATATTTTTAAGTCATCATTCAAGTCAAAACACATAATGACATATTTTTTAAAGGTAATAACATATGTGATTTGGTTTGAAAAATCCACTTTTTCCTTTAAGTCATTGATAATGGGTTTTCAGAATGCGATAACATGTGTTATTGAGTTAAAATTCCCCACTATAAAGCCTTTTAATTTAAAAGGTTTATAATAGCGGGTTTTTTATATGCAAACACATTTTAAAAGCCCACTTACACATGTTTTTTTTTTTTTTTGGGCAAAAGTGGTTTCAAAACACTATATATATTATTAATTTTTAAAAATCTGATTCAAAAAGAGTTCAACTGGGAAAGAACCAGTAAGAAAACCTGGCATCGTTACTCATAAAAGATTATCGATATTTACAACTTTTTATATCGATAATTACATGTCAAAATACATTCCACCATCAATAGTCAAAAAAGATTATCGATATTTACAACTTTTGTATCAATAATTACATGTCAAAATACATTTTGAGGGCTAATATCCTCTCATTTTTTGAAATGTCAAATAGTCTGCATGTGATAAAATCTACTTACAATTTTGTCACTTGATATAGCAATTAAAAATCATTTCAAAAACTTCAAAAATTTCCAAAAAATTCTATCTTTTTACTATTCTTCCATCTCTTCGCATTCCTCCACCTGGAAGTCTCACCTTTGTTTTGACACATCATTCCATTTGGTTTGCCTACAACCCATCAAAAAATGGTCTATCCAGCCATGGCCAACTAAAACATCCTTGACCCTTTCAACTAAGTTTGAGGCTTCAATAGGATTGTTTTGAACTGTGTTCACCATGCCTTGCACTAGCACATGTATCTGAATGTTCACACCAGTCAAATTTTGCTCCATGGTTGTCCCTGAATAGTCCCTGTTTAATAAACTCAGCATGTCAAGGATCGCATATCCCATGCGTTTCACCTTCTCTTCAAGTTGGTAACCTAACACCCTTGCAGTGGTTTGGAGAGCTGACTTCATGTTACGAGGGCTTCGCATTTCGAAGGAACGCTAGAGAGCTTCATACATCACCAGATATTCATGCTTTCTGAGCAGTTGAGATCTTGGAAACAAGCCTCCAACTAAAGCATACCCAGCCCAAAGATCATACTACTACATTGCCCTCCTTAATTTGTTTTCATTCCAAAATACTGGCAGTACAACCTTCCTTGCTAAAATCTCAAGCAACATAACGGACTGAACCAAATCCATGACATTGGAGAAAAATATAGACACCACATTTGAAGGAAATAAAAACTACCTGGATGAAGGGGATAAAATTTCTTCCCTTATTACTTGTCTAATTGCTCTGCAAATGGTAGGTGAATTCACTAAAAACATGGTATCCAGCACCCGATCATCTATTTGTAGAGGTAGAATAATTTCTTCAATGTTCGGGGGTATCCCTATGTGATAGTTCTTCGGAAGAAGGTACCTATGAAACTGGTTACAACCTTCACACTTGATACAATTCTCCATCAGCATTGACATTTTTGTAGTTGCAGAGAAGACACCAAGCAGTTTTGATGGAGATAGCACCCAGCATTATGTTGAAATTACTTAAAATGGGGGCATAAGTATTCGAAGCACCATGTAACATCATAATGTCGATACATGTGAAGATGCAGGGTACGAAGCTTGAGCCCATGTGAAACAAAGATCACCTTCTTGCTTGAGCGATTTCACAGCATATAAAAATTCCACGCGGCCTAATGTAAGGGATGTCGCATGCAAGTGGCATACTGAGAGTTGTCACTTTGGTTTTCACATTAACTAGTCTGGAACAGTGGTCACATCTCCCTATACATTGGTATTGAAAACATTGAGAAGGGGCTTTAAGCAATGATTATCTCGCATACTTTGTTATCTCATTTAAGACCACTCTTTGGAGATCTATGTGTTGATCAATAATTGTTGTTGGTTGGAAAGAAACTATCTCAATACCGTCACAACCAAGATTAGATAAACAGTCTGCAACCTTGTTCCCTTCTCTAAGGGTATGTGAAATGACCACTTTTGGAATTTGATCTAGTAAGCTCCAAATTTGGTTAAGTACATATTGAAGTTGCCAAGATGATGTTTGTCTCTTAATACACGCATTTATAATGACAAGAGAATCACCTTCAATATGAACCCATTTGAAATTTCCTTTCTTAATTAGACTTAAACCTGATAATAATGCTTTAGCCTATGCAATGTTATTTGTTCCTACTAGTAAATGGGCTATTACAATTGCACACACATATCCTTTACAGTCCCTGATGCAAGCCCCAAGCCCTGATTGCCCTAGGTTTCTTCTAGATGCCCCATTGAAATTTAACTTCACAAACACTGATCCTGGAGGTTGCCATTGCACTGATTGTCTATCAATTTTTTTCTAATCTTTCTTGAATCCATCTCCTAATGGAATGTATAATAATTTCCATTCACGAAGAATAACTCCATCCCAAGAAGTTATTGATGGATTAATTTTACATCTGCTTACACTAGCATTAGTAACTTCTGAAATCGATCTCTCAATACCCTCTGTCACCATTTCTATGGTTGAAAACTCTTTTTTGAATATCCTCTTGTTTCTTTCCCACCATATTTCCCATAGAACTATGGCTGGTGTGCATTTCCAGATGCCTACAAAAAATGCATCGGGATAAGGAATTGGCCATGCTTGAAATATATCCCAAATTTTGTTCTGAAGTGGAGTGTGATAATTTAGTTTTTTTAAAACAAACATCCAATAGTGATATGCAACTGGACACCTTATGAAGAGATGATCAGCTAATTCAAACTCTTCATTACATAATACACACTTAAAAGGAGGTGTTATCCCTAATTTTTCCAACTGATCACTTGTTAGGATCCTATTCTTAATTGCTAACCATGCAAAACATCCTACTATTGGCAACACCACATTATTCCAACAAAACATAAAGGCTCAGGATGGACTTTTTTTTGAGGCTACCCTTTGTAATAATTTGTAACCTTCTTTTATTGAATACGATCCATTTTTAGCTAGTATCCACATTAGTCGATCCTCAAACTGGATAAGAATGTTGTTCTTTGTGTGAATATATTTTGAAGAAGTCCTTTGCTTTGACTACTTATATGCATCTGGTCTAGATCTTTCCATATTATCTTCCTTGTGAAAAGATAAACTGCATCTATGAAATGAATAACCAGATTACCCCAAGCTAATTCTAATTCTATCACCAGTTCTTGAATGTTCGGAAGTTCAATTAACGGGGTCTGACCATTCCAAGAATCTCTCCAGAAGTTAATCTTGTTGCCACAATTTAGTTCCCAAGATATGTATTTAAGAACTGTCTCTGGAAGCAATCATGAAGTCCTAAATAACAGAACCTTTAGGAGGATTTAACATGTATAATATTCTGTGAGGGTCATTGTTATCTAAGTATTTCTGCTACATAATTTGACACCATGTTGAATGTGGTTTGCTATACATTTTCCATGCTAATTTGCCCCCAAAAGCTGTATTTCTTTTAGATAAATCATGCACTCCAGCACCCCCTAAAGCCGGAATATGTTCCATATCTTGTAGGGAAATAAGTGGAATTTTTTTGTCATTTGTCATATTTCCCTTCCAAAGAAAGCCTCTAATTAATTTCTGAATTTCTAAAAGCACTGATGCAGGAGATTTTAGGATAGCAAGGTAGTAGTTTGGGATTGCTAAAAGTACTGATTTTATAAGAAGAATTATGCCTGATAAGGACAACCACTTTACTTGCCAAGACATAATTTTGGTCTTGATTCTTTGAAGAACACTATCCCAATAGCTTTTCTTGTTTGATCCCATAAAAAATGGAATGTCAAGATATGTAGAAGGTAGAAAATCCTCTGTAAATCCTAAAATCCAGACAATTTTATTTGATAATACTCTGTTTGTGTTGAATAGGAAGATTTTTTACTTTTGTGCATTGATTTTATGCCCTGAAACATCTGAATATAACTGTAAAATTTGTTTAATCTTCTTTGCCTCAACAACTTGGGACATTCCAAAAAGTAATGTGTCATCTGCAAATAAGGAGTGCATGATGGATATTGAGGTACCCCCAATTTATGCTCCTTTCCATTTATCAGCTATATGATGATGTTTAACTTTCCTACTGAAAGCTTCAACCAAAATAATGAATAGTGCTAGAGAGAGAGGATCACCTTTCCTGACACCTTGGGTAGGAGAAAAAAATCTTGATGCTGAGCCATTAATAATAACTAAAAACCATGCACCTGAAATGCATGCTTTAATCCATTTACACCAGCATTTTTCAAAGCCCATTTTTTGAAGAACTTGGAAGAGAAAAGACTAGCAAACTCTGTCATATGCCTTTTGCATGTCTAGCTTAATTACAAAATTGGAAGTCTGATTGATGTGGATGGAGTGGAGAACTTCATGAGCTACCATTGCTCCTTCCATTGTTTCCCTCCTCGGAACAAAGCCTCCTTGTTCAGGGGAAATAATATGTGGAAGAAAATGCTGGAGGCGAGAATAAATTGCTTTGGTTATTATTTTATGTCAGATTGCACAAAGAAATTGGTCAGAAGTCAAAAAAAGTCTTAGGCTCCTTGATTTTTGGTATGATTACAATATTTGTAGTGTTGAAATACTTGAGCATGGACCTATTTTTCCTTGACTCTTCAATAACTGCCAGAAAATCCCAACCTATAAAATCCCAACAACTCTAAAAAAATAGGGCATTAAAACCATCTGGTCCTGGTGATTTATCTGGTGGAAAGGAGAACACTACATCTCTAAGCTCTTTAAAGGAGAATGGGGCCATGAGTTTTGTGTTGTCATTTGGTGTCACCAATAATGGAATTGATTGAAGGATATCATCAAGTTGTGAAGGTGAAGGAGATGGATATACTGCTGGAGCTAACAAATTCTTAAAAAAATTTACTCCTTCATCTCTGATTAGCTGTGCATTGGATAATACTTTTCCCGATTCTATTTTTGTTATTTGAAATATTGTTTTAACTGCTCGCTTTTGTTGTGCTGATGCATGAAAATACTTCATATTTTTATCTCCTTGTTGTAGCCAAATTTCTTTGGATTTTTTACGCCAATACTCTTCCTCTCTACTACACAGCTCCTCTCATTCTTGCTGAAGACATTTTTGCCTAACATAAGTATCATTATCCATCCCATTTTCAATGATGTTTGTATAAATTTCATCCAATTGCATTTTAACCACCTCTTTTTGTTTGAAAACATGCTGGTTCCAATTTTTGATATGAGACTTCACATGTTTCAATTTCATAGCAAATTGATGCATACTAGATCCTTCAACAAAGGGAGCACTGATCCACCATTTTTTTACCAATGGGAGAAAATGTGGATGTCGCAACCACATCCATTCAAATTTAAAAGAGGACTTATGTTGATTCTGGTTGACAGTTGCAGATTTGATTATGTTCAATGATATTGGAAAGTGATCAAAATCAGGAAAAGACAATATTTCTGACTGAATTTGAAAGTTATCTAACTTCCATTCATGAGAAAGTAGAAATCTATCCAGTTGAATTGCTATTTGTGCAAAACCACTCCTCCTATTGGTCCATGTAAATTTTCCATTTGAAGGTTTAATGTCCATAAGATCGTTGTTTTCCACAAATTGTGCAAAATCCTGAATTATTTTAAGAGGAGGACATATTCCTCCTGCCTTCTCCTCTTGATTTAGGATTGCATTAAAATCACCACCGAGAATGACTTGATGAGAATTTTTCAATTGGATTAATTGAGAAAGCTTATCCCACACTGCAAGTTTCTCATGAGTGGAAGTAGGACCATAGACATTTATCAAAATGAAAGAGACATCAAAATGTGACATATTAATCACTTGCCAATTCGCATGCTGATGAATAATCTCTCCCTGAATTGTAGTTGGATTCCATAAAATAGCAAGACCTCCCGATGCACTAGTACTGGGAGACTGTGATGAGGACCACTTTGACCATTTTGCAATAGTTTTGTCAAATATATCTTGTGACAATTTTGTCTCTTACAACATAACAATGTCTGCCTTCATATTTTCAATTGACTGGTGGATCCTACTTCTTTTGTCAGAGGCATTGATACCTCTGACATTCCATGAGGTAATCCTCATTTTTGACAAGGAGAACACTTTGTTCTCCTTGTCACTCTCTTTGTAACTACAAATGACTCATCCAAAGTTGACTGAATACCTAAAGCAATCTCAAACCTAGTCTTGGAGCCCTTGGGTCTACCTCTTGTTTTAGGTGTTTTGACGGGATGCTGCCTTTGAGAAGGGGACTGAAAAATAGACAAAGATTGCTTATGGTCAAATAGGTGCATTGTGTTTTCCTAAGTTACACATGTTAAGTTACATGTTTTTAAATTAAAACATGCATTTGCATTTAAAAAGTCCACTTTTGTGCATTTAGGACTTAGAATTCATTGATAGTAGGTTTTAGAAAGTGATTTGCATGTGGAAAATATAAAATGTGTAACCTTTATTCATTTAAAGTGTCTCATGTAATTATTTTTAATATGTAACTATAGTTTTCAATAAAGTAACACAAAAATAGCCTAGAAAAAGGTATTTTCATTAATCGTTAAAAACTATGGTCAAATCAACTTAGAATGAGCCAAAATTTGAAAATGAGTGTCGAAATCCACTTTACATATTAATAATAAATTTATTTTGTGTAATTACCAATAAAAAAACTTTTAGAGGATTTTTTTAATAAGACGTGCTATTAGTCTGAAAAACCCTGCCCTTTCCTTTATAACTTGAGCTAGACAACTTCATTTGAGGCCTAAGATAGCTCGAAACAAGAGGAATTCTAAGGGCTATTAACCTAAGGGAAAAAAAAGATTATAAACTACTTACAAGAAAGGGAAAAATGAAGAATAAACTTGAAGATTGTCAAAAATCAAGTGCTTGCAGTCAGAGAAGAAAAACTTGTTCTAACAATCATTTAGGGGGATTAACTTGATGAAAACCTTTAAAAAATGCATAAATAATGCTACATAAAGTACAATTTAAGGATGATGAGCTGCCTTCATGACACCTTATCAATGTATTAAAACATAAAGGATGCACCTATGAATCCATGAGAAAATTACGTAGGGTTGCCACAATTTAGTGATGTCAAAATTGAGGACAACAAGTTTAATAAGATTGAAGGCAAGTTCTGGCATCGAAAACTATTCATCCCATAGACATTCCCCTAAGGTAAAACCCACTTAAGATCATAGTTTTGTGGTTTTGTTATTGATAGATAGAAGAAAGTGGAATGACTTAGTAATTTATTTGGAGGAACATGCTTTTTTCTCAAAATGGGGGGATAATAGTTGGCTTATTCAAGGATTAGTGATTGGTGTGACAAGCATTGGGGTGATTACATTCTTAAAACCCTAGCAAATGACTTTTATCTGGTCATTTTCCCAGTAGATCATGATAAGGTCTAGATATTGGTCCTTTTATTATGGGTGGAAGTGGTTTTTACCTTAAGGACTAGGAGCCTAACATTGACCCAAAAATGACTGAGATAAAATATATCCTAATATGGATTAAACTGAAAAACCTTCCACAAGAATACTAAGATATTGAAATCCTTAAAACTATTGGAAATAGGATTGGGGCCTTTGTGAAATCAAATGAGGCTATTGATAAATCCAATTTTAGTCTATTCCCAAGGATATGTGTTTTATGGGAAATCATTCGTCCTTTACCAAACATGGTGGAGATTAAAACTGGTTAAGGGGTTTGGTGTCAAACTTTGGAAATAGAGGATGAGATGGCCACATGGACAAAATAAAAAGGGTAGAAGCATTTGGAGGGTTGTTTCTTGAAGGATATAAAAGGGAAAGGAATTTATTAAAACTCCTTGGTAGAGGAAATAGTATTTTTGATAGAATATGAAACATGGGAGGAACAATTGAATTTGTAGGACTAGAATATTGTGACCAATTAGCGAGGTGATGGGATAAAGAGATCGGGTAGAAATCAATGTGCATGGGATGGAACACAGAGAGAAGGTTTTATATAATTTTTGATAGTGGAAGTGATTGGATAGATGTGAGAGCACAAGAGGTTACAAATATTATGGGGAGCAATTTTCCTTCCCAATGGATGAATGAGAAAGAAGTGGAAACTGACAAGGAGCAAATTTTAGGGGAAAATAATAAAGGCGAGTATGATGGGATGGAAATTTGTAATGATAAGGTTACAAACAAAAATAACTTCTTAGGAAAGGAGAAAATATGTGAAGAGGTGGGAATTGATTACCCTCTTAAAAAATTTCACCAATCATCTAACAGAAGTCTGAAAGATGGGAATGGATGGTAGGATAGAGTTGAGAAACCCAATGAAAGTGGAGAGTTTTGTCTGACAGTAGTAGAGATGAGATTTTGACGTCAAAGAACCTTGTGGATGATTTAACTCTAATGGATCATGAGGGGACTATTTATAAGGACATTCCTATCTCTCCAAATAAGGAATCTAGATATCTCCTTTGAAGGAGTTAGAAATGTAATCACCTAAAAATGGTCATCTAGACTATTAGCCCCTTTTTAACATTATTTGCTAATTCATCAATTGCTTATTCTTGATCAAATCCTAATTCTATCATTTATCTGATTATATTCTATGGATTAACCATCTTATCCTAAGTCTTTATTTAATTAAAAGGAATTCCCTCTCCTTTTATTAAATAAAAATCCCCCACTTACCTCTTATCCTAAGTTGCACAAGTAAAGCATTATTCCTATTTAATAAATAAGAGGAAAAGGCTTTTTGTCTCACATGAGGCACAAAAGTCAACACTTCTTTCTCATTGGAGGAGACTTGTGCACATGGATTTCTCCCACTTTCAAACTCCACCCTTAATCAAATCTTTTGCCTCTTAATCTCTATGGTCCATTTATCTTTAAAAGGAGATCTCTCTTCTCATTCTAGGATCCCCACTCTTGATACTAATTTTATGTTGTAGGTTTTCTTGGTGCCATTGGAGCTTTGGAAGAGCTTGTTGCATTTTATTCTTCATACTTGCATTGTAGCTTAGTTTTCATAGTATTCTTAGGTTAGTTTCCTTTCATGTTTTAGCTTAATTCACATAGTTTAATTAGTAATGGCTTGTAACACTCTCATTTCTATAGTCTAGTTGCATTCTCATTCTATCATAGCTTGCATTTCATTTTCATTGTGATTCTTGAAGATATTGGCATTCTTTCCCTTGTCTCTTTGAATCTCCTATTGCATGGTTTACTAGCAAGGTTGCATGCTTAATAGCTCTAGCTGAGAGCCCTCTAAACACCCTTGCACTCCATGACTAGGGAGCTCTAGGTCACTTTTCAAGGTTTCCAATCCATGGATGCCCTTGGAATCAATGGCTTAGAGAAGTGCACATTTTGAGTGTACAAGAAACTCCAATAGAAATATGGAGGATTCATACTCTGAGTCTAAATGAAAGGATGAGAGGGTGATGGGGATTTCTAGGTCTAAGAGCTAGTGTGGGAATCACTGAAAATAGGTCTCTAGAAAAAACTTCAACCACAATGAGAAAAGTGAAATTTGGGGAAAAGAAGAAGTGGGGTCCATAAATTAATAAGATGAAAGTGGAAATGACTAGCAATACGTCAGGTAAGAGAAAATTGAGATCAGAAAAAGGCTATTTCTTTTCCCAATAGCCATGAAAATATTATCATATAATTTCAGGGGTTACAATGCCCCTGACAAAATTCATTTGATCAAAAGGTACTTTGATCAAACGAGGCCAAATTTGGTTTTACTTCAAGAAACTAAAATTAAAGTGTAGGATTTAGATTCTTTCTATAAGTATTTTAGTAGATGGAAATGTAATTTGGTGAAGGCTCAAGGGTCTTTTGGTAGAATAGGGGTGATGTGGAATGAGTTGACTACTGAATTTCTGATTATCAGACATGATATATCATGAAAATGGATGTGTTTGGATTCCAAATAGTTTCATATCATCTTTTCAGTGATCAACATATTTGGGCCAAACAACTCCTTTCAAAAGGATCTATGGGAAGAAATCTTTGGTATTTTGGGTGGGGTTGATAGAGGTATGTTCATTCTTGCAGGTAATGTTAATGTCATCTTAAGGATCTCTAATAAGATGGGTGGGGTAGGCTGGATGGGTCATAGCCAACAAGATTTTAATGACTTTGTAACTAATAATGGTCTTATAGAATTACCCTTCAAGAATGAAGACTTCACATGAACTAATAGGAGGGGTGATTTTATAAATATTGCTCAAAAACTTGACCACTTTTTGTTAGTTGGTAATTAGGTAGGAGTTAACTAGACTTGTGAGGTGGAGATCCTCCCAATTACTAGGTCTAATCACTATCTAATAGGATTGAGGATACAAGAGGATGTTACCCCATATCGATGTCCCTTCAATTTTGAATTAATGTGGTTTTAGGATGAAGGATTTAAGGAACTTGTTGCTGGTTGGTTGAGGTGGGCTCCTAGGCACTTAGGTGATTAAGCTTTCATCTTTTTTTAAAAAATGCAATTCTTAAAAGAGTCACTTAAGAAGTGGAATAGAGAGTCTTTTAAGAAATTTTTTTTGAGAAATTTAATTTGGAAAAAGGAGTTAAGTTACTTGCACTCTAAAGTAATTGATAATGGAATGAGTGAAGATGAGTTTAAGATTGAAAAATAGTTGAACAAATATTATGTAGAGATTCTAGAACAAGAGGAGATGTTTAGGAGACAAAATTGAGAGAAAATCGGTTAAAAGAGGTAGATAGGAACACCAATTTTTTTCATAAATCACTTAAACTTAGAAGATCAAATAATAGGATCTTTACAATAAAGGATGCCAATGAGACTATTTTAAATGAGGAAGAATAGATAAATAAGGAGGTAGTGAGTTTATTTTTGGGATCCGTATAGATAATTATGAAAATGATCATGAGGAAGAACGTGTGTTGGATGTCAATCCAAACTGCATCATCAAAGCTCAAAATCCTATGCTTTTTAAAGAAGTAACTATTGCAGAAGTCAAGAAGGCACTCTTTGGTTTGGGTGGGGATAAGGCCCCCAGCCTTGTTGACTTCCCTACTTTATTTTTTCATAATTTGTGGGATTTTTTTGCACAAGATCTATGGAAGGTGGTATAGGAGTCTAGTAGGGATGGTTTTATTCTTAGATATTTTAATAACACATTAATTTCTTTAATCCAAAAGAGATCAGAGATTAACACCTTTGAATATTTCAAACTAATTTCACTATGTAATACAGTCTATAATATTATCTCAAAAGTCATAACCAATAGACTTAAAAAAGGGGTAGGAAATAGTTATATCAATGGATTAGAGAGACTTTCCCCGGGAAGCTCAATTTTTGAAGGTGTAATCATTGTACATGAAATCGTGCATTCTATCCAGATGGAGAAATTAGAAAAATTGATGGTGAAACTTGACATAAAACAGACTTATGATGAGGTTAACAAAGGCTTCTTACTAAAGATCTTGGAGAGGTTTGGTTTTTGTAAGGAATGGGTTTCTTGGATTTAAAGCTATACAGGCACACCTAGATTTTTAATGCTGGTAAATGGCAGTCCACACATTTTTTTTAGGTGAATAAAGGGATTAGGAAGGGTGATCATATCTCACACTTTTATCATAATGGCAGAGGTTTTGGGTAGAATGATAATGAGAAAGCGCTTTAATGGACAGTGAAAAGGTATTAAGGTGGCAGAAGCTGTGAACCCCATTTCACATCTTCAATTTGTAGATGACACATTTTTTTCAAGGGAAGATTCAAATAGAGAGGTATGAGTAATGAAGGAGATGCTTGACATATATGGTAGAGCTTCAAGGTTTCACATTAATTGGAGAAAATATGAGATTTTCTTCTTTAATACTCCTATCCATAAACAACATGAGATCTGAAAAATTATTAGTATGAGAGTTGGTTCACTTCTTAGTAAGTATCATGGAATCCCACTTTTCAATAGTGCATACAAGGTAGGGGTATGGAGAGATTTGGTTGATAACTAAATGAGGAAGATGGATGTTTAGAAGAGAAAATGGATTACTTCAACAAGTAGGATTCTCATGCTTAAGACTATTATATTTACAATCTTAATTTTCTCCATGATGTGTTTGAGAGTCCCAATGAAGATTATAAGGACTATAAGACAAATAATTTGGAATGATACAAATGAATAATACAAAGTCCCTCTTTTAGCTTGGGACAAAATATGTCAATCAAAAGATAAGGGTGGGGTTGGGCTAAGAGATTGGTAGATAATGAATGAGACCTTAGGATCCAAATTGGTGTGGAGTATGTATGATAATCCAAATCATCTATGGGTAAGGATTATGAAAGCCAACTATTTGGACTCTCTTAAAAATCATAGAATATTTACTATACAAAATCCACCAAGAGACTCTGCAATATGGAATTGTATCATAATGTGTAGGTTTGTTATTACTAACCATATATCTTGGCAAGTAGGAAATGGGTGTAAAGATAAATTTTAGGATGATTCTTGGGAAGGTCTACCAATTTTGAAAGACAATGCTCATTTTCAATTTCTTAGAACCTTCTTTACTCAAATATGGGGGGATAAAGTCAAAGACTATGTTGAATTGGAAAATGAGGCTTTTGGCGTTGAATGAGCATGGAAGGAGATTAAAATGGAAGAGATGTCAGAATAAAAAATTGATTCGATGAAAGGTGTGTTGCATAGTAGAAATATTCTATTGACTAAAAGAGATGATAAATTGGTTTGGTGTGGCTGTACATCTGGTATCTACTAAGTTAAAATTGGCTACCATTTGTTGGGTAGACAAGAGGGAAAGAATTATTGGGAAAGGAGATTATATTGGCACAAAGATAGTTTACCAAAAATAGGAACATATTCTTGTCTTGTAGTGAGGGGAAGAATCTTAATAGGTGAAAGAAGAAAAAAAATTGGTTTTGTTGGTTCCACCAAATGTGTATTGTGTGATTCAACTAAGGAGACAGTGGATCACCTTTTGGTGAAATGAAATGTTTCTACAACATGCTGGGAGAATCTAAAGCTAAAATTGGGGTGGAAAGGCCCTCTTCAAAATACAGTTAAGGAATTTTTTCAAGGATGGCCTTTGATGCATGAGAAATCCACTCTCTAGTATATGGATAGTTAGTCCATCCATATTGGTGTGGGAGATTTGGAAGGAGAGAAATAGGTTGATTTTTTTGGACAAGAAAGAAACCTTTAAAAGCGTGCAAGGGAGGATTGATCACATGATTGAGGAAGTGGTAAGTAGTTCAGCTTCACAGAGACAAGGTCTTCTCATTTCCATATACAAGGATGGATAGCATAATTCACAAGCAGTGACCAAGCATTAGGGTTAAATATGGATTGGGGATTTTTATGGTCAAGAAGAAACATGCTAACAAGGAGGTGGTGAGATGGGAGAGACCATTTGAGGGATGGTTCAAAGTTAACTTTAATGGTACCACTAAGGGAAACACAAGACCCTTAGGGGAAGGAGTTTTTATTAGAGATTGGAATAGAAATACTATGGCAACAGAAACAAACAAACTTGATGAGAGGACAAAAAATGTAGAAGAAGCTAAAGACACATTGATGACAGTTGGTATGGTGAGAATGATGGGATTTCAAAAAATACATTTAGAGGGTGACTCATTGATCATCATTCAATCTATTATGAATATGATGGAAAAAACATGGCATCTCCATAATTATATTTGGGAAATCAATAAATAATTAGAGAATTTTGAAGATTACAAGCTTAGACATATTCGTAGATCGAGAAATAAGGAAGCATATATTTTATCAAAGTGGATAGTTAGCTTTAATGAGATAAGGGAACATAAGATTGATGATTATAGACATGAGGATGGAGTGTTAAGTGCTAAATGATTTGCAAGGGAGTTCTTGGGATAGTTATGGATACTGTGAAGGAAAATGTGATAATTATGTTGAATTTACTACTTTGAAGTATTTTTGTGATATTGTTTATTTAATAAATTGGATGTGCTAGATAAATGTGAGAATTTGACTATTGATGGGATGTCTTAGAGGTTTAATAGGGGATTATAATTATTATAAAATCCAATGTGATCTTAATAAGGACACATGAGGTCTACACATATCATGTCATCACCATTGGATTTGGAGAGGTAGTGACTTTCATAGCAAGTCGAATTAATGATGAGTTAATGCTAAGGTTTTTGGAAATTGTGGGTGGCATGGGCGGAATGTCTTCAAAATCTTTTCAAAGCATAGAAGTCTTGTAAATGTGAGGTGATTTTAGTGCTGCAAAGCTGAAAGATTGAAGGAGTTGAGAATGGAGGCAATGTTCACTTTTAAAAATAAGAAGCAACAAAAGGGCTTTTATAGCCCTATGAAAGGGCATAAACTCAAGCTATTACTGAAATGCTCTTATGAAAATATCATAAAGGTTGTGTTGAAAATACTTGGGAGGTTTTTTATGGAGGCAAGACACAGATGGAGGCTAAATGTTGATATTGCCTCTCTTATTTTAGCATGGGGGCTCGAGTTGAGTGAAGATTTTAAAATAATTAAATGAGTTCTTCATTCCTTATTTGATGAGGCATTTCTTGGTGGGATGGAGTCTTTTTTGGAATGGGCAAACCCAAGAGTGGTTTTGATTACAGTGAATGTTTCAAAAATTTGGATAATGCAAAGCAGTTGGGTTTTGTTCCATTTGTGAGGTGTGCCAATAGAGTGGATAGGGATTAATATAAGATGGAGATTTTAACGAAATCAAAGAATTTGAAATTGGCATTGAGGAGGCAAGAGTTTGCAGCTGAAATTGCTAGAGCAATTTTTCCATAGAAAATCCCCACAAGGGCGAAGATCAATCAGAGTTCGGCGAGTTTTTATGTAGAGTTTGAGGCACAATGTTAATTTGTAAACATTCAGATTTTATTTTTTAGGGGCTCTTTTTGGCACCATGATCCAAGGAATCACTACTTTTTGGGTTGTGGTGGATGAACATTCAGATAAAAATCATATTGGAGATGGGTCCCATAGGTTGTAAAGGGTTGTGTGTTGTGGAAATTGTGAAAATTTACATTACTCCTCGTATTGGCTAGTACTTGTGAATAGAATTTTGTAAGTCCATCATATGCAAATATTTCTTTTTGGGTCGCGGTTATTCTTCCGATAAAATGCACCATCGTACTTAGAAAAACATATCATACATCCATTTTACGATACATTTCTTGATATCCCGTGATATATTAAACATTGATATACTGAAAGAATAGATTGGTATGGCTTTTTTCAAATGCATTTATTTTTAAATTTTTTATGCAGTATGTTTTAATTGTTCTATTTTTTATATTATTTTTAAATCTTTCGGACTCTTGGCTTTTTAATTTTATTTTTTGATTTTAAGTTATTTTTTCATATTAATTTTTTTGAGTAATCTTTTAAATTTTTCTATATAATAAATAATTTCTTAGAAATATATATTTTTTAAATGTCATATATATGAATTTAAATATAATATAATGTATTATAGACATAAATACAAGATAAATTAATATTATATATTTAAATATTTTATATTATTTTTAATATAATATTTTTGTAATTTCTTTTGTATTTTAGAAACAAAAATTTAATATTTGAATATATATATATATATATAATTTCAAATTAAAAAATAATAAGTAATATAAATAAAATAATTTTAAATTAAAATAAAATAACTATTAGTAATAAATCATTATAACAAATAAAAGAATCTTTATAGTAAAATGAGATAATTCTTGAGAAAATAAAATAACACTTACGTTTAATTGTAACATGTAAAATAACCTTTTTTTTTTAGTAAAATTGAATAATTTTGAAATAAATAAAATAACATTAAGTAGAAATAAGGCATACTCCATGTCTTCTACATTGAGTAACATTTTATTTTTTTTAAACTAAAAAGAACTTCATTAGTTTATCTATAAATTTATTCTATGTTTAATCATTTAGATCCTTATGTTTATTCTATGTTTAATTTTTTATTTATTTCATCATGTTTTCAAAATAATTTTCTTCTAAATGATCACATAGGCTTATTTCATGTCTTCTTTGTTGACTTAAAATGTATATTTTAGTGTTAGTTCCAAAACATATTGTGTTGTCCAACAAGTTTATTTTCCTTTCTTTTAAAGGTGATTTTTTTACAATGGTGAGATAGAATAACTACATGATTTCAATATTTTGACGTAAATTGCAAATTTATAAAATATTCAAGCACTATATTTTTTAAAAGATTTGAAAGACATTTTGTTGTAAATGGTGATTGAGACTTTTTTTTTTTTGTAAATGTTGAGAGAGACTCATTACATCAAGCATAAGCACCTTCAATATGAAAAATATATATTCAACAAAATGCATGTGTTCCAAGCAAGGAAGAAATATTCTTGTAAATGATGTGATCTTTAGGAAGGGGTAATATAGTTGGAAATGAGATATATTACAAGTGTAAATGGGTCCTTCTGAAGGATACATTACTATCAAAGGGCATATATATATATATATATATATATATATATATATATATATATATATATATATATATATATATATATATATATATATATATATATATATATATATATATATATATATATATATATATATATATATATATATATATATATATATATATATATATATAATATGGAGTTCTTGGTTGAACTGCACATCATGTTTTTCAATGTACAAAAAGTTCATGATTGGTAAGATGTAATTTTTCTTTTCATTTGGTCCTACCTTAAATTAAAGGTTGTCCACATCATAACTAAAATCTCTTTAGGTAAAAGAGGTATGTTCATCTTAACAGGATTTGATTTTAGAAGTTCTAGGTTGAATAACACATCCTGTTTTTCTAACTACACAAACTTAGCTCATGCTTGATGAGATGTAATTTTTCTTCTTACTTGGTGCTATCTTAAATTAAGGGTTGGATATTGCGACCTTTCTGGGTGGTCCCACAAAAGTGAGTCCCACTTTTGGGGATGAATGAATTTTGGTCGGGCCAAAAAAATCATGTTTTAACATCTTTGCACGAAGGGGGGGTCTTCGCACAAAGACAAATGAAGTCTTTGCGCGAAGGGGTGACGATGTCTTCGCGCAAAGACCCCCTAAGCCGGATTTACTACAATTTTTTGATGGAGGGGTGTCATTTTCACATTTACTATTCACGAAGAGTAGTAGACCCTAGTGTTGGAGTGAACCCCCTGACGACCTCGTTGACTTCATCCTCCTTGTCTTCGATTTCATCTCCTTCAACCGTCGTATATTCCAGGTACACACATTTTTATTTTTATTTTTAATTTTTTTTATTGCAAATTATATGTTTATTAATTATTTTAGTTCATTTTTTAATTTTCAAATAGTTATTTCATTTTTGGTAATTTTTAGTTTTAAAAAATTATGTTAGAAAATACTATAAAATATTAGAAGATACTATAAAATGCTAGAAAATAATATGAAATGTTAGAAAATACTAGAAAATGTTTTTAAAAATTAGATTTTTGGTAATCTTATTGTATGTTTTTAAATTATTTTTAGTTAGTAATGTTAAAATGTTAGTTTTAAATTATTTTTATTAAAAAAATTTAGAACAATTTAAGAAAATTTAGAAAAATTTAAAACTTAGGAAAAATTATAAAAACTTCAAACTTTAGAAAAATTTAGAAAAAATTGAAACCTTTGAAAAACTTAGAAAATTATTAAGAAATGTTAGAAAATGTTAGAAAATTTTAAAACTTTGTCTCTCCCCATGTGCTCATTATGACTCTCTCGCCAAACTCCTCAATACTCTGTCCACACCATCTTAAGACTCGCGCTCTCTCTCTCTCTCCATGTATATTAACACTTTATTTATTTCTCATGCTACTATTTGACACTAATTAAGACTCTCTAATCAAACCCCTTAAGACACCCCCACCCCCTTAAAAATCCAATTGCACTTTAATTAACACTATTTGTCATCTCTCTCTCTCTCTCTCTCTCTCTCTCTCTCTCTCTCTTTGAAACATGCATAATACTAAATAAGACTAATTAAGATCTAACATGAGTAATATGACCTAATAGGACCCCTCAAGACCTAACATGAGTAATAAGACCTAATAGGACCTAATAATTAATAACACCTAATTAGACCCTTAACAACTAATAGGATCACTTAAGACCTAATAGGACCCCTTAAGACCAAATCGGAATAATAGGACCTATTAAGACTAATTAAGACCTAACACATGTCTAATAAGACCTAATAGGACCTCTTAAGACCTAACATGAGTAATAAGACATGATAGGACATCTTAAGTCCTAACATGAGTTTAATAAGACCTAATAGGACCCCTTAAGACCAATTAAGATCTAACATGTGACTAATAAGACCTAATAGGAAGTTAATAAGACCTAGAATATCTAACAAATAAATCCTAAAGGGAATAATAAGAGCTAATAGGACCTAATAATACCTAATAAGACATAATAGGACCCTTAAGACTTAATATGACCACTTAAGACCTAATAGGACCACTTAAGCCCTAATGGGACTAATAGGACATATTAAGACCAATTAAGACCTAACATGACTAACTAAAACATAATAGGACATATTAAGACCAACTAAGACCTAATAAGACCCTTAAGACCAATTAAGACCTAATATTCAACCAATAAGACCCTTAGGACCCAATAGGA
The DNA here is from genome assembly GCA_027943335.1 of Chamaecyparis obtusa. NCBI lineage: Eukaryota > Viridiplantae > Streptophyta > Pinopsida > Cupressales > Cupressaceae > Chamaecyparis > Chamaecyparis obtusa. Next base: position 286,975 of record BSBK01004256.1, read on the forward strand.
CCACTTAAGACCTAATAGGATCTACTAAGACCTAATAGGACCCTTAAGACCCAATAGGACCCAATAAGGCCCTTAAGACCCAATAGGACCACTTAAGACCTAATATGACCACTTAATACCTAATGGGAATAATAGGACCTATTAAGACCAATTAAGACCTAACATGACCAACTAAGACATAATAGGACCTATTAAGACCAACTAAGACCTAATAAGACCCTTCAGACCAATTAAGACCTAACATTCAACCAATAAGACCCTTAAGACCCAATAGGACCACTTAAGACCTAATAGGACCTAATAGGACTAATAGGACCTAATAATACCTAATAAGACATAATAAGACCCTTAAGACCTAATAGGATCACTTCTGAGATTTAAACACAAATCATCTTTTTCAAAATGAATGACTCAAATTTTATAGTGCTTGCATGATTAAATATAAGGTGCATGAAATTTTAAGTGCGCGGGTACATGGTAGAAATCATTGTATTTTCTGCATTGGTGATATTATTCTTGTCTCTCCATGATGCAAAAGTATTGCATATTTTCATACCTAAGATATTTTTTACTAGTGACTGAGACATGGCTTGAGGACAAACTATTCAATGTCAAACTATATTTGTTGGCTTCTACACGTGAAAATAGCATATATAATTGACCCAAAGTTGAAAATACACAGTATTATTGGTGAGGTGTGTAATACTCTAAAATTGGCACCTAATAAATTCAATTAATTTTAGTGCATTTTCATCAATTTTACATCTCCAAAGTCCTAGTTTCGTAGGCAATTTTCTCTCTCCTACCTGACTTAATTTGACTTGATGTCAATTGCAAAGACCCTAAATTGCATTAATCAAATATTAAAATTAATTCCTAAAGTCTTTGACTTTTATTAGCTAAATTACCCCTTGTGTGTGTGAAAATTGTACCTGATCTATAGACACAACACTCAGTAAAACATTAGAGGTTAGTGATAATCAAAACCGTGCAAAATTGAAAGCTATCTAACCAAGTGATTTACTACCTTCTAGTAGGTGCGAGATTAATGTTCTCAGATTGTAATCGAGATCAGTGACCTAGACGACACCTAAATGAAGGATTTGAATGCAAAAGATGGATATGAAATTGAATGCAATTAATTTATATTTTTCATATTTTCTATGAAATAAGAATGATAAATTGATATGCTATGGATGCTAAATGATCTAACAATGAAGATTCTAACAATGATATGAAAACTATGAAATTCTATGCTAAGATATAAAAGCTAGGCAATTGAACTTGATCTCACAAAGCTTTGAGTTCGCAAGTTGATTCCTCAGCCTCCAATTCTCCAGCGTGATTGTGCAAAATATGAGATGAATTATGAAGAGCTGAAGCCTTTAATTTATAGAAATCCAGGGCTTTGGAGGTGCATGGATAAAAGTCATAAATCACTCAAATAACTCAGCTTGATTTTTGAGTTATCTGATAATAACAGATAATTAAGTCACAAAAACATGCAAAAGCTAAGCTTTAACTCAAAATAGAGTTTAGCTTTAATTGATAATTGACAGTTGTCTGCTTTTATGATTGTGCATGTTTTATTTATGAATTAATTTAATAATAAAGTGATTTATTTCCAACTTAACTGATTTTTGAAATAAAATAATTAATTTATGGGTTAATTAACTATTTTATCAAACTTTTATTAAACATTATATTATTAAATAATACAACATGCTTTAATTAATTAAATAAGAATTTAATCAATTATTCATAGGAATTTTGATTTATTGTCAAAATTAAATAATACAATTAATAACAGATAGAATTAAATTTAATTAAACAATTAAGTGGCAAATATTAAATCTAATTAATTAAATATGAAAATATTCAATTAATCAAATTTTAGGATAAATGTGATTTATTGCCAAATAATTATAAAATTAAAGATAATTATGATGATTAGGAATATTACTAGGAATATTCCCCGATTGAGAATTTAAGATAATCAATTATGATTTGATGATGTTTAGATGTGCCTTAGGTTAGGACTTTGATGTCGATTTCATTCGATTTGATGATGTAGGAGATTAATGAACTCATAGCCCATTTTTGGGGTATTACATTTTGCCCCTCTTTGAATTACTGTGCGAGGCACAGTGGTTCAAAGATAGTCTGTGTTTGATAAAGATATGAAACTGATTCAAAAGATAAACCGATCTCAAGATAGAAACCGATTGAAAGATATTGAGATAGGAGTTGATTGATATTGAATTTGATATGAAGATAATAGGTCCTGAATGACCAAAGATAATGTTTACTATAGCAGCAATGAGCCGATGATTGCGAAAAAGTGTCAAAATGCCTGATTCTAAACCTTAGGATTGATAAGAAGTGAGTGACCCGTTCTAGACTTGATTGTCTTAGCAGAACTAGCAGGTATCACATCTGAATCCTTCAGTTGCCGAAGAACCAAGGAAAGAACACTATGATCCGATGGTTGCAAAAACTGATACAGTTTACAAGATTAGGAGAATACCATATTGATATGGATCTTGATGAATCTGATATGCCCCAAGTGATGATAGATTTGCCCTGAGCGATGAGGACTTTTGATGAATCAGTAACTAGACGTGATTGTTTGTCTTGATCACTGATGAAAGATATTGATAGATTTGATCGATAGAATTTGATTTATAGACTTTGAATGATGTGCAATACCATGCCCCCTTCGGGATTAAAATTGAAATCTGACAAGAAAAGTCAGCGTTATAGTTTAGAAGCATGTTAATTGATTTGAGAAGTGGTTATAAACGTCCGAGAATGCATTCTGCATCGTTTAGAGGTCCTGGAGACCAAGGTTGACTAGGTTTGACCATGAGTTGACCATTGTTGACCAAGTTGAAATTTTGATAGTTTGATGTAAGCTAATCAGTTAAGTTGAATACTGGATTTCTGTTGAAGATTGAAGGTCGATTATGCAAGCAGTAGACCGTCCTGGTTCCAAAAATTTTAAATCATGATTTTGACATAATAAACGATCTCAGATTTCAATTTTGATCCCAAAAATGGATTCAGAACGTCGAAATTAGCCAGGGGTGCAATTTTCATGGAAAACGGAGCACTTTTAAAAATTAGGTCAAAAGCTATATAAAGGCCGGAAGGGTCATTTTCAATTCATTTCAACCCTTTGACTTTAGAGATTCTGTGGAGCCCTTGGAACGAGAAAAATGGCAGACCAGGGAGAACTAAAGGTACCTGTGAGTTCGCACCATTTTGAGTGCAGCCGGAGACATGACAGACCTCGACAATATGGACATCCGGTAGGTGGACCTCTATTCCCCCCTGAAAATGCATGTTTTTGATGATTTATAGCATTTTTAAATTTTTCCATACGAGTTTTTAACTTTTGAATTTCGCATGTGTAGAAACTCATACGAGTCCCAGTCCAGACTCGTACGACATTTCATTTGAATTTAGATTGTCATTTCATCCATGCCCAAGTGTCGTATGATAGGGACCCTTGTGTCGTACGACATTTCGTCGGGTCCCTCTAAACTCGTATGAATCTGGACGCAGTGTCGTATGACTATTGATTGTCGTTTGGTCTACTGTGGAATGTCGTACGACATTTGATGCCAGTCTGGAATATCATTTGAAAAATAGTGTTAAAAACTTATTTTTAGGGCAAAAATCTAACTTTTCTGATTCTTTTGCCTGATTGCGGACACTTTGCCCCACCTTCTGAAACTTCAAAACTGTGTCATTCTGATACTTCTGGCCTGATTTTGAACTGAATTTCTTATAAAACACCCTGTTTCTTTATGATTTAGGTCACATATCCTGATGTACATGTTCGCCATTCTTATCTGGCCACCCAGAGATTGTGTGTCGCCTTGCCAGACCCGATGAGGGTTCATCTGGCTGCCTGTGGATTTGAGCACCTGATTCATTTACCCGATATTAGGGTAAATCATGGTTTATTGACTGCACTGATTGAGAGGTTTCATTCTGAGACCCAGACTTTTCACCTTCCGACCGGGGAGATCACTGTGACCCCTGAGGATGTGTATAGGATTCTTCGCATTCCTTTTCATGCTCCGCGGCGTCCCGAGTATGTCAGCGGAGGATCCACTGGTCTGCATGCTTTCAGACGACTGTTCCGTGATGATACCCAGTTGACTGGGTCTATATCCTGGGAGACACTCATGCAGAGATATGGGTAGACACATCGTCTAGAGTGTATCATTGTGGGGATGATTGGAGAGTTGATTATGCCTGGCCGTCAGCAGAACAACTTTTTGATGGGATGGTCACCGATGGTAGCATTGTTGATGGCTACTCCTACTGAGCTTGCCTGGGGTCAGTGCCTATTGGCCCATATGTTTTCTGAGATGCACAAGGTGGTCTACCAGGATTGCAAGAGCTTTGCTTCTGGAGCTCTTGTTTTACAGATATGGGCATGGGAGCACATCCTAGTTTTGAGACTAGTGTTTCAGAGCCAGCAACAGCCACAGGAGCCGATCATATATACGTATGCTGGTTACATTACTCAGGTTCACATGGGTCACACTGAGTATTTCTACCGATGCTTGGATGACATGACATTTGTCATATGGAGGCCATATTTGCAGATAGAGGCCTGGCCTACTGCGAGGGAGTAGTTCTCCTTCTTTTTCCAGAGTCGGATATTGATAGGGCAGACTTCCACCATTTTGGAGAGATTTTTTATTACAAGAGTCTGGCATCAGTATGGATGCATTCAAGATGCTCCACATGAGTATACAACATATGCTCAGATAGTATGGGAGCTTGGGCTAGGATGGACCACTCGGCTGACGTATGCATTGGGTTCAGATGAGTATAGTCAGATTATTGGTAGGGATTGGGACTACCTTCCACAAGTGGTTGATGCAGGTGTGATAGAAGCATATGTGGCATGGCTTGCTGATCACCGGATTCACCAATTTTCTAATCCGACAGAGTTGATACCCTCCATGGAGGAGGCTATGGATGTTACAGGGGCTCCTATGAGAGCAGGACCGAGACCACAGGTGGTACACCCTACTCCTCTGAGACAGAGAGCCATGGCTCCTTCACAAAGAGCACCATGACATGCGAGGCCTCCACGTCCTTCTACATCTACAGCGGGTACATCTTTCAGGACATAGAGATGGAGCAGAGGTGAGAGTGGTACACTGGGCGGAGTAGGATCTACAGATGATGTTCTAGGAGCTGAGCAGTTTCCAGGTGGTACAGGTGTGGATGACACATTTGATTTGGGTGCTGAGGTTAGACACCGTAAGGCACACAGGGTTAGCATTCCTTCACATGCAGATCAGCCAGCACAGGACACAGATATGCCAGCAGCGGATGCAGAGCCTGCAGTTCCTCTTACTTCAGCCAAGATTATCAGACGGCTTAGAGTCCAGGTCCAGGACCTAAAGATAGAGCAGGCCAGATTAGAGGAGAGGCATCGTGAGGCAGATAGGTAGCGTATAGAGTAGTGTGCAAAGACGTAGAGATTACAGGCAGAGGTGATTCATTAGACTACGCGGGCCTCATATTATGTATCTACTTACTATGCAGTAGTCCCTGCTGCACAGAGAGTGCCCACCTATTCTCAGTACATGGTAGCATCAGAGGGAGCTAGGGCACCGAGAGTGGAGGCGATACCAGATGCACCACCTCCTCCTCCACCAGATGCAGAGGAGCATGCTGACAGTTGATTTCTCTTCTCATCTATTACTTTCTCACTGATACATTATTGTGTCTGATAGCTCTACGGAGCTCATTCGTTTGTACTCTGTGCCAGTAGTGCACCCCTGACTATTTGAGATTTTTGATATATAGATGAGATCGATATTTTTTGTTGTGACATCATGTGTACTTGTCATTTTTGTTATGTAGGATGATATCATGTGATGTTAATGCTATGAGTAGTGTAGAATGTATGTATGGATCAATGCAATGCAATGATTTCTTTCATATGTATGAATGTTATGCAGATGTAATGATTATGGAAATATGTATGTTTATGCAATGGATGTAAATGTAATGCAATAAATCTTTATGATATGATATGTAAATGCAACGATATACATGATATGTTTTGCAGGTTGATGAAGACAAGTACTCAGTCTTATGTCAAAAAGATGGTTAACCCAGGACGATCATTGCTTGCGATTTTGTGAAGAGACCTTCGAGTTAGGTTCAGCTCTTGTTAGATTTGAAGATGTGATTGAAGAATCATTTAAGCTTTGAAGTTCATTTAATCATTGTGAGATCATGCAAAGATGAAAAATGCAAAGAGACATGCAAGATGAAATGCAACCTAAGACCTAGGACCTAGTCACTGATCATATGTCGATTTGTTATCATCATTGAACTTTTAGGTAACCGGATAAATCAATACAATGCCCATGAGCTGTGAAACCATAGACATATGAATATCGATTTGTATGTGCAAGAATCAATACAACATCCAATGGCTAGGCAACCATAGACATATGAATATTGATTTTATTTTTAGAATGTCAGAGTAGATATAAGCACCAAGGCACAAACGCCAGGATGACCTGAATATCATGTCCATTTTGATATAGCAATTTGTACAAGCATCAAAACATACACGTCGTGATGACCTGAGTACGCCTTGCATTGCAAACACATCAAATAGTCAAGAGATCATTCTAAATCCAATGTGAATTACCCGTAGTGACCCTTTATCATTCACATCCTTAGGCAAGATTGCGTTTCACAGTAGGAGAAAGAATTCACTTCAAAAAGACAATAGTTAGATCAAACTTCCTTGAATTTTTTGGGTATCAATGGTCAAGGTACGCATGGCCATCCAATTTGAGATAGAGGCTCTTACAGTCGGACACCATTTCAATCCAAAATTTTCAAAGTTATTAGATTTCACATACAAGTAGAAAATAAAGAAAAGAGTATGCCCCCAGTCATCACTCTCTAAATCCTATAAAGGACATCATCGAAGAGCTCGAAGGGACACAATATGCAAAATCTCAATGTGAATCAGTAAGCATACAAGGAGATGAAAGCATGTAAAAAGCATAGATTGTTTTCAGTTGAGTTTTGATGTTTGATTGCATTGTTGTAGATGCAAAATCCTTTCTGGAGACGAGACTAACTGACTAACTCAAATGAAGCTTCAAAGGACTCTGACTAGATATGATCTGTCTAAGATACATGGGAGACCACAGGATATGACATTGATTGCCCCCAAATGTTAAACATTGATAGGATACAGACGCTTGAGATGATTGGTGTACAGACCGACTTATTGAAAACTGGAAATGTAGAAACAAACCGGGAGATATGTACAAACTAAAGCAAGACTGAAAGCTAGGAAAGACCAAGATTGCACTGATAGATGGAGCATTTGGAACAAGTGGCACCCATTTGCCGGGTTTTCACCATCTTGGCAGAGATTATATTTTTTCTACCAAGGCGCCTATTTCTAGGTTTTCACCAAGGCACTTTTTATTTTTTTCTTTTTTTTTTTGTATTTTTCATTTTTTCAATTTTTTTTAAATTTTTGGATTTTTTTTTATTTTTTTCGTGAATCATCAAAGCGCCTATTGCTAGGTTTTCACCAAGATGTTCATTTTTTTAGGACTTTTTCTGATTTTTAAGATTTTTTTAGGACATTTACCAAGCACTGAATGCCTTAGGCATAGAATTTATTCAGATGGAGAACATTGATTGGTTCTTAGAGCTGTTCTCCTTCAGTCGTTGAGAGTTGATAGGCACCTGAGCCAAAAGTAGCAATGATGACAAAGGGACCCAGCCAATTGGGTTCGAACTTCCCCTTGCGTTCTCGATGGGATTGATTTTTAGGATTTTCTCTCAAGACTAGATCACCAACCTGAAATTCTCTGTGTCGGACTTTCTTGTTGTAGCCTCTAGACATTCTTTTCTGATACACTCTGAGATGATCATACGCTGCTTGCCTGTGCTCATCTAGTAATTCCAGTTCTTGTAACCTAGACACTCTGTAGTCATCATCAGTGACAAGTCCATGCATTCTAATTCTGAGGGATGGGATTTCAACCTCAATAGGCAGTACCGCTTCAGACCCATAAACTAAAGTGAAAGGTGCAGCCCCTGTAGGCGTTCTGATACTAGTTCTGTATGCCCAGAGAGCTGGATTGATCATGAGATGCCAGTATCTTCCTGTTTTATTCACTGTTCTATGAAAGATCTTCAGGAGATTTTTGTTTGAAGCTTCAGCTTGTCCATTCCCTTGAGGATAGTAGACAGATGACCAATGTTGAGTAATCTTGAATTTAGCACATAAGTCATCTAGATCTTTGTTTTTGAATTGTCCCCCGTTATCTATGATTATAGAGTGAGGGATCCCATATCTGCAAATGATGTAGTTCAGGATGAACATAGAGATCTACTTCCCCATTGCTTGTGTTAGAGGAACTGCTTCTACCCATTTTGTAAAATAATCTGTAGCTATGATTATATGGGTATGTCCATTAGAAGAGTGTGGATGGATAGCACCTATGAGATCAAATGCCCATTGTTGAAAAGGCCATTGTGTAGTAAAGGGAATCAGATCTCTCCCTGGAGCATGAATCAAGTTGCCATGTACTTGACACTGTTGACAATTTTTAGCAAATTTAATAGCCTCTTTCTCCATTTCAGGCCAATAGTACCCAGCCCTAATAAGTTTTTGAGCTAACGTTAAACCATTCAAGTGTGACCCACATATACCCTCATGGACTTCCGCTAATGCACGTTGAGACTCTTCCCATTCTAAACATCTAAGCAGTGTACCATCTAGACCTCATTTGTACAGATCATTACCAATGATGACATATCGAGATGCGAATTAGATAAGGTTTCATTTCTCAAAATGGTTAAAGGACTCAGGGATGATTTTTTCGTGGAGATAGGAGAATAGATTTTTGTAACGAGATGAGTCATATCCTACAACAGTGCAGATCATGCAGGTTTCAAGGGAGTCATATGCAGGATAGGATAGGGCTTCCACCAGGAACTCGTAGCGTAGGTCATGTTTGGGCTACTGTAAGAGAGTAGATAATGTCACCATTGCATCGGCAGCCTTATTCTCCATTCTGGGTATTTGCTCAAATGTGATAGAGATGAAGTATTTCTTTAAATCATCTACCATTCTCTTGTAAGAAATGAGCTTTTCATCTTTGGTTTGGTACACATCATTGACTTGGTGGATAACTAGTTGTGAGTCTCCATGGATGTACATCTCTGTAACTCTCCACTGTATTGCCATTTTCATACCATTGAGAAGTGCCTCATATTAAGCAATATTGTTTGTGCAAGGAAACTTTAGTCTAAATGCTTTGGGTATCGAGTATCCTTGAGGAGTGATGAGCAATATGCCTGCTCCAGATCCATTCTATGTGTAGGAGCCATCAAAGAATAACCGCCATGTTCTAGAAGAGAGGTGCATGATAGAGGAATCAGGAAATTCCATTTGCATGGGTGTATCATCAAACAGTGGTGCTTCAGCCAATTGATCAGCAATGACCTATCCTTTGATAGCTTTTCTTTCAACATATTCAATGTCAAATTTGCTCAAGAGCATGACCCATTTAGCTAGTCTACCTGTGAGGGCAACTTTGCTTAGTAGGTACTTCAGCGGATCAATCTTTGCTACTAGATGTGTGGTATGAGCTAACATGTAATGTCTCAGTTTCTATGATGCAAAGATCACAGCTAGACATGCCTTCTCTATCATTGAGTAGTTCTTCTCATAGGTCACTAAGGTTCTGCTGATATAGTAGATAGCTCTTTCTTTCTTGTTCTCATCATGCTATGCTAGCAATGCCCCTAGTGATGTATCTATTGCGGAGACATATAATATTAATGGCTTCCCATGAATAGGAGGCATCAATATAGGTGGATTTGATAGATACTTCTTGATATGTTTAAAGTTGTTCTCGCATTTTTCATTCCATGCAAAGGTCACACCTTTATGTAATGTTTTTGTAAAAGGCTGTGATATGTCCACTAGCTGTGATATGAATCTTCTGATAGATTGAACTCTACCTTGCAACGTCCTCATTTGACTGATATTTTTGGGAGGTTGCATTTCTATTATAGCCTTGACTTTAGCCAGATCAACTTCAATGCCTTTCTTGGAGATGATGTATCCTAGGAGCTTTCTAGAAGTGACTCCAAAAGCACACTTTTTAGGATTTAGTCGAAGACTAAATTTTTCCATTTTGTCGAGGATCATGCTCAAGTTTGTTAGGTGTTCAGTTCTAATCATGGATTTTGCCAAGGTATCATCCATGTAATCCTCCATTGTTCTATGCATCATATCATGAAAAATAGATGTCATTGCTCTTTAATATGTAGCTCCAGCATTTTTGAGTCCAAATGGCATAACATTCCAACAAAAGGTTCCCCACGCACATGTGAAAGCTATTTTCTCTTGATCTTCTAGAGCAATTTTGATTTGGTTGTACCCAAAAAAGCCATCCATTAAGGAATACATTTCATAGCCCACAATCATGTCCACTATCATATCAATGTTAGGTAGTGGAAAGTCATCCTTAGGGCATGCTCTATTCACATCTCTAAAGTCTGTGCACACTCTGATTGAACCATCTGGTTTTGAAATAGGTACAATGTTAGAGATCCACTCAGCATAGTCTATGACATGGATGAATCTAGCTTTTAGGAGTTTTTCTAGTTCTGCTTTGACTAAGAGTGCAACATGAGGATGCATCTTTCTCAATTTTTGCTTGATTGGTTTTACTCCAGGAGCAATGGATAGATGGTGCATAATGAGATTGGGATCCAATCCTGGCATATCTGAATATTTCCATGCAAAATTGATCTTTTTTTCTGCTAAGAATGTAGTGAATTTCTATTTCTCTTCTTCTGATAGAGATTGTGCTACATGTACCAATTGTGGTTCCTCTGTTGTACCCAAATTGATGGATTGAGTGGGCTCAATCAAAACTAGAGATCTATCCTATAAATGACTCAGAAGGACATCAAATATCTCATCCTTAGGTGCCTCAGAGAGGTTTTCACCTTCAGATACGTCTTTTATTTTTACTTTTGTCAGTTCTGAGACTGCCACAAAGTGGTTTTCACCCTCAGAACTCTTTTTCTTTTTCTTTTTACTCTTGTTTTTCTGACTAAGATATTTGATGTCTGACTCGGTCATGCTGACGCTTGGTTCACTGATGGAAGTACTCATAGGCTCAACTACATTGAGGTAGCAGGCAAGGGCATAGTCATTCGGGAAGGTATACATACCATGGTTTGGGTTTGTGGAAGTTTGGTCGATAAGATCAGGGTGTTGGATATTCAAAGCGGGAAAGGCTTGGGATATGGTGTTCATAGATGTGGATATGTCATCATTGGCCCTAACCTGACACTCAAGTTCAAAGGTGATATTACAGCTCAAAATGTTCAATTCATGAATAGGCTCAACATCATCATGGGAGTCCTCTTCAGCCATAGGTGCATCAGACACGTTAAGTTCATTATTTTGCTCTAGACCTACGTTGGGTTGAGATACATATTGGTGAATAACATCAATATATTTCTCTGTTATAAGCTCATCTTCTTCTGGAATGGCACCCCATTCATAGTCATTTGACTCAGCTTTTGATTCAGGATCTCTAGGAAATCTTAGAAAATGTGTGAAATCAGGATGAATACCCCAAGAAGGATTACCCTCAGTCTCTGACTTGAATTCATATTCATGGGAATCAGTGTCAGAATAAATACCCCCTTCTTCTTGATCAGTTTGATTGCCTTTGAGATTGGCTGGTTCTTGTGGTGCAACTATCTCTTGCGCTACAGTAGGTTCTTGTGTTTCTACTACATTAATTCTTCTGATAGGATCATCTTTATCATCAAGAAGATCTTTGATCTCTTTAGGCAATTTCTCATAGGGGATAAGCTTAGAGCTATCTGAATCATCATTAGAGGGGTCTGTTTCTTCTTTCTTAAGAAGGGGTTCTCCTAGTGCAATTTGTTCTATGACATGAGAACAACCACCTTTGAGATGATAGGTTTCTTCTTAAACCCTAAGCCACCAGTATCTTTGTTGGCTCTACCAATATGTGAAATGGGTGTCACAAGACTCTTTCCACTGATTCCTAGAGGTCCTTGACTGGAATATGCCATCTTGGCTATCAATTTGTTTCCTAGACCATATGAATTAGAAGGGATTGTAGGTGCTATAGATTCACTAGGTTGAACAATTTTAGATTTAGAATCCTCTTTCTATAGCCATGCCAACACAGCTTCATCCTCTTCAAATTCTTGTTTGGATACTTGCTCCACCACAAAATTTCTTTTGTATGCTTCCATAGGTTCCTTAGGTTCTGATTTAGACTGCTTCAAGGATTGTCCATATGACTTAGGTGAGATTGGGAGAGATGTCAGAGACAAGACTGGCTCTATAGTGTATTCTCCCATCCCATTTTCTTTGATATTAATCTCTTTAGCAATGTCATCCATCTTAAATGTGGAAGCCACATTTTGTTGCTTGATGGAAGATTCTCTGTTATTGGGAACAATGTTATCGGCACTTTCCTTCAATGTATTGCAAGTTGTACTCAGATCCGTTGGGATTGTAACCTCCACTCCTTCATAGGGAAATTTCAAGCATTGATGGTACGTAGAAGGAATAGCTTGCATTTCATGTATCCAGGGTCTCCCTAGAAGGATATTGTAAGCCAATGGTAGATCAAGCACCTGACATGTGGTATCTTTGATGACCGGACCCACTCGGATAGGTAAGACAATGGTGCCTTTAGAAGCTCTTTCTTGTTCATCATAGGCTTTTATGGTGATCTTCTTTCAAAGATCAATAGCCATCTCTGAGAATCTTAACTGTGTGATTAAGTTGTAAGAACAAATGTTGAGGCCTGCGCCCCCATCTATCAACACACGTTTGACTCGATGGTTCTGGATCAAGACTATGTGCAAGGGCTGATTATGTGGGTGACTTAGGGAGTTGTCATCTTCCTCTGAAAAGGAGATATATTGTGGAGATGTTAGATGACCAACCATAGTCTGGAACTTGTCTAGATCTAGATCATCAGGAACATTAGAGCCGAGCAAAGCTTTATCTAGGATATCTCTGTGAGCTGGGGATATTCGAAGTAACTCAAACATAGAGATTTTGGCATTGGTATGCTAGACTTGTTGGACGATGCTGTAAGATGTAGGTCTTGTATCCTTTGGATTGGAAGATTTCAAAGCAACCTTCTGTTTAGAAGTAGATGTGAGATTGAAAGGTATCTTAGGGACATTAGATGAACTTGGTGTTTGCCCTTTCAGATGAGCCTGAGCTTGTGATCTGGTAACCGCATTAGCTGAGGAATGATTTCTTTCTCTTCGTACAATCATGATGACATTGCAACTTTCAAAGAGACATGGTTCAACCATATTGATGATAGCATTGTTTCTAGGGTAGGCATAGTTGACTTTTGCCCCCATGTTAGGCTGAGAAGTGGAAACTCCCTTGCCATGTTGTGGAAACGGTTTTGTAAATGTTGTGTGATCATTATTGCTAGTAGGATTATCGATCTTGATGTCCCCTTGATCTATCAAGTCTTGAATGGTATGCTTCAAGTGGAAGCATCCATTAGTTCTGTGGCCTTTAGTCTGATGGAAAGCACAGAATTCATTATCTTTCCACCAATATGGTTTTGGATCTGGATCAGGGTTTCGGATTGGTGGTAAAGAGATCATGTTATCAACTATCAGGGTTCTCAGGGAAGATTCCAAAGATTCTCCCAGGGGAGTAAACTTTCATTTATTATCTCATCGTTTGAATGGCTTCTTTGGAGATGGTTTAGCAGATTTTTGCTCTGAAGCTTCAATGGCTTTGGTGGCAAGGGTGAGATTGTAGGCTGGTGCCTTTGATGGGGTGCGGATAGTGTCAACAACACCATCAGAGACAATACCTTTGTTTCTATTCCAGCTCTTGTTTTTATCTTTTGAGCTAGATCCAAATTCAAACTTGTCCTTTTGAAGTGTGATTTCTCCTTTCTTAACAAGTACTTTCTCAATCTTGATTGCATTATCCACCATTTTATCAAAAGATACATGATCTTGCATTTGTAATGGATAATTGAGCTCTGGAACAAGGTTATTGATAAAGATTTCAAGTTTCTCCATTTCGGGAATTGGTCTAGCATATAGAGAAAACTTCTTTCGCCACCTCTTGAGAAAAGTTAGGAATGATTCCCCTGGATATTGCTTGAGGTTACAAATATCGATCATGGTAATCAGATGTTGAATATTGTAGGAATATTGTTGATAAAACAATTTAATCAATTCCTCAAAAGTTTTGATCATAGAAGGTAATCTTGAAAACCACTGAATGGATGCTCCTCCCAAGGATCTAGGAAAAAGATGCATCAGATAAGTTGGTTCATGCATGAATTCCATGGATTGCGTACAGAACTCTCTGACATGATCTTGAGGATTAGAGTGTCTGTCATATTTTTCATACTTTGGTATCTCCACTCTTTTTGGGAATGGTGGCATATACAAGTTTTTTTCGCATGGGAAAGGACATAGGGCCTCCATGGAGAACTCCTTGGGTTCCTTCTCCTTCTTAAGATTGTTAAATTTGACTTGTATAGCATGCATCTCTTTTGTCATAGCTGTGAGTGGAGTTTCTTCCTCATGTGTGATTATATCATCAACGTTAAAGTTGGGAGGAAGTTTAGCCCCTTCCTAGACTAATTGTAAAAAGTATGCCTCTTTATCCACTTTCAAGAAATGCCTCATCATTCTCTGGAATTCATCATCATTCTGACATCGATGGATTTCAAAGGGGGTAGGTTCTTGGTCGGCATTATGTTGAGAATGGTGTCCCTGGGATCCTCCTCCTAGAGAACCATGGTTTGTCCCTGCTTGAGACATGGCAGGAGTTTTTGGGCTCCCTGGAATAGATTGAGGAGGAGTTTGCTGATTACCTCTGTGAGTTGATAGAGGAGGTATGTAACTAGTTTTCAATCAAAAGTTACCGAGACCATCATCTTCGTAGATACCTGACTTGATAAGTTGTTCAAGATTTGGACCTGGGGTATTGGTCAAAAGTAAGTGCTGAGATGTTTCTTCTGATTTCTTATGTGAAGAAGCTCTGGTCTCCACCATTAACTTTGAATGAAACAGAAGAAAAGGATGAAGACAACTGAAGAACAATTTGATTCGAGAAAATTGGATGACGCAACCTTGTCAAGATTATGATAGTTTTGAAGATCTGATGAGATGTGGGTGAAGGAAACTGTGCCTTGGATGTATGGGATAGATCACCCAAAAGATAGCGGACACGAGTTTTCAACACTTAGTCTATTTTTGAAGATTGATTGAAGATTGATAGTTATGACAAGGTTTTGACACGAGATAAAAAGGACTCAAATTGATCAAATAGAAGACTAGATCAAATTCAAAAGATCAAACTCAGAAAATGGTAGAATGCTCAATAGCTACTGCTCTGTTCCTGACACAATGATATTTTTGACAGATTCTGGAACTAGGCTGGAAACATTGGATATCTTGCAATTTGACAATTTCTGACAACTCTCTCAAATTTTTCCAAATGACACTCTGCAGACTCGTACGACACTAGGTAGTCTATGAAATGATAGTTGCTAAACTTGTACGATAGATGGGTTATACTGAAACGATAGTTGTCAATATCATACGACAGTTGTCAATATCATACGTTAGTTGCTAACAAGGTTTTGACTTTCTTGAATTTGCTGGCATGAAAACTCGTACAACACTGGGTTCTCAATCATACGACAGATGGGCAATACTGAAATGACATTTGACAAAAAGTCATATGACTTTTGACTTCCTGAAATGACTTTTGACTCCAGAAAGGATTTTACGTCAATTTTTGCAAAATTTAAGGTCTTCAGTTTTGGATTGTTTGCAAATTGTACTATCCAGATTTTGAAGGTTATACCAAATTTGATCATTTTTAATAGCCAAGTAGATAAACAAGCATGCAGAACAGCAACCAAGTGATTCCAAGCACGTCTGAAAACAATGAACAAGGGCAAAAGCAACCTTGCGCATGAACAATCAAGTGACCAAATTGTGCTAATCCCTGAGAGTACTAATTGTGTATGTTCTGAAAAGTTTTGCAATAACACACATATACCTGAGAATGAAAAATTGGCCTCTCTAGGGTTTTTAGTAATGGTTTGACTCTGCAACTTTTATGATTCAAAGGGGTGAACTCCAATCTCGGTGCACCAGGGTTTTGACACAGTCCGAGAACTTAATCTTCAAGAGCTGCTAGGGAGATCTGACAACCCAACAATGAACCATACCCATGGAGATTTCTTCCACAAGGACATTTATATAGCGGCTGTCACTACCATGATGAAAATGGCTATGACCGCTTGAGGTTCCGTCAACGCAGTTTGCCCTGTGAAGGGATTGTCCGCTACGGTTAACCCTCTCTAAAGGTGACTCACAGATTTATACCACAAGGGGACTTGGCTCCAGATTCAAGGTTTTGACACCTCTTCACTTTTAACCCAAACAAAGCAAGCAGATTAATCCGACACGCTAAGACAAAGTTTTGTTCCACCAAGGTCTATGATATCAACTCCACGTGATCTATCAACCTCTCCGGGGAGAGAATGTATCAATCAATAAGAGAAGATGCACTAACCAATTTTGATTCACCAAAGCTCGTGATATCAACCCCACGTGATCTATCAACCTCTCTGGAGAGAGAATATGTCGATCAATAAGAGAAGACGCACTAACCAAGTTGAATGTGAAATGCACTAAGTATCCTCCCTACCTACAAGGATTCTATCGTCAAGAAAGATTTCACTAGGAATCCAATCTGTCAAGAATCATGA
Organism: Chamaecyparis obtusa; assembly: GCA_027943335.1. Taxonomy (NCBI): domain Eukaryota; kingdom Viridiplantae; phylum Streptophyta; class Pinopsida; order Cupressales; family Cupressaceae; genus Chamaecyparis; species Chamaecyparis obtusa. The sequence goes on from BSBK01004256.1 coordinate 303,852, forward strand.
ATAGTGTTCATAGGGCCTAATTACTATGTGAGCACAGATATATTCCTGAAAGCAAATCTACCAAAAGCATCCAAAAAGTAGAAAGAGGAACACTTAACGCTTAAAGAAAATATGAGATGAGTCCACAAGGTGGAACACTTAACACCTCACATAAGCTGAAAATGAGTCCACAACTTAGAAAACAAGTGAGTTCCTAAAAGCACAAAAGGGTTGCCAAGTGGAACACTTAACACTTCTATCCTGTTGACCCCTCCCCTTTATGGTGCTGAGATTGCAACCACGGGGCAGAAATGAGGGGCCGGTGGATTAGCGAGTCCAATAACCCAAGATAGCAATCAAGATCAATCACAAGTATTCTAAGACTACTTAATGAATCCTTAAGGGATCACAACCTAGTATCAAATTATGCAAGTGTGTAGAAATATATCAAAAGCATGAAAAGATGCACACAAGCTTGACACGTGAGAGATTTATTTTAAGTCCAAATCAAAATGTTTTCAAAACAAGGAGAATACCTCATGATCCTCGCAATGCGCTTAGTAGATTTTACCTGATTTTTAGCAATTCTTGTGCTTTTCCCAATCAAAACCAGTAGAGAGCAATCAAAAACAAAGAATTTCAATTGTCAAAATTAACAGTTAGCCGAAATATAAAAATCAAATCTGATACTCTGCTGTGAAAAATGAAATGACAATCAAAAACTGGTACAAAAACTCGTACGACAGTGGGTATGCTCCTAGACGATAGTCTAGAAACTCGTACGACACTGGGTATGCTACCATACGACAGTTGAGCTCCCCAATGACAATGGGTATGCAATGAAATGAGTCTCAATCCGATAGACTGTCGTACGATAGTGGGTCCAGTATACTACGATAGTGGGTATGCTCCCATACGACATTTGTCAGAAACTCATACGACAGATGTACGGACAAAAATTAAAAATCACAGTTTTGCACAGATCTCGAGAAGAAAAAGATAGAAATTGATAAAATTGAATTGGAAACCCGTTTCATAGCCCCACAGTGGGCGCCAGAAATGTGTGTGTGAAAATTGTACCTGATCTGTAGACAAAACACTCAGTAAAACATTAGAGGTTAGTGATAATCAAAATTGTGCAAAATTGAAAGCTCTCTAACCAAGCATTTTACTGCCTTCTAGTAGGTGCGAGATTAATATTCTCAGATTGTAATCGAGATCAGTGACCTAGACGACACCTAAATGAAGGATTTGAATGCAAAAGATGGATATGAAATTGAATGCAATTAATCTATATTTTTTATATTTTCTATGAAATAAGAATGATAAACTGATATGCTATGGATGCTAAATGATCTAACAATGAAGATTCTAACAATGATATGAAAACTATGAAATTCTATGCTAAGATATAAAAGCTATGCAATTGAACTTGATCTCACAAAGCTTTGAGTTTGCAAGTTGATTCCTCAGCCTCCAATTCTCCAGCGTGATTGTGCAAAATATGAGATGAATTATGAAGAGCTGAAGCCTTTAATTTATAGAAATCCAGGGCTTTGGAGGTGCATGGATAAAAGCCATAAATCACTCAAATAACTCAGCTTGATTTTTGAGTTATCTGATAATAACAGATAATTAAGTCACAAAAACATGCAAAAGCTAAGCTTTAACTCAAAATAGAGTTTAGCTTTAATTGATAATTGACAGTTGTCTGCTTTTATGATTGTGCATGTTTTATTTATGAATTAATTTAATAATAAAGTGATTTATTTCCAACTTAACTGATTTTTGAAATAAAATAATTAATTTATGGGTTAATTAACTATTTTATCAAACTTTTATTAAACATTATATTATTAAATAATGACAACATGCTTTAATTAATTAAATAAGAATTTAATCAATTATTCATAGGAATTTTGATTTATTGTCAAAATTAAATAATACAATTAATAATAGATAGAATTAAATTTAATTAAACAATTAAGTGGCAAATATTAAATCTAATTAATTAAACATGAAAATATTCAATTAATCAAATTTTAGGATAAATGTGATTTATTGCCAAATAATTATAAAATTAAAGATAATTATGATGATTAGGAATATTACTAGGAATATTCCTCGATGCAGAATTTAAGATAATCAATTATGATTCGATTTGATGATGTAGGAGATTAATGAACTTATGGCCCATTTTTGGGGTATTACACCCCTATGATAAATTAATTTAATCCTAAAGTCCTAAGTGCTTGGAATTAAATTAAACTCACCCCATTTGGCTAATATACATGAAAAGGAATTAATTATTACTTGTTATTCAAATGGACACTCATTTTGGATTAATAATTCATAACATTTGAAAGGTCACCCTGTGTGGCAATTTCCATTCTTTTAATTAAGTAATTTATGCATTATTGTCTCAAATGGGAATGAAGAGTCAAGAGTTTCAAATCAAGAACCCCTTCATTCTCTTCCCCGGACTTTTCTATTTAATGAGCCTCATTTATTCATTCAAGAGACAATTTTTGAGAGTAATTAAACTATAGTATTTTTGTGTCTCAATTTCATTAATTCCAAGCTTTTATTGCATTTTAGTATAATTTTCATTTAGTTTAATATTGCATATTCATTATACTTAGTTTGGCTTATTTGCTCATAGTTTAATCTAATTTCTTTTCCAAGTTCTTTAGAATAATCTGCACTTCATATTTTCCTTCCAAGCTATCTAGATTAATATCATATCTCTTTCAAAGCATCTTAGATTAAATTGCACTCATTTTAGCTTAATTTCAGTTTGTGCTTATCATTATAGCTTTTGAAATCCTCCATTGTAGAATTGGTCTTATGGTTGTTGGCTCTCCAATCTGAGAGTAATTAAACACCTCGTCTACATAGGAGGCAACAAGTCGCTTCACCATGGATTTTAGATTGAGTAATTCATACTCTCTCTTGTAATTCGATCATGTGAGTAATGACCATGTTGCGTGTGTAGTTGGATTAGAGGTCCACATTTGACTATATACATTTTGGTGCCCACCGTGGGGCAAAAAGATCAATTTCTGGCCTCATTCTCATTTTTTTCTGACAAGAAATTTAAGCTCTGTCATGCGTCTGTACTGTCTATGTACAGATTCTCGTGCGAGAATCTAAAGTATGTCACTCAAAGTTTCACTCCCTATAGTACTCTCCCGTGCGAGCTGATGCATCCTTGCATGGCTCACTGTACTTTCTTATGCATTGTGGAGTACTTCCTCGCACGAGATTTGGATACAGTGGTTTAAAATTTTTAGTTTCTATCTTTCCTGTTTCAGATTTCTGACAATTTCCTATTTGTTGTTGTTTATTATTTCTCTATTATTTTCATAGCGTAACAGTTTTCTACAGGACGTTTGACCAAGAACATAAGACATGCTAATGGTTTGATTGTAGGATGATAGTCGAAGACTTGCTAAAATGTTGTGTTTGTTTCTTGCTTTCATTCACATAGTCTAAATAGGGCTCCGTTAAAATTTCTTGAGGATTTTGATAGTGAGTAGGGAATTTGGCTCTTCATTACATGGAGGTGATGACCATGAATAAACCCAAAATCCTAATTGTACACATTAAAATGGTGTACTTCTATGAACCATTACATGCAAGGTTGCTCAAGAATGAGGCCTCACAAAGTGGCTCATAGCTCTCTATGCATGGAGTTGCAAGGGACTATGATGTATTTGCTCTCAGCTAGAGCTACAAGCTTGTGACCTTGCTAGTCAACCACACAACGAGAGATTCAAATGAGGACAAGGGCAAGAGTGCCAATATCCTCAAGAATCACTATGAAAATGCAATGCAAACTAGTCTAGAGAAATGAAAATGCAATGCAACTAAGCTATGAAATGGAAAGAACAAGTGTTACAAATCCCTCCTATTAAGCTATGTGAAGTTATGCTATTGCATAAAAGAAACTAAGCTATGACATGAAGCTATGGATGCTATGATAATGCAAGAAATGAAGTCTAAACTATGAAGTAATGAGGAAATCCAAGAAAAGCTTGATGTAGCAATGATCTCCAAAAGCTCCAAATGCACCTAGAAAACCTGCAGCATAACAATAGCATGAAAGAGATGGATATGAAAATGAGGAAGAGAGCTCTTCTTTTATAGAGAATGAGATGAAAATGGACCATTGAGATTAAGAGGAAAAAGACTTAATCAACGGTGGAGAAAAAATAGAAGCTTGATCCTTGTGCACAAATATTCTCCAATAGGAAAATAGGAGTTTACTTTATGTCCATGTGAGACAAAAGTGTTTTTTTCCTTTTTGTAAAATAGGAATAATGCTTTATTTGTGCAACTTAGGATAGGAGGAAAAGTGGGGATTTTTATTTAATCAAAAGGGGAGGGAATTCCTTTTAAATAAATAAAAACTTAGGATAAAATGGTTAGCCCATAGGATAAAAATCCAATATATGATTGAAATTAAGATTTGATTAAGAAATTGATAGTGTTGAAAATATTGATTATTGATAAAACTGATTCTGGATTGATAAATCAAATAAATGGGGCCCAAAGTATAGGTGACCATTTTAGGGTGCATACACTAATGATCTTACTAATATGACAAATTCTTGGGGAAGCGGAGAAATGTAGTGAATCTTTACACTTCTATTTTCCAGGGGATTATGCTCTTCTCTCTTTGAGAGAAATAGAAACCCAAAAGCTTGTAGATGTGGTGGAGTGAAGCTAACTCAATGATGAATCTTCTTGATGTGTTTGGGTGAAGTGATGAGGTAGAGAATTATGCTCTTCTCTCTTTGAGAGAAAAAGAAAATCAAACCCTCAGATCTAAGCCAAGTCGTGTCACCTTTAGAGGGCCTGCCGGAAGTTGAACCTCTGGGAATGACCCAAGTGAGTACGCACCTTTTGCCGGTGATTCTACCTCACTCTAATAAAGAATGTTTTGTTGAGTCTAAAGACTCCAAAACCATGTTAGCTTCCTTCTAAAGACTTTGACTATCATCTTGAGAAGGCTTTGTCTATTATACTAAGCGGCGTCGCTCCTAGCCCTGCTTGTGGGGGTGTATGACTTTCAAGTGTCAGTGTGGCTGCGAGGCCTCAACCCTGTATCAGGGGCACCAAAGGTTAGCATGAATGGAAGCCTATTAAAAACTTTCCTTAGCTAGTGGCCTACCCAGTTCACCTCCGAAAGGAGTCATAATCTTTGCATAGGGAGGGGGAAGAATCTCTCTCATAGATTCCCATCATAGGCATACACCTGGATGCTTGAAGGTGGTTGTGACACTGGCCCCTGCTACAAGGGTAACCTTTGAACATACACTATTTAGTCCTTGGAAATGCCAAAAACATGGGTGCCCTCTAGGGGGTGACACGGCTATGTGAGGTGCATGTATGCGCATAAGCAATGGGGCAAAGGTTTTGTCTTCTCACCATTTTTTTGTAGGACTAAGCTATGTGTTTGTTATTGAGTCTTAAACATTGTCCAATCATTATCAAACAAAGACTCCCCTAATGCTATCAAGTTGCTTTGTCCTTGATAGGTCTGTTAATGACTACTTCTTGTATCACAACTGCTTGATTTGAACCTTTGTGTCTTTAAACAAATGCTTGAAATTCCAAAATGAGATTGTTGATTAAACTGTTCTTCAAACCTGTCAGGAAAATGGATTTTTTGTTAGACATCAATTCAGGATGTACCTAAAAATTCAACTTTAACCTCAAAAACTATGTCACATTATTAGATTTTTCACTTTTCCCGCGCGAAGTTTCACTCTTCAGAGAACTTTCTCACGTGAGACTTTGTTCTCTCGTGCGAAGGTTGGTGTTCTCTCATACGACATGATACTCTCTCATGTGAGACTGTAGCCCAATTTTCAAAATAGAGACCTATTTTCCATTGACTGTTTGACTTTTTATCTAATCTACTTTTTGTTTGAGGTCTATTTTTCTGCTTTCCTATCATTCACTATCAGAATCTAGTTGTCTCAAGTTAGGAATCGATCGATCTTTTCTTTGACTCATGTTGTCTCTCATTTTTTTACCTTATCTCTTTATGCCTTTTGTATCTCGTGTTGCGATAGTCTTATCTCGGTTGTTCTAGCCACCTCTTTTGATGATTTGTACCAGTTCCATCTCACATCTTGGTTGTTCTAGCCTTTATCTCCTTTGTGTTGTTCTTAGAGACTGAGTCTAGCATTATCCCAAGTCTTCTCTCATTTCATCTTCATCTATGACTATCATGACTAGAAGTGGCAAGACTTATCCCATTTAGAATCCTGATCAAGGTAGAAGCGAACCTCCTAATCAAGAAATAGATCATCCTGAATCTGTTGTGAAATCTAAACTTTGTGAGATATCCTTGATGTCCTCATTGAATACTTTGAAAGATAGTATGTCTCAACCATCACCTCCGGTGTTTCAAGAGTGTTTTAATCCATTGTTTGAAGTGCAACCTGGTTTCTCATTTCAAGAGCAAGACAACTCATTCTTCTGAGACAACTCATTATTTCACAACTTTGGAAGACCTCTTCCTCGGACTAATCCTATTATCATACCTATTGATCCTGCTGAGAATAGTTCTATCATTGAACCTAGTAATATTGTTGACAATATCTTCTCGCCTGAATTTGTTAAATCTTTTGATCCTGTTCATTCACCAAAGGTTACCATGGTCGCACCCTTTAAGCACTGGACATATCATTTCACTAAGAATTCATATACTGCACAAGCCTACAACAAGATGGGAGATCCATTTGACTTCCAACTAGGCAAGTAAAGTCAAACCTTTGATCAATCTCAAAACAATCAATATCATGGTCAATCCTCTAATGACCCATGTCAAGCTCAACCTCAAAATGAGCAGCCTCATGGTCAAACTCAATATGACCAAAATCAATCCCATAATGATGATCAATCTCGAAACAAGCCTCAAAGTGATCGACAACCCACCTATTTCTATCATCCTCCTCCATTCGATCAAAACCAAGATGATCAACAACAAGATCTGATTCCAAGTAGTTATGAGATCCTTGGGAATGAAAATGAGGTGATAACTCAACAAGATATAGACACTGCCAAAGCTAATAATGGTCTTATTAAGATGATGGAGATCCTTCTCCTAGAGGAGAAAGAAAAATACTTCCTTGAGTTAGCTAAACAAGGGGCCAAGTTACCCCGAGACTATCAAGTTGAAACACTCATAGCTAAGGAAGAAGAGACTGAGACCGCAAAGTTGCAAAAAATGGTCCAAGACATGCAAAATCAAATTAGTCAACTTGAGAAGAATAGGGACAAACCTACTCAACAATTCATGATGGAAAGCATTTTTCCTTTCCCTTTTGACAGAAGTCTTCATATGCCACCTTTTCCTAGAGGTGTGGAACTCCCTAAATATGACAAATACTTGGGTGCAACCAATCCCCAAGATCACTTAAGGGAGTTTGGCACATTGTCTATGGAATTTATGCATGATCAAACCTATCTTATGCACTTGTTTCCTCATAGTTTGGGTGGACCAGCCATGGAATGGTTCTCTAGATTGCCTATTGGTATTAATACTTTTGACGAAATGGCTAATCTTTTTCTCCAACACTACTCGCATAATATTCAGCATCCAGTCAATATTCAGGATCTTTGCAATTTAAAACAGTGACAAGGAGAATTTTTCCTAACATTTCTCCAAAGGTGGAGACAATTATGTACGAAGTGTCCTCACAAGCTACCAAAGTCTGAGAGACTCAACATTTTCTTAGACAATCTTGTCCCAGACTTTGGATACCAAGTGTAATTACAAGGTCCTCTAACTTTTGATAGCATCATCAGACAAGCAGTGCGGATAGAGGCCTTATGATCAAGAAAGGTGAATTGACTTTGAATAAGGACAATAAACAAGGATTCTCCACAAACAAGGATAAAGGAAAGACTGTCAATAAGAATAGAGATGTATTAAATGATGGAGTGGTGGATAATGTTACTGCGAAGCCTTCAAAGCCTACTTTTAATCTTGCTTCTAGTATACAATCAGCTAAGGCTGTCAAAAAGACCACAATGGATAATCAGCAAACTTCAAGATTTGCTAGGAACAAACCTTGGGCCTCTCGACCCAAGCATGATTTCACCTCTTTGGGAGAGCCTCTTGATGTGGTCTATAAAACTCTTATAGAAAATCATGTTCTTACTCCTTTGGAAAAGCGTACTTATGACCCACAACCACGACCTCATTGGTGGAATAATGCTTACTGTGACTATCACCAAAACATTGGTCATAAGACTTCTACTTGTCTCCAACTGAAGCATAAAGTTCAAGATCTCATTGAAAATGGTGACATCCTTGTGGAGAACCATAACAAGAATTCAGACCATCAAGCTTTTATGGATCCCTTCCCTCCTCATGAGAAGGGTGAATCTTCAAATGCCAAGAATACCAATGCTAAAGTCAATTAGACATACAGTAATAATGACAATGTTATTGGTATGATCAAACCTATCAAGATAGAATATTGTGATGTGATCACTTCTAAAGGGAGCGGTGATGCTCCCAAATCTAAGATTCCTTTCATCTTACATAGTTCTATGCCTCATTTGTCTGAATCTAAACAATCTCAAGACTGTGGTAATGTTGTCACTCGATCATGAGGAAGAGTTTTTTTGAAAGGTCTTGATACTTCTATGTCCACTCCAAAGCAAACTATGAATAAGGGACCCGATACTTCCACATCCACTCCAAAACAAATTGCAAATAAGATTGTTGTTGGCCTTGCCAACAAGAATGCAAAATCTGTTCCTATAGCTAGCTTGGCTAGTTATAGCATTTTAGATCAACTCTAGTGAACCAACACTCAGATCACCATTTTTGAGTTGTTGAAGATCTCACCTACTCATGGCCAAATTTTGGATAAGGCCCTTGCCGAGGCAAATGTTCCCAAGGATCTTGATCTCAACTGATTCCAATCTATGGTGGGTCATTTGACTTTGCCTCACTATCTATCCTTCTCTGAAGAAGATGATCACTCTTTGAGTCACCTGCATAATGCTCCCCTGCATATAGAGGTCATGGTAGGTCCTAAGCACATCCACCAAGTGCTTATAGACAATGGTGTTGGTCTTAATATATGTTTTGCTAAACTTCTCACTCAGCTAGATTATGATGAGAATTGTATAGACCCTCACAAAAAGATTACCATCAAAGCTTATGATGAGGAAGAACGCAAGTCCCAAGGCTTAGTTGTGCTACCTATCCACGTAGGTCCTATTGAGAGAGATGTTACTTTCCAAGTGCTTGATATTCCTCTTGCCTATAATATCTTGTTGGGTAGGCCTTGGATTCATGAGATGCAAGCTATTCCATCCATGTATCATCAATACATTAAGTTCCCATTCCATGGGATGGAAGTCATTGTACCTACAAATACCAATTTGTCTTGCAACACTCTTGCATAAACCGCAGATAGCTTTGTTCCAACAAATAGAGAATCCACTGAGTTTTATGATGCTAAGCTGAAAGAAATGGAACAAACTTTGAGACTTAAGGATATAGGCATGGGAGAATACTGAATGGAACCTGTGCTATCACTAGCTTCTCTACCTCTATCTCCATGCTCTTATGGCAGAACTTCTAAGGACAACAAACTTTCTAATGCTCCTCCTCAAATAGTTTATGATGGCACCTTTGTAAGGGCCTCTACACCTTTAGAAGATGAGGATGAAGAGAGAGCTATCAGAGCTTCGATTATAAGGGGAGTGGTCCTATAGGGAAAAATGATAATGGCTTACTAAAACCCATTGAAGCTATAGGCCGCCACAAAAAAGATACTAGTGGCTTGGGCTTTAAAAAGACTCCCTTTCATTTGGGGACCAAGAAATTTGTGTCAGCTCCTAAGCCTGAACCTAAACAAGAAATTGAAGATGCCACTCCAGAAGAGAATCTAGAGGATAGCTCTAATGAAGATACATTTCCATATCCTATTCCTCCGGATCTTGCGGCACTCTTTGCCGAACCTGATGAGCCTATCATACTTGTTCATATGGTAGAGATAGATAATGATATTGATAATGATTCTAATAAAAATTCTTCAGTGTACTAATTCACATATGAGGAATGGAAAACAACACTAAATGATGATCCTAATTTTCAAGGTGAACGATATAGGCCACCACATTTTCAAAAGTATTTTGAACAAGAGCAACTTTAGCAAGCTATTAATGCCAAAAGGGATAATAATGAGTCTTATGATGTTGCTAATAAAATTCCCACATCAAGCACTGACTCACAAGAATATGAGTTTGACTCTTTGTCTGATGCTACTTATGATGTAGACATAGATACTGTTCATGTGTATGAAAGACTCCTCGAAGTAGGTGAAGGGTCTAGCACTAGGCTGCATGAATTAGACACCACTAATGTTAACATGTCCTCTACTTTTGACATAAGGTCTTATAGGGATTCAAATGCTCCTTTAGATGAGATCTCTCTAGGTCTTGACTTGCTTGTCAGCACTTTTGAGGGTTATACCGTGAACGCAGTTGAACCAGTCACTACTTCCCTTTCACTCCGTCATCCCAATCTGATAAACTGGAACTCCCCTTCTGAATCCAATGAAGTCCTAACATTCTAGAATGATTATGATCTAGCCTATTACATCCATGCTATTAAACCTATGATTTCCTCCACTAGTGAAAGCAGTGTCAACATGACAAAGGCGAATATCAAGTATCTTAGTCAAAAAATTAAAAGAAGAAAAAATAGATGCTCTGATGGTGAAAACCACTTTGTGGCAGTATCAGAGCCAAAAATAGTAAAAACAAAAGATGTATCCATAGGTGAAAACCTCTCTGAGGTGCCCAAGGATGAGATACTTGATACGCTTTCAAGCCACTTTCAAGAGATGTCATCAATATTGATTGAGCTGACACAGCCAGTCAATTTGGGTACAGAGGCTGCTCCACATATTATTCATCTAGCACAATCATTGTCTGCTGAAGAAAAAGAAGAGTTCATGAGCTTCTTTTAGAGTAAGAAAACAAACTTCACATGGACCTACTCTGACATGCTTGGATTAGACCCCAATCTAATCATGCACCATTTTTCCATTGCACCAAGTATTAAACCTGTTAAATAGAAGCTGCGAAAGATGCATCCACACGTAGCACTTTTAGTAAAAGCAGAGCTAGAAAAGCTTCTTAAGGCTGGTTTCATAAGAACTATTGATTATTCAGAATGGATTTCAAACATTGTTCCAGTCACTAAACATGATAAATCCATTCATGTATGCACCGATTTCAGAGATCTCAATAAGGCATGTCCAAAAGATGACTTCCCACTGCCTAATATTGATATGATAGTAGACATGATAGTAGGATATGAGATGTATTCCTTGATGGATGGCTTTTCTGGCTATAATCAAATAAAAATTACACCAGAAGATCAAGAAAAGACCACTTTTACATGTGCCTGGGGCACCTTTTGCTGGAATGTCATGCCTTTTGGGCTTAAAAATGCTAGAGCAACATATCAGAGAGCTGTTACTACTATTTTCTATGATATGATGCATAAAATGATGGAGGATTATGTGGATGATACTTTAGCCAAAAGCATGTAGTGAAGAACTCATCTCATAGATTTGGGTCCCATCCTTGACCATATGGAACAATTTAGTCTTAGACTTAATCCAAAGAAATGTGCTTTCGGTGTTACTTCTAGGAAACTCTTGGGTTATATCATTTCAGCTAAATGCATAGAAATTGATCTTGAAAAGGTGCAAGCTATTATGGACATGCCTCCACCCAAGAATATCAGTCAAATGAGAGGATTACAAGGAAGGCTACAATCTATCTAGTGCTTCATTTCACAATTGGCCGACAAGTCACAATCATTTACTAAAACTTTGCATAAGAATGTGACTTATGAATGGAATGAGGAATGTGACAAGGGACTTACTCAAATAAAACAATATCTTGCTAATCCACCAATTTTAATGCCTCCTATTCATGGGAAGCTACTTATACTATACATCTCAGCAACAAACACATCTTTGGGTGCTCTCCTAGCTCAAGAAGATCAGAACAACAAAGAGAGAGCCATATACTATATCAGCACAACATTGGTTTCCTATGAAATGGATTATTTTGTCATTGAGAAGGCTTGTTTAGCAGTGGCATTTGCTTCTCAGAATTTATGGCATTATATGCTAGCTCACACCACAAATCTTATTGCAAAAATTGATCCACTAAAGTACTTGTTTAGCAAGGCTTCCCTCACGGGTAGATTAGTGAAATGGGTGATGATACTTAGTGAATTCAACATTGAGTATGTGGAAAAAAAAGCTATTAAGGGACAAGTAATTGTTGATCAACTGGCGGAAGCTCCTTTGAAATATCACCAACCTTTGAGTATTGAATTTCTAGATGAATCCATCATGCTTCTCACACATCAATCTTGGAGCATGTTCTTTTATGGATCATTCACTCAGCAAGGATCTGGTGTAGGCATTCTGTTTGTTGCACCTCAAAGATACTCATTGCCAAAACCATATAAAATGTTGTTTCCCTACACAAACAACATAGTTGAATATGAAGCTCTCATTAATGGAATGAAGATAGCCCTTGAATGGCATGTGGATGAGCTCAAGGTCTTTGGGGATTCTCAGTTAATCATCAATCAAGTCAACGATGTCTACCAAACTAAAGATTACAAGCTAATACCTTACAAAAGAATGGTGGATGATCTCAAACAATACTTTGCACACATTTCTTTCTAGCAGATTCCAAGGGCGGATAATAAAGTATCTGATGCAATGGCCACTCTCACCTCAATGTTACAAATGCCAGAAAATGACTTCAGACATGAATTCCTAGTGAAGGCATTACAGTACCCTACCTATGATATTCCTGAATCTTGGATGATCTATTCAGTCATTGGACATGATTCATCCTGCTACCACCATATCTTTTCCTACCTTCATAACCAAATCATTCCAGACACCTATACCCGAAATGAAAAGTGTCACCTAATTCATACTACTTCACAGTATGTGCTCATAGAAAATGACTTGTATAGATGGGGTCTAGATGGTACCCTCCTTAGGTGTCTAGAACCTGATGAGTCCAAACGTGCACTAGCTAAGGTACATGAAGGTGTATGTGGGTCTCATTCTAGTGGTCTGACGTTAGCTTGAAAACTTATTAGAGCTGGTTATTACTGATCGAACATGGAAAAAGAAGCTATTCAATATGCTAAGACTTGCAAGAAATGCCAATTTCATGGAAATCTGATTCATGCTCCTGATCATGAACTTAGTCCTCTCATCAGTTTCTAGCCATTTCAATAGTGGGCCTTCAACTCGATCAGTCAGATACATCCTTCGTCTTCAAGAGGGCACAAGTTCATCATCATAGCTACTGATTACTTTACCAAGTGGGTTGAGGCAGTGCCTCTAGCTATAGCTGACGGCAAGACTATTGCTATGTTCATACTAAACTATATCATTTACAGATATGGTATACCCTCATCTATTATCACTGACAATGGGGGACAATTCAAAAATAAGGACTTGATAGACTTATGCACTAAATTCAAAATTATTTAGCATTGGTCATCTATCTATTATCCTTAGGTTAATGGACAAGCAGAGGCTTCTAATAAGATAATTCTAAAAATCTTGCACCAAACAGTTCATAAATCTGGTAGAGATTGGCATCTCCAGATTAATCCAGCTTTGTGGGCCTACAGAACAAGTATCCGAACACCAACGGGGGCCACTCCCTTCACCTTGGTTTATAGAGAAAATGCAGTATTACCTATTGAGGTCAAGATTCTGACATTGCAAATCTCTCTAAGGGGCCTCATCACTGATGAAGAAAATAGAATATCCCAGCTTCAAGAGCTTGAGTTACTTGATGAACGTCGGAAGGTGGTGTTCGATCATCTAAGAGCATACCAAAAGAGGATGTCTAAAGCCTACAATAAGAAAGTCAGACAAAGAGAATTCCAAGTGGGTGATCTCATCTTGAGAGAGAACCCCAAAAATCAGCAGCAGTGAGTCCAGAAAGGGAAATTTGAACCAAACTAGCTTGGTCTGTATGTCATTACTGCAGCATTTGGGTCTGGCGCTTATCAACTCTCCACCACTGAAGGAGAACAGCTCAAAGAGCCTATCAATGCTCTTCACTTGAAGAAATTCTATAGCTGAGACATTGCTCATGTGCTCATGTACATATTTATTGGTTCTAAAAAAATCCAAAAAAAAAATGGTATATTGTCAAAAATCCTAAAAATTGCAAAATGTCCTCAAAAATTGATCATCTTAGTGAAAACCTAGTAAACAGATGCTTTGATGTATCTATTATCTCAATGAAAACCTGGAAAACAGGCACCCTGATAATAATAATAAAAAATAAAAAACTAAAAAAATACAAAAAAAAGTGAAAAGATCAAAAATACAAAAAAATCAAAAATACAAAAAAAATGAAATATTCAAAAATACAAAAAAATCAAAAAAGGAGAAAAGTACAAAAAAATTTGAAAAAGAAGAAAATGTACCATTGATGAAAACCTGGTAAACAAGCGTCGTGGTACCAAAAATAGAATCTCCACCAAGATGGTGAAAACCTGGTAAACAGGCACCTCTTGTTTCGTGAAGCTACATCTCATCTCAGCATTGCTTGGCTCTTAGTTTCCCACTTTAGTCTCTTTGCTTTCCTGCCTTAGTTTGCTTTCTAGCTTTCCTGCTTTAATTTGTTTCTTGCTTTTAGTTCATTCCCTGCTTTAGTTTGCCAGCTCATGCACTTGCCTTCAGTTGTCTTCAAGATTTTTCTCTACTCTTCATGGATTGGAACTGGTTCACACTTGGGGGCATCTTCCTGGTCTAGGGTGCATTGTCCTATCACTTTCGAAAGTTTTCTTCATGCATCAGTCACCAGCTATTCCCGTTGCGTCTGCCTACTAATGCCTAGCTACTTTTGAGATTTCTCTCCTTGAGGATCTCTCGCATATTGATCACCAGTGGTTCTCATTGTGCCTACCTACTAATACTTAGCTCTCATTCGAACCTCTCTCTTTTGGGATCTCTTCCTTACATCAGTTACCAGTGGTCCTCACTATGTTTTCCTGCTGATGTTTCACTCGTGTTTTATTCTCTTTTGAGAATCTTCCTTGTATCGGTCACCAATGGTTCTCACTGCATTCACCTACTGATAATTGGTCCACGCTCTGATTTCTTCTTGAGTCTTCATCTCTCACGATGGTCACCAGTTCTCACTCCGTCTACCTATTGTCGCTATCTTGTCGAGACTTTGAACATTATATGCTTCCAATTTGACTTCAATCCACTTGAACACAAACTTAAACTAAACTAAAAACTGATTTTGTGTTCCTTTGAAGCATGTTGAGCTTTTCCTTTGCTTGTTTGTTTGTTTGCTTTATCATTTGCTCTCGAGCAAATCTAAGACATCTTTCTTGATTGAGAAACGTGAAGACTAGGGGCATGATCTTTCCTTTTCTTTTTGTTTGTTGGTTTAGTTCCAATTATCCAATGAATTCATATAAGAGGGGTGTCCATTTTTAAGAGCCTTCATCTCATATTGGATGGCCATGCGTACCTCAACTCCTTTTATATGGACACTTTGGTGAGGTTGGTTCTTCTCCTTTTCTATTTTGAGTGACTTCTTTCTGCTACAAGTAAAATTTCTAACGCTCATCCTATTAAGTGAATGTAAGGGTCACTATGAGCAATCTTCAACAAAAGAAGGAACTCTTGCATGTTTGGTGTGTTTGTTTGCAAGCAACATTCAAGTCATTCTAGCAATTATGCTTTGATGCTTATGTTAACTTGCTAAATCAAAAGGAATAGGTGTTCAGGTCATTCTAGATTCTTGTGCCTTAATGCTTACACCTCATTTCGACAAATCTAAGACTTATGTCATATTCATAGTCTCATAATTGCAATGTTAGTGAGGATTGTATGACATCTTGCAATCATCCCATGCTTAAATGAACTCAATGATGATAAATACGGTGATTCCAACAACCAAGTCCTAGGGCTTGCATTTTCATTCTAAGCTTGCATTTTAGTTTAGGCTTGCATTTGAGATGATATCTTGGTGCTCTCTTGATTGCTTTCTATTCATCAAAGGTTCCAATCTTCTGTCCCAGTTCCATCTTGGCTACACAAGTGTCTGGTCCTCGCTCTCGATCTTTGAAACGTGTCTTTTTTATTAGTACCTGTCATATATTGTGACAGTCCTGCATGAGATGATTAGTATCATATACATTACATATCCATTGCATTTTCATTTCATTTCCATTTGCATCCATAAATTCATTTACATGTGCATCCACTATAAGCATAACTCAAATCATACATTACACATATGCATACATTCTATCCATCTATCACTGTATTTCACATTGCATCATCATAAAAATAAACCATATGCATATTCATATTCATAAAAGGAAGCATGTGCATTTCATACATTCTTATCCATACATCTAAGCATATAGAAACATCTCATAAACATCAATATCAAAGAAATATAACAAGTACAAGGATATCAAACTGTCGATCTCATATATATATATCTCAAAAAATGTCATGTACAAAAGAGAAGGTGCTACTCAAGCATAGTATCAAAAATGGGCTACAATGTACAAGTATATCAAGTGTGCTAACTAGGTCTCACACCACCTAAAAAAGGTGGTGGCAATGGTCTCTGGGGAAGGGGCATCGACCGTTGAGGAGGTGCCTGCTAAGGGGGTGCTTGTGGTGCCTGCTATGGTGGGGCCTGTGGTGGTGCCTATGGGGGTGTTGGTGGAGGTGCTTGCGGAGCTCCAACATAATCAGAAAAGGGTGGTACCTACTCTGATAGATTTGGAATGACCCCGCAGTAAGCTGCATAGTAATATGCTACCTGAGCAGCCTCATATCTAATCTCAATCCATGATCGTGCTAACTCCTCCTGTAGTTGCCTGATCTCTACATCCTTATTAGCTACCTGGGTCTCCTCCTTGATGACTCAAGTGTGGTAGTCATCACACTCCTGCTGGACCTATGATACCCTCTCACAGCTCTTCCTGAGAGCCTCATGTAGCTATGATGTACCTGCTCCTACCAGAATGTCAGGCATATCAGTATCATCATCTAGTGGTGCCTGCTATGATGTATCACCTATACGCTACCTAGTGGACCTCTATTGGGCCCCACTACTCCTAGCTCTTGCATCTAAGCCCATCATCCTAGCAAGGATGCTAATCTATCCTGCTCGTGGTCTCAACACTCTCTACTGTTGTTGTCCCTACTGTGCAGCCTGCTACTGTGCAGGCTGCTGAACTAGTGGCTACTGGGCTGGTGGCTACTGAGCTGGTGACTATTGATCTAGTACCTATTGCTGCTATGCAAGCTACTTCTATGCTCCCATGCCAATAGGATCTATGAATCTTAGATGTGGACATGCAATCAATTGATCCCTATATGCAGGTGTCACCCCTGCATTGGTGACACCCACCATATAATCCCATCATACTATTGGAATGCATGCCTCTATTGCACACCACCTTGGATCCAATCTAGCGTGTCACCCCTTCTCCTTGTCAAAGAAGTGGGCATAGGGGCAATACTCCTATGATATGTCTTGCTGCCTACCAAACTGGCACAGGACGCATGTAACAAGGAATCTCTCTATAATGGTAACACTCCATCCAATCAGTGGATGTGATACAAACTAATGTGAGAGCTCTCTCTGAGCATCATCCCATGGCTCAGTAGCCACCCAAGGTCTCTAGACTATAGCTGCCATGTCATCCAACTGTCCTCTCCACTGCTCTATCTTACCCAGCAAAGGTTGGGTCATCCAACCTGCGTACCTATAAATATAAGGCTCAAGCTGTTGTCGGGTGTCATGAAAAATAGGCCTGCAAATGGGGAGATGCTCCTAGGCCTAGATTTGTAAGATGAAGACACATGCCGCCATCATCCTCACGCTCCAATATACTATCTCATGCATCTCATAATACATGTGGGCTAGCATGCACTCACCCCATCTGAACCTGATGGTTGGCCTCTCCAACATCCTCCACATCATCATGCCCCAACCGCACTCTAGACCATGCTGACCTTGATTTGGAACAAGGTAGTAGCTCAAAAACATAGCAAGAATAATGGAAAATGGATGAGCGTCATCATGCCTGCTGATCAAATCATCCCAGGAGATGGCCTGGCCCATCACTAGATCATCCTCAAGGCTACTGTACCCTGCCACGACTGTGTCTCATTCTCTACTTGAGCACCATGGACTGGTATCTGTAGAATCCTGTATACATCCTCGGGAGTCACCATCATCTCCCCCATCGAAATGCAAAAAGTGTTCATCTCCGAATGGAAACGCTCTACCAATGCACCAAGAAGACTGTGATTTACCCAAATGTCAGGTAAATCATGCAAGAATCCCAGATTGAGTCCCTCAATGTGAGCACTCTCTGCATTTGTTAGTCTCTGCACTAGGGTGGTAATCACAGGATGGTACATCTTGAAGGTGACGTCAAGGAAGTCAACCTACAAAGCAAGCGATGACATTGGATCAGTATCTCGATATGATGGTTTTCAACATAACAACAACAAATGCAGCAAAGCATCTATCCTAGACAGGGCTCTGTGATGCTATACTTGGCTGATTTTATGCAAATTTGACAAATTTTGGCAAAAGAATTCAAACTCTGTAGTAGCTTTTCACGCGAGGAAACTATTTCCTCATGCGAGACAGGACCTGACCTTGCGCGAACTGCTACAATCTTGTGCGGGACCAACTTTCAACTCGTGCAAGCTTCCAGACAGAGCCCACACGAAGACCTAATTGGTGCAAGGAAACTACTTCCTCGCGCAAGATTGGAAGAACACACCCTAAATCTATGCTAGATCATCCTAAATTGACCTAAAAAGTAGTACAAATTAAAAAGCAAGGAGGTTTATCGACTACTTACAAGTGTGTCATACTCTGTGAGTCAGGCGTGTCATCAGGAGCACTCAAATCAGTGTGTGTACAGCAGAAGATCCTCCATTTCTCTCTCAAAGCTCAAAATCACAAGAAGACGAAGGTGAATAATGAATTGAAAATGACCCCTCCGAGCCTTATATAGCTTTTGACCTAATTTTCAAAAGTGCTCTGTTTTGCGCAAAAATTGCACCCTTGGCTAAATCAACTGCTTTGAATCCATTTTCAAGATCGAAATTGAAATTTGACATCTCTAGATAGCTCAAAATTGTGTTTTAAATTCTGGGACCCTTTTGGGATCAGATGCTTGTGCAGTCAGCTTTCTAGCATCATCTTCCTGCCAGACCCTCATCTTTGCATCATGTTCTCAAGATCTTTTCTCTTTTCATCAAAGTCAACTCTAGTCAACCATGGTCAAACTTGGTCAATAGGACCTCTGCTTTTCTCTAATTTGCTTCTACAACTTCTCGAATCTAGTCTGATTACTTCTGCTCTGCAACCTCTTGTCATCAATCATCCTTCTGATATGTCATCTTTCAATTTCGCTCCTGAGGGGGCAGGATGATTGCATCATTTGAATCTCTTCGAATCAATTCTTGAATTAGTTTGATCTGAATCATCAATTCTCATTGCTTGGGGCATCTCGGTGCCTCGCATTTTGCTATCTGGTCATCTATCTTTAGGTATCTAAGCAATCTAACTCAGATCCTTGAGGATCAAGCTTCATTCTGGAGATGGTTCTCAAAATATTTTAGGTATTGGGGCAATCTAACCCTAATTCCTGGGAGTCAAGCTTCATTCTGGAGATGGCTCTCGAAATCTCTCTTAGACCGTTATCTGGGCAATCTAACTCGAGTTTCGAAAGGTTGAGCTTCGTATTGGAGCAATCCAACCCTGATTTTGAAGATAGTCCTAATTTTGCATCTAAACCTCATTATGGGCATTGGGGCAACCTAACCCTGATTCTCATCTTCTCTCAAGACCGTTGTCTTCACAATCTAACTTGGACTTTGGAAAATCATGCTTTGATCTGTTTGGTGTCTTGGAAACCTAACCTAGACTCCTGAATTTCTTGTCATCTGTCACTTCAAGCTATTCTTTGAATCAACACAGTGTTCGCACATCAATTCAAAGAGGGGCAAATGTAATACCCTAAAATTGGCACCTAATAAATCCAATTAATTTTGTTGCATTTTCATCGATTTTACATCTCCAAAGTCCTAGTTTCCTAGGTAATTTTCTCTCTCCTACCTGACTTAATTTGACTTGATGTCAATTGCAAAGACCCTAAATTGCATTAATCAAATATTAAAATTAATTCCTAAAGTCTTCAACTTTTATTAGCTAAATTACCCCTATGCTAAATTAATTTAATCCTAAGTCCTAAGTGCTTGGAATTAAATTAAACTCACCCCATTTGGCTAATATACATGAAAAGGAATTAATTATTACTTGTTATTCGAATGGACACTCATTTTGGATTAATAATTCATAATATTTGAAAGGTCACCCTGCGTGGCAATTTCCATTCTTTTAATTAAGTAATTTATGCATTTTTGTCTCAAATGGGAATGAAGAGTCAGAAGTTTCAAATCAAGAACCCCTTCATTCTCTTCCCCAGACTTTTCTATTTAATGAGCCTCATTTATTCATTCAAGAGGCAATTTTTGAGAGTAATTAAACTATAGTATTTTTGTGTCTCAATTTCATTAATTCCAAGCTTTTATTGCATTTTAGTATAATTTTCATTTAGTTTAATATTGCATATTCATTATAATTAGTTTGGCTTATTTTCTCATAGCTTAATCTAATTTCTTTTCCAAGTTCTTTAGAATAATCTGCACTTCATATTTTCCTTCCAAGCTATCTAGATTAATATCATATCTCTTTCAAAGCATCTTAGATTAAATTGCACTCATTTTAGCTTAATTTCAGTTTTTGCTTATCATTATAGCTTTTGAAATCCTCCATTGTAAAATCAATCTTATGGTTGTTGGCTCTCCAATCTGAGAGTAATTAAACACCTCGTCTACATAGGAGGCAATAGGTCACTTCACCACGGATTTCAGATTGAGTAATCCATACTCTCTCTTGTAATTTGATCATGTGAGTAATGACCATGTTGCGTGTGTAGTTGGATTAGAGGTCCACATTCGACTATATACAAGGTGTTGAAAACATACAATATTTTCCAAGCATGTCAAAACTAGTGCAAAAAACACAGTACTACCATGTGTGTCAAAAAAATTTTGAATTAAGCCCATGAAAAGTCTCTCAGATTAGGAATTTCTTAAATCTGACTAACATGTGTTTTTTGTTTCCAGTGAAGACACTATGTCTACATCGACAAGACATGAGTGCATCACTGAGATATTCTTTTGAGTCTGTCCAATGAAAAAATCTTAAGAAAACATTGTGAATTTTCAACACCACACGTTCCAACGAAGGAGTCTGATAAAAAATTATCAAAAATGTTTTTTTTTTGCATTTTCCAAAAACATCATGTGTTTTTTCATTATGGGTCCTTGTTACTTTATTTTCAAAGGATTTAAATGTCGATCATCTTTTCCAAGATCAATGGCTTTGATTTTATTATCATACTTGCATAATTAAATCTAAGATGCATGAAATGTTAAGTGCGCAGGTGCGCACAATGGAATATATTGTGTGTTTTCACCATTTGGGCAAAAATGTTGTGTTTTTGCACCTATATTATTTTTACTATAACTAAGACAACCTGATGCAAGTGCGCAGTGGAAAATGTTGTGTGTTTTCTACATCAGGTGATATTGTTCTTGTCTCTCTGATGCCAAAATGTTGTGTATGTTCACACTTCTAAGATTTAAACGCAGATCAGCTTTTTCAAAATCAATAGCGCAAATTTTATCATGCTTGCACAATTAAATCTAAGGTGTGTGAAATGTTAAGTGCGTAGGTACATGGTAGAAATCATTGTATTTTTTCTATATTGGTGATATTGTTCTGGTCTCTCCCTGATGTGAAAATATTATGTGTTTTCAAACCTATGAGATTTTTTACTAGTGACTGAGACATAGCTCGAGGGTAAACTATTCAATGTTGAACTACATTTTTTTGCTTCTACATGCAAAAATAGACTATATAATTGACCTGGTGTAGAAAACACACAATGTTACTGATGAAGTGTTGATAACACTCAACATTTTCTAAGTCTGTCAAAACTAGTGCAGAAAACACAGTACTACCATGTGTGTCAAAAAAATACTAAACTAAGCCTATGAAAAGTCTCTCATTTTAAGATTTTCTTAAATTTGTCTGACATGTGTTTGTTGTTTCTAGTGAAAACACTGTATGTTTTCCACATCGACAAGACATGAGTGCATCACTAAGATATTCTTTTGAGTCTGTACAATGAAAAACTCCCGAGAAAGAGAAAACAATAAGGTTATTGAATTCATCTTAGAGTTAAGTAGAAAGTAAGTCTGTTCCACATGTTTTTACCATTATTGTAAATTTAATATCTTTTTACCATTATGGTAAAATGTAACATATTTTTTTGTCAATTGCACATTTCAAATAGGAGTTTAAAAAGATAATTTGTTTCATTAATAAGTTTTGATAAATTTTCCACAAATATTTACTAAAGTGTATAATAGAAAATAAGGATTTGAATAAATTAATCATGGACTTAAGTAAATATGAAGCCAATTCAACATGTTTTTACCATGATGGTAACTATTGACTATTTTATTGAGGCATTATTTTTAAATATGTATTGAAAGACCTAATTTATTTCTTGTACTCGCTATTTTAATATATTTTCCTCAAATATTTAGTCAAGAATATAATAGAAAATAATGAGTTATTGAATTAAGCTTAGAATTAAGTAAACATTAAGAAAATTTGCTAAGAAATTTTTTAAAATTTTATATAGGTTGGAAACCAAAATATCTATTTCAACCTAGTACTCTATATTTACAATCAAAACCTATCAAGATGCACATACCTCTTTTATATTAAGAGGAAGGTTATGATATCAAACCTTTAATATCAAACTTTCCAAAACCCTAACCTTAACCATAATACTAACCTTAATCAAAACCTTAACTGTAACTATAATACTAATCATGATGTGAACCCTTACCCTAATCATTATGTTAACCCTAAACCTTAGCCCTAATCTAAATACCATCCTAATAAAAACCATAAACCTAATATGTCCCTTATAACCCCTCAAGACCCTATAGGACCTCTTACCATACATTTTATGGGTTCTAAGGGGTCCTAAGACACATTATTGTATCCTAGAACCTCTTATGACCTCTTACAACCCCTTACCATACACTAATGTATGGTAAGGAGTCTTAAAAGATCCCATGACACATTAATGTACCTTAGGACCCCTTAAGACCTTGTAAGATGTGTTACCATATATTAGTGTATGGTAAGGGGTCCTAAGGGGTTGTAAGACATCATAAGGGGTCCTAGGAAACATTAATATGTCCTAGAATCCCTTAACACCCCTTAACAACCCTTACGAGCCCTAATCTATATGTTAAGAGGTCCTAGGGGGTCCTAAGGGGTCTTAAGGGGTCCTAGGACACATTAATGTATCCTAGGACCCTTATGACTTTTTACAACCCCTTACAATGCACTAATGTAAGATAAGGGGTCCTAAAGGGTTGTAAGGGGTCTTAAGGGGTCTTA